>CAUYUJ010017132.1:0-33486 GCA_963575745.1 Prorocentrum cordatum | reverse complement strand
GGAAAGGAAGGAGGAGGAGGAGGAGGAGGAGGTACTTCAAGTTGAACAGGGTCAGTCGGACTGCACGTATACTGTCGAGGTCGGTCCAGGGAGGGTATTTTTGTGTTCTTCTTGTGTTGTTGGATGATCTTGTGCATCTTGGGGGAGGGTACCCTTGGAGGTTCTGTGTTTTGGCCAGCGGAGGGTCTCATGTTCTCGAGGGGTGCCGTTCTGGCCTACATTGGAAACCCATGCCAAGAAACTTCCTGCTTGCCCTGGGTTTCTTGGATTTCGAGGCTCTTGCGATGGAAAGCATGACGCTTCCATACCAAAAATCAATACACGCCCTGGGGTCTTAGGGTTGGTTGTTTGTGGAAGGCTTTTTGTGGTCGAGCTCATGCTGCAATCTGTTCGCGGCGAAGTCGGTGAGCCGTTTTGCGGCCCGCCGTCATAGCCACCCAGTCAAACGGCCGGCGCTGGAGCCAGCTCCTCCGTGCCTGGCGATGCAGATATCATGGTTTTGATGTTGCCAAAGGAGATGAGCGCGGTCCCCTAGTTTCGAGCGTGGCCCGTATTCGCTGCACTGGAGGCTGCTCCACCACCACCTCGTCGGTCGAAGAAGGACAAATTGCATAAACGTAAACTGTTGGCGCTTCGCGCGGATTTCTTGGATCCGCGCTGGGCCCCCGCGGCGGCGCTTCCGGAGCCGCACCTGGCGCGCTCCGCGCGCCAGGGAGGGGGGTCAGTGCAGATCCAAGATTGAAGCCAAACAGGGGGAGGAAGGCCAGGAGGAGGAGGGTCATAGCCCCGACGGATCAGGGCAGGGGGTAGTCAGGGACAACTGCAGATACGGACCTCCCGCTTCTGCAGCAGAGTTTTCGCGGGACGCATTCTGCCACGTGTGGATGACGTCCAGGGTTACCTGGGAGGAGGAGGAGGAGAGAGTCTTAGCTCAGAATCTGCACATATCCACTGCCTGGGGCGCAGATGTCTCAAGACCCCAGGGGGCAGTGGATCGGAGGTCGGGGGTTCTTGTCGCGCGTGCGGATGAGGCGAACAATTGCGCGGGGTCGACTCTGTCGACCACGGCTGAGGCCAAAACGGGCAACAAATGTTTGTCCCCGTCTCGCGTATGTTCCGCGGGGTTGTTCCTTGGGTTGCTCCGTGGTTGCCTCGTGTCTTATCGGTTGTCCCGCTGGTGGTCTCGTGGTTTATCTCGTGGCTGTCCCGTGAAAGTTCAATTCGAAATTCCGTTATACATATATATTTATATATATATGTATATATCGATCAAACTCAGATGTAGCCATACGATTCGTATGTGTATAACACAGCACAGTCGTGACATGCAGATCATAGTTCTGAGGAGAGGGATGAGATCAAGGTAACCCCGATCAGGTCGGTTTCGGTTTCACTTCGTTTCCAACGTGCGGGCGAAGCAAGGTTGCGCGGGGTCGACGATGTGTCGGCCGTGGCTAGGGCCAAGTTGGACAAATTCTCCGGTGGTCTCGCGGTACCTCGCGGGTTGTGCCGTGGTGTTGGGGCGGGTTGTTCCGTCTATTGTTGTTCATTGTTTGTATCATGTTTGTGCGGTGGGTCATCCCGTTTGGTCTTTTGCGGTTGTTCCGTGGGTTGTCCCGAGAATTGTTTTGTTGTCGTCTTATTTGTGGTTCGTCGCGTGATTGTCCCGCGTTTGTCTTGTAGCTGTTCTGCTGGAAATGAAATTTGAATTACAGGCCGAATTTCAAACGATGTGCAAATCCACGTGCAATTGAAATGCACCTCGGAATACAATTCACTCGCCACCCCCTTTCCGCCTCGAAGGAAGGGCTTTGTTTATGAGGTATATGGATGTGTGACAGATCTTGAGTTGTCAACTCCACGGCTCTCGCAATCATCCCACCATGCCACCCGCAATAGGTTTGGCAAAACCCATGCGACGGCGATTGTAAGCGGGCACGTCAATGCGGGTCGGTGGCTTGGGCGGGTGCGGTATCATGATGATGTCGACGGCAGCGGCAACGATGACGATAGTAGCGATGGTGGTGGCGAGCATGGCGATGACGGCGGCAAGGCCAATGACGGCGCCGATGCTGGTACCGTTGGTGACGGTCAGCATGTCCATGTGTCGATGATCAGGGTGCTTCGTTGGTGACGGCTGCAAGTTCAGCGTGTGCCGGCGATGACGTGATGCGGCGGCGCTGATGCGGTGGATGGTGGGGAAAAGCGCGCGCGCTGAAACCCAGGAGCCCAGGCAATTGGTTTGTTGGTCGCGACTGGTTTTAAATTATTTAACGAAAAGCTAAAAATTAAATTGCGCCGAGCACTCGTGTTTTCGAAACGGTTTAGACACGCTCGCGTGGCGGCGCGTACGTGTGGCCCGCATGGCGTTGTTTCATCCAGATTCGTGTGTGCGGTTGTTGGGCCGACGCGGGTGCCTTGCGTGGTGAGATCAGGATGCGGATTCTCGGCGGAATTGTTGTCACATGATTCTGCTTTTAATCTCAGCAGATGAACGCGGGCTGAGAGTTTGCAACATATGCAATGCAGCACGTAGAATATGTGATGCGTGTGTTGTCTGACGCAGCACACCTGAGTCTGGTATGGTTGTGACATATTTTTGCGCGCGAATGCGCAATTTTTCGGAAGAGCAAGAAGGATGTTATGACACATCATGTTATGCGGTAAGCGAGTGCGCGCACATAGTTTTATTTGACAGGGATGCAGGGGTGAGATGAAGAAAGGACCGCCTGGGGTGCGATGACATCGTACGGAAAATGCACGTCGAAGCGGACTCACATGTAATGTTCCGTACCCCAGGCAGGGGGGGGGATCGAATCTTATATGTATATACACAATCACACATACATACATATCACGTATTGCAAGGACTATGTATTTGGCTTCCCCCAAGGCCCGATAGTGCCCACACGGTGGGCTCATGGTATATACAAGTAGGGTGGAAGACGAGGAGGAACAGCAGCGATGAGGAGGATGGGCGAGGGGAGGGAGCCTCTCCCCATTCCCCCCCCCCGGCCACTGCTCGCGCCGCCTGGGCGCCAGCTCGACGACGACGACGATGCCGACGCCGACGGCGGCGCCGACAGCGCCGTCAGCGACGCCGGCGACTACGCCGACGCGGACGGTGGCAGCGGCGACGACGCCGACGACACCGCCGACGATGCCACCTCCCCGCAGACGGCGGGGCCGCGCCGGAGCCGGGTGAGCGACCGCGGCGCCCGGGTGGAGCTCGCGTCCATCTGCGCCCTCCCCCCCGAGGGGGCATTCAAGCAGCAGCGAAGCGTACAGTGGGGGCCCACGCCAAGAAGCACCCTGCTTGCCTCCAGGGTGCCCCGTGTTTCGATGGTTTCGATGGTTTTGCTGTGGGAAGCACGACTTTCCCACGCCAAGAATCCATGGACGTCCTGGGGTCTCAGGGTTGGGTTTCTTGTGGAAGGTTTCTTGTGGGCTGGCCTCCACTGTACCTCGAACGAATGAACAACTCATGTTCGAAGAACTTCTGAGTTGCACGGAATAGTGTTAGAACATTGCTGTCTGAAGCAGTGTTCAGCAGAGAACTATGGTTTCGTTATTCCAAAGTTCAATTGTTCTGGGAACACTTCGCGGTGGGCCTATAGGACTGCCGAGACGATCGATCCCTACTCAAGGATCGGCGAGTTGGAGGGGATGAAACACTCAGAATGTGTGTTTCTCTAAATTGGAGGAGGAGGCGGATGAGATGGAGGAGAAAGTGGCTGATGAGCAGCAGGATGAGCGGGAAGAGGATGGAGGAAGAGAATGGTGTAGGAGGAGGAACGAGGAGGAGCAGCAGCAACAAGAGTTGGATGAGCAGGAGGCATCAGGAGCAGGGGAAGGCGGATGAGGGGAAAGCGGTAGGCGGCAAGGACGCGGAGCGATCCGGAACCAGAAGTGTGGCCCGCGCTGGGAGATCACCATGCTGAAGATGGGGGCAAAGCACCGATCCTGAAATGCGACCAGCGTTGCAGCGGAAACACCACTATTGAAGGATCGAGACCGCTTCGATCGAAACTAGCCACTTCGGAATCCAGTGTGTTTTGTTGTGTGTGTGAGTGCGTGTATATGTCTGCGCTTTTCTCCACGCCGCGTCAGATGTGCCAGACCTCGCGCTGGACCGCCCTGACCCACGCCGCGCCGCTACGCACGTGGCCGCGACGTCAAACGTGTGTTGCGCGTGTGTGCAAATAGTACGCAGTGTGGGGGGGGGACCTTGTTCGGCGGCCGGCCAGGGGGGCGGGAAGGAAGAGGGGGCGGGCCTTCTCGGAAGACTTCGGAGAAGCCTCCAGAGCCTCCCCCGAAGACGCAGAAAACTTCTCGGAAGCCCCGAGGGTTTCTGATCAGCCCCGCCGCCTTCTGAGAGAGCCCTCGCCCTCTCGCCTAATTATCCCCCCTCGCTTCCCGCCGATTTTCAGGAGGGGAAAAGACACAAAGACACAAATGATCGGCGATCCCAGGAAAATATGGGAAGCTATGGAAGGGGGAGGAAGACGAACGTCAAGTGGATATGCAAAACTATTGGGAGCTCTGGGATTTGTGTGCGTATTTATTGGTGTGTCTCTGGGCCCCTTCCGACCTGTGGTCGTGCGCGAAGTCTGGCGGCCCCCCGCGGCCCATGGCCACACTCCCCGCGGGCCCGTCGCGAAGCGCGGCCCCCGTACGGCGGGAGGCCCCTCCTCAGGAGGCGCCTGTGGGGGCCCCGTGGGGGAGCGGGCGGGCACAGGGAGGGGAGGGGGGAGCGACGAGGAAGGGTAGCTGTCAAACAAAAGACCAACACACAAACATAAACATGTGGCGCTCCGCACGGATTTCTTGGATGCGCGATGGCCCCCCCCCGGGCGGCGCCTTCGGCGACGCCCCTGGCGCACGGAGCGCGCCAGGGAGGGGGGACCAGCGCAGAGCAAAGAAATCCGCGCGGAGCGCCCAACAAGTGCATGTTTATGGAATGTGTTCTTCTTCTAGAAGGGGTTCGAGGTTGCTGCGGTCGAAAGATATTTAATAAGCCTGACGAAAGACCCAACCATATGCAGCTGCGAGTACTGCATTGTTGGTACTGCTTTCGGTGGATCTCCTTATGAAGCCACGAACCGTGTGAGGGGCGTGCCGAATTGGGCGCGGTGGTGCCATGCGAACCCTGCCACTGGAGCCTTCGGTGGAGCATCCCTATGGGGCCACGAGACGTGTGAGGGGGTGTACCAGATTGGGCGCGGTGGTGCCATGCGAACCCTCCTATTGGAGCCTTCGGCGGTATTCCCTATGGGGCCACGAGACGTGTGAGGGTTGTGCCGGATTGCGCGCGGTGGTGCCATGCGAACCCTCCCACTGGAGCCTTCGGTGGAGCTCCCCATGGGGCCACGAATCGTGTGAGGGGTGTGCCGAATCGGGCGCGGTGGTGCCTTGCGAACCCTCCCACTGGGGCCTTCGGTGGAGCTCCCCATGGGGCCACGAACCGTGTGAGGGGTGTGCGGGATTGGGCGCGGTGGTGCCATGCGAACCCTCCCACTGGGGCATTCGGTGGAGCTCCCTATGGGGGGACGCATGCGGACGCGGCCACTGCGCATGCGGACGCGGACACTGGGGCCTTCGGTGGAGCTCCCAATGGGGCCACGAAACGTGTGGGGGGGGTGCCGAAATGGGCGGGGGGACGCATGCGGACGCAGACACTGGGGTCTTCGGTGGAGCTCCCTATGGGGCCACGAAACGTGTCAGGGGTGTGCCGACATGGGCGGGGGACGCATGCGGCCGCGGCCATTGAGGCCTCCGGTGGATGGGGCCGCGAAAGGTGTCAGAGGTGTGACGAAATGGGCGGAGGGACGCATGCGGATGCGGCCATTGGGGCCTTCGGTCGAGCTCCCAATGGGGCCACGAAACGTGTGAGGGGTGTGTCGGGTGGAGCACCCTATGGAGCCACGAACCGTGTGAGGGGTGTGCCGAAATGGGCGGGGGGACGCATGCGGACGCAGACACTGGGGTCTTCGGTGGAGCTCCTTATGGGGCCACGAAACGTTTCAGGAGTGTGCCGAAATGGGCGGGGGTATGCATGCGGCCGCGGCCATTGAGGCCTTCGGTGGAGCTCCCTACGGGGCCGCGAAGGGGGTCAGGGGTATGACGAAATGGGCGGGGGGACGCATGCGGATGCGGCCATTGGGGCCTTCGGTCGAGCTCCCAATGGGGCCACGAAACGTGTGAGGGGTGTGTCGAAATGGGCGGGGGGACGCATGCGGACGCGGACTCTGCAGCCTTCGGTCGAGCTCCCTATGGGGCCACGAAGCGTGTCAGGGGTGTGCCGAAATGGGCGGGGGGACGCGTGCGGACACGGCCACTGGGGCCTTCGGTCGAGCTCCCTATGGGGCCACGAATCGTGTCAGGGGTATGCCGAAATGTTCGGGGGGACGCATGCGGACGCGGCCTTTGCGCATGCGGACGCGGCCACTTGGGCCTTCGGTGGAGCTCCCTATTGGGCCACGAAGCGTGTCAGGGGTGTGCCGAAATGGGCAGGGGGACGCATGCGGACGCGGCCACTGGGGCCTTCGCTGGAGCTCCTGATTGGTCCACGAACCGTGTCAGGGGTGTGCCGAAAAGGACATGCAGAGGGCAGAGGCAAACAGGGGGAGAAGGGAGGAGGGGGAGGAGTGAGGGAGGAGAACGCGGGGCGCTGTCTCTTCAAATCGAGGACCCAACACCACAGGATGGTTCGGAACCAGAACTATAAACATAAACATTTCGCGCTCCGCGCGGATTTCTTGGATCTGCGTTGCCCCCCCCCCCCCCACGGCGGCGCCTCCGGCGCCAACACTGGCGCGCGGAGCGCGCCAGGGAGGGGGGTCCAGCGCAGAGCAAAGAAATCCGCGCGGAGCGCCAAAAGTTTCTGTTTATGGAATGTGTTCTTCTTCTAGAAAAGGGGGGGACGAGGTTGCTATGGAGCGACCTGAAGTCAGGGAACAAACTCAAACACCTCGCACTCCGAATCTGGGGGATTTTCGGGATCATGCAGGGGCCTTCCTGGGGAGCGGGTGGGCGCAAGGGGGAGGGGGCGGCGACGGGGAGGGGGGGGGGTCAGAGGAGGACAAGTTACCCATACAGCTGCCATTCCCCCGCTTTCGCCTTTTGGGGCCAAGTTCGCTGGATTTGCCTCGAAGATCTGGTCGGAACGCACCCCAGGGGAGGTCTGGGTAGTAGCGGTATCAGTGCCGTTTGGTTTCCCCAGGGGGGACGGAGAGGAGGGGACGAGGGAAGGGGCGATTGGGCAACGCGGAGACGAGGGGGAGGCGGGGCGGGGGGGGTCGCGGGAGGTGTGCGGATACAGAGCTGTCAACGGCGAAGGCAGCCGAGCCATGGCGAGGCACAAGAAGCATGCAGTACTGTGTCAGGCAGGGAAGGAATCAGAGGAAACCGTGCATCAGGCGAGAGGGGGAGCGGGAGAGGAGGGGAGAGGGAGGGGGGCGGCGCGGGGAGGCGGCCCGGTCGAAGTCGAGGCGGCCCGGTGCCCGCACAGGTATGGTGTTCGACGCGTCGCTGCGCTGCGGGGGCGTGCACAGGCGCGCCCGCCTCCGGCGCTGCGCTCCCGCCCGACCCGGGGCCCCGGGGACCCGGGGGGGAGGGATTTTGGAGGCCTGGAGGCATGCACCAATGCACCAACATCAGGACCTGGGGGCGGGGGGGGGGAAGCTGGAGGCCTGGAGGCATTTTTGTTGGTCGGCTGGTCGGGAGCGGGCCCCTTCCGGTCAAGAGCTAGGCGGGGCGCGCGAAGCCCTTATTGGGGAGACAGGGCGCGGGCGGGCGGGGCCTCAGGCGGCCGGAGGGTGCAGAGTACAGGCGGTGCCGAGGAGGCTTGGGGACATGCACCAGCACCAAGACTGGGGGACGGGGGGTCTCACCGTGGGAAGGTGATCTTAGACTTCGGTGATGTTGGTAATCCTTCGGCCACCTAAGACGCCCGAGTATCAAACCATCGCCAAGATCGGGATCATCGTCCCTCGTCGGAGGCAACCACGGGGGGTGGGGGTCTTCACCATGGAAAGGTGATCCTAGACTTTGGTGCTGGTGGTAGCCGTTCGTTCACCTAAGACGCTTGAATCTCAAAACCATCGCCAAGATCGGGACATCCGCGGTGCGGCGCGATCTTCCGACATCATCTACTCCGACCCCATCAGAGAGAGGAGAGGCGGAGAGGAGGGAAGAACGAGGAGAGAAGAATGGAGAGGAGGGAAAAAGAGGAGAGGAGGGAAGAAGAGGAGAGAATAGAAGAACGAGGAGAGGAGAGGAGAGGAGGGAAGAGGAAAGGAGGAGGAGGAGGAGCAGGAGGAGGAGGAGGAGCAGGAGGAGGAGGAGGAGGAGGAGGAGGGAAGAACGACGCCGAGAGGGCTCCCTTCCCCTTCCCCCCTCCCACCGCCTGCCGTCAGGTTTGCTTCCCGCGCACCCTCCGCTTGCGTCGATCCCGCCTGAAGCAGCGCCTCCACGACTGGTCGTTGCTTTTTTATCCGTTGTTTTGCCGATCGGCGCGGGCCCTCGTCCCCCCCCCCCATGGAGTAGATTTTGGCTCGAGCTAAACGGTGTTTTGGCAATTTCGTGGACCGTTTTCGTTTTGACTTCGTTCTGCAGCAAATGTGGAACGAAGACAGAACTAGGGATGACGAAACCAGAACGAAAACGGAAAACACTGTTTCACTCGAGCCCTGGATTTTGGTTGTTTTTGGCGCCTGCTTCGAGCAGGCGGAGTCCCTCCCCCACGGGACGCCCTGTTGCAAGCAGTCGCACGAAGCAGAGGTGCGGAGCCAGACCCCCCCCCTCCGCCCCATGTTGAAACGCCGAATAAGAAATGCTCACCTAGGGAGCCCACTGGGGATCATCGTCCCTCAGTGGAGACAACCAACGATAGGGGAACAAAAAGTGACATAACCATAACAGCTCGCAGGTCCGCGCGGATTTCTCGGATCGGCGCTGGACCCCCTCCCTTGCGCGCGGAGCGCGCCAGGGGCGGCGCCGGAGGCGCCGGCGGGGAGCCCCAGCGCCGATCCGAGAAATCCGCGCGGACCTCCGAGTTGTTATGGTTATGTCACTTTTTGTTTCCCTAAACGATGCCAGTGCCAGTGCCAGCCTCTGAGCCTCCCGGGGCCAGGGAGCCCGTCGGCGTGCTGCTCCCTGTGCCTGTCCGGAGGCTCAGCTGCTCCTTGGAGCAGTAGCGTGCTGGTGGCTCTCACACTGATGGCTCCCCCAACTGCGGAGGAGAAGAACGGGGGAAGGAGGATCAGGGGGAACGATAGGGGGGGGGGGCAGGCATAGGGGGGGATGCAGCGGCCCCCAATCGCCGATTGATCGCCGACAGGGGCCCGATTGCCCCAACCTGCCCAGGAGCGTGCGGATTCACTATCGGGGGCCTATCTCCGATCTATCGGCGATGTATCGCCGATTCTAGGTCGATGTTTCCCCCCCTGTGCCATGCCCCCCTACCGTTGCCTTTAATAAGAAGGGAGAAGGAGGACGGGGATGCGGATGAAGCGGGATGAGGAGGGAGAGGGCCAGTGTAAACCCACGACGCATCAACGATGATGCAATACACCTTCCCTCCGAGTTCTCTCTTGACAAGTATCATATTCTTTTCTCGTGTCGGAAGTGCCCCCTAGAAGTTCAAGCGTCTGAGAGTCCCCAATTGTGCCAAAAATCAAGTCCCGAGACTTCAACTCCGCGAATCGACATGATTGTTGCCGAATCGTCCAAGAACGCCGTTTCGTGGACTTCAACACCACGAATCAACTTGACCGTCGCGTCTTGACAACCAGAAATAGTGCTAGAGCAGCATTCCTGGGACCTCAGCCTTACGGATTCTTCAAACTCTTGCACATGTTTAAAACGAATGCGCGCGGCACGAAGGTGAGAGCAACAGTTGGAAAGGGAACCGGCTTCCATCCATGAAATTGCTGCAACTGTTGAAGTCGTATGTGAGCGGCGCTACGGCGAGAACCACAGTCTGGCTTTCCATCCTTGAAAATACTGCAAATGTGAACACGAGGTTCGCGGCGCTGAGGCGACGGCCACATTTCAGAAACGGCCCGCACTCCATCCCTGAAATTGTTTCAAGTGTCAAGTTTCAGGTGCATACGTGATGAGGAACTCTCAGGCGAAACGCCGGGCCCGCCCTACCGACACGTCTGGGGGTGCGACAGGGATGAGTTTTGTAAAGGTAGCAAGAGACGAAAGTGGAGGAGGAGGAGGAAATGGAGGAGAAAAAGAGGAGGAGAAGGCGGAGGTGGAGGGATAGGGTGGAGAAAGAGGTTGAGGCGGGGGTTGGGGACGGATGTGGAGTGAAAGAAGGGGGAGGGGGAGGAAGTGGAGGGCATGGAGGAAGAGGTGAAGGGGATGGAGGAGGAGGAGGACGAGGAGGTGGAAGGGGTGCTGGATGAAGACCCAGTCATCTGGCACCTTGAGCTTTTTCGAGGCATGTCCCCTTCCCCTCTTCGATCTCCCCACCTCTTTCCGAGGACGTGCGTTTCATCCTGTTTGTTGGTTGATGGTCCCAGGGCTCGGAAGCATCCTCCAGAGTGTCAACATCGCAGCCCACATATGCCGTCTCGTTTTTTTGTTGCCAGCGTTCGGATGTTTGCGCAGGAGGGGGAAATCGGCGGAGTGGCAAACAGGTTGGGGGCAGGGGGGGCAGAAATTACCCCAGTGCGACCCTACCTGGAAGTTGGAGCCCCTAGGAAAGCAGCATTAGTTGCTATGCCATGCCATGCCATGCCATGCCATGCTATGCTGCGCTATGCTATGCTATGCTGTGCTAAGCTAAGCTATGCTATGTCATGCTGTGCTATGCTAAGCTATGACATGATTTGCTATGCTATGCTATGCTAAGCTGTGCTATGCTAGGCTAGGCTAGGCTATGCTGCGTTATGCTATGCTATGCTATGCTATGCTATGCTTGGCTATGCTCTGCTCTGCAATGCTATACTAATGCTATGCTGCGCTGTGCTGTGCTGTGCTGCGCTGCGCTATGCTATGCTATGCTATGCTATGCTATGCGTTGCTATGCTGGGCTATGCTATGATATGCTGCGCTATGCTACGCTGTGCTACGCTGTGCTCTGCTATGCTAGAGCTCAGCGAAGCTAAGATGAAGGTAAGCTAAGCTAATATAAACCTGCGCTAAGATGAAGCTAAGCTAAGCTAAGATGAACTAAGCTAAGCTAAGATGAGATAAGCAACGCTAAGCTAAGGGGACGTAACTGGGGGAACCGCGGGGCGGATGCCGGGGGAACCGCCCGGGGCGAGTTGCACTGCCCGGCCCGTTTAAGCCAAGAGAGTAAGAACCCTTCTAGGCAGAGCCTAGGTAGGGAATCAAGTTTTCTGTTAAAAGGCCACATGGCACATGGCACACGGCTCATGCCTGGCTCAGAGCCCCCCTCCCCTCCTCTTCCCGCCACGGGCATCCGACGGTGATTTTTTTCAGTTCGCGGCCCCCGAGCCCCCGACGCGCTCCCTGGGAGCACTTTGCCACCACAGACCCATGTTTCAGGGGGTGCCGGGGCCCGACAGGGACGCTGAAGTCCGCAGGCTCCATTACCAATGAGACTGTCCGAAGATTTTAAAACCTTGACGCAACGTTCCCCCTCTGTCGCCCCCCCCATCCGATCGTTGCCTTCGGTCGGGCATGCCCTCCGACAGGCGGATGTTGGAAGGAAATAGGAAAATAGTCCAGCGAGGATCAACCATTGTCAAACATCGCCGAAGCATCGTCTCCAGACTTCTTTTTGTAAGCTATTCTTGCATATTCCTCCTGTAGAGTTATGTCGGGCCTGTCCCCCTACAGGGGGATTTTCGAAGAAAAACAAAAAATACCCCAAACATAGTTTTAACAGTAAAAAATAGTCTGGGGACTATGTTTTGAGTATTTTTACTTAACAGCGAAGACTGATAGGTTTCTAGTGGTCTCAAAAGAGCTCACAGATCACTCCACAGGGGGGTCCGGGCAGGTGTTGGGGCGTTTCCGGGCGGCATGAGCCGGGCTCGTTTTTCACCAACAGTCACACACTTCGTGCTCTTCGCCTTCCCAGAACTCCATTCCCAGGCCACATTCTGGGGGCCGGATGCAACTGTAGGCCACTTCGTGCTCTTCGACATCCCAGAACGCCATTCCCGGGCCACATTCTGGGGGGCCGGATGCAACTGTAGGCCACTTCGTGCTCTTCGACATCCCAGAACGCCATTCCCGGGCCACATTCTGGATGCCCGGAGCCAACTGTAGGCCACTTCGTGTTCTTCCATTTCCCAGAACTCCATTCCCGGGCCACATTTTGGATGCCCGGAGCCAACTGTAAGCCACTTCGTGCTCTTCGAGTTCCCAGAACTCCATTCCTGGGCTACATTTTGGATGCCCAGAGCCAACTCTAGTCCACTTCCTGGTCTTCGAGTTCCCAGAACTCCATTGCCGGGCAACATTTTGAATAGCCAGACGCTTCATATTCCTTCCGCCACAGCTGTGTTTGGTTCAGGACTTGCTAGTGACACTGCAGTCCTCTGCATTCAATTGGCCACTACATTCATTCACTGCAGTCCACTGAGTTTTGATTGCAATGGCGTTCCCCTGGCCGTACCCCCATGCCCAACGTTCATCCGCAGCCTCTGCTCCGCGAGGCTCGTCCGAAGTGTCGCCGCCTCGCGGTGCTTCTCAGCCTGCGCCGCCTCGCGGTGCTTCTCAGCCTGCGGAGGAAGGTGGACAGACGCCTGGTTCTGGCGCTGTGCAGCCTGCGTCTTTCACGGTCGCCTCGTTCAATTTCGGGTTCGAGCAGGGCATGATGACTGGTAAGCAGGCGGCCACTCACTGCGCTAACTTCGGAAGGTTGTGCGCCAAGATAGTGGAGACCGCTGATGCTGATATGGTCTGTGGCTGCGAGGTCGGTGCGTTCCGTGAAGGCTTTCGCCGAGCAGGGATCAACGTGACAGAGATCCTCAGTAAGCCTTTCGGTGATGGCATTCGCTTCTTGGAGGTCGACAACTACTTGACTCTCTGGGGGTTCCGCGGTGCTTCTCAGCCTGCGGAACTGACTCTGTGCGAAGACAGCAAAGTTTACAGGCCTCCTAGCGGCCGAGATATTGATGCTGTTATTTCACATTTTGAGGTGAACAAACCAGGCCATGACAAGTTCCACGTGGTGATCGCCAACATGCACATCGTGTGCGGCAAGAAACCGCCGAGCATCCAGACTCGAAAGCGGACAGTTCGCCATCTCCGCTTGCACCTGGACGGCCTGGCCAAGATTCTTGAGAATCTAAACGAGGCAGTCGTTGTGCTTGTAGTCGGCGACGACAACCTCACTTTCCAGGAGGCGCGGGAGGCTTACCAGCGCGAGCAGAACGACGAGAAGGTATGGGAGGTCCATGCCACTCCGGCCGACCTCAAAGGCGACCACGTCGCGGTCTGCGGAGCAGTCGCACGTTTCTGCTCCATTGCCGTTGGCGCGTCTTTTACGGATCGTGGCATGCGCAACGACGCACACGATGCGGTGGCGGTTGTGCTCACTCTCCCTGGTGCTATTCAGCCTGGGGAGAGCAAGAGGCGGAAAATTGTCGTCGAAAACGTCTCCGACGCCGACGTCAGCGTACAGGCGGACCGCGAGTCTTCTGTGCATTGGGATCGGTCGCCGAGTTCTGCTCCTCCGCTTTCACCGACTTCACCGGGTGATCCCGACTACGTCGAGGATGTCGTTCAGAATCGCGCGGACGACTTGCACAGGGAGCTGAGGCAGCTTTGGGACGACAGGTACGACGAGGAGTACGATCCGAAAGTCCTCCATCATCTCAGTCTCTTGCTTTTCAAAAAGAGGAAGTCCACGGAGCCAGCGGACACTGATCCAGCTGGCGCTCCTCAGCCTGGCTCGGAATATGACACGGCCTTTGCGTCTCAGGAGGAGACTGGCCGAGCCATTCTCTCTGTCCTTAAGCTTCGACATGACTTTCTGCGGAGCAAGAACATCGACGACATGCGCTACGTTCTCACGGAGCCTGAGCGCCAGGAATTGGTCAGAGTAGCTCGCGACCAGTACGAGCAGTCGCGGCAGCAGCGTGCGCTTCAGGAACGGGATATCGAAAAGGGAAAAGCGAAAGGCAAGTCTGCGCCACAAGGGGGCCATGCGGTTCCGCAGGGTCCGAACAAAGGGCCAGGCGGTAAGAAAGGTTCTCACGGTGCTTCTCAGCCTGCGGGAAAAGGTGGCCAGGCCAAGGGTGCAGGTCTGGGTAGCGTCGCCAAGTTTGTGAAAGACCAGAAGCGTAAGCGGTGGCATCGCCATTTGCAACGTGTGGCCGGTACCAAACAGATCTGGGAGGTGCTGGCCTTCTCAGGGCGCTTCGACGTTGATTGGTTAACGCAAGCGTTGCAAGCTGATCACAGTGAGGGCCGTGATGCAGCAGTTCCCGAGGAAGCTCTGCGGCAACAGCGGCGCCGGCTGCACCACCAGAAGGCCGAGGCCATCGCGCGCTACAACGAGGGGGAGCGGCTTTCCCTCCATCTGTCTGCCCAGGCTGGCCAGGCAAAGCCGAACTTCACGCGCAGGCAGCTGGACGTGTTGCAGATGTTTGAGAGCGGAGCGCTGCTTCAAATCCGCAACCAAGCGATTCTGGCGTGCGGGCACGGCCGTCTGTTCAGGGGCGATGGCGACTACCTGGACATCGGCGGCAGCACGGGCGGTGGCTCCAGGCGCATCATCGATTCTTGGCAGCCGCCGGACTGGCGTGACTTCCTCCAAGACGATCAGGACATCTGAGTTTTGCAAGTCTCTCTGCCCGCGGTGCTTCTCAGCCTGCGGTCTGCCGCTCTCCAGCTGCGGTCTCGAGCAGTAGTGTTCGAAAGCATGCGAGTTCCTGCGGTGCTTCTCAGCCTGCAGGTTTCGCAGCCTGCGCTCTGCAGTACAAGTGCTTTTCAGCATGCGACATCCTGCGGTGCTTCTCAGCCTGCAGGGTTCGCAACGTGCGGTTTGCAATGCATTCCTTTTCAGTATGCGAGTTCCTGCGGTGTTTCTCAGGCTGCAGGGCTCCGAGGCTCTTCGCTTCGATGCCAATGTTTTCAGACACCGTAGCTCCGTTCCGTAAACGTCTTCCAAGAGCCGCTCGCAACCTTTTGCAGCTGGCTGTCTGCACGCTTCGCCGGCTTTTGCTGCGCGGACAATTTTCTCACACACGTCAGCGCCGTTTGTAGGCGTCAGAAAAACATGTAGACATTCACGAAGGGCTCAGTCTGTATATCGTCACATCATTACATACGCAGTCGTCGAACACATCGGTGTACATTCAGCGCTTTGTCCTTCTACAGCATTCTTTCCGTTGATAACAGTGTTCTGATGGGTTCGCTTCGTTCTAAAAGCGTTGATAGCAGTGTCTCGTTTGCGGACAACTCATTCTATATCAACTCACTGATACCGAGTTTCCTTTCACCATAAGTGAATGCATACCAGTGTATGTTGGTTACTACAAAAGTGGGTTCCTACAACCGACTTCATGATCGCTATCATCATCGCAGATTTCACTCATCCTCATCACCACGACTGGTTCACGTTGGCCTGCGGTGCTTCTCAGCCTGCAGTTCCTTTCGTTACACTGTAGTTGAAGCCGTTCATGGCAGTGACTCGTTTAAAGACAACTTTAGTATTGGGGGAAGTGTCGATAGCAGCGTTTCTTTTTACTTATACAAGCGTTGATAGCAGTGTCTCGTTTGTGGACAACTCATTATATATCAACTCATTCATACAGAGTTTCTTTTCGCAGCAAGTGAATGCACAGCAGTGTATCTGCATTACTGGCCCCCACTCCATTATCACTATCATCATCAACGATTTCCTACACGCGTGTGCGCGGCGGTCGCCATGAGTGAATAGTTTGCAGAGACTTCTCGCATTGATACCCATGGGTCACTTCAGAGTGAACTCATTTGTGATCTTCTTTCATTGGAAGTTGAATCGGTTGATGGCAGTGCCTCGTTTAAACTCCACTTTGGTATTGCTAGTAGTGTCAATGCCAGCGTCTCTTTTTAATTGTGCAAGCGTTGATAGCAGTGTCTCGTTTGTGGTTAGTTATAACAGCGTTGACAGCAGTGTCTCGTTTGCGGACACCTCATTGTACATCAACTCGCTGATACCGGGTTTCCTATCAACACCATCATCATCATCCTTAACCATGTTTGCTCGAGTTTCACCTGGCCGTCCAGCCGCGGCGGTGCTCCTCAGCCTGCCTTGTCACAATGCCAGCGCGCGGCAAGGCATCGCCCCCGCCACCCCCGGCCCCGTGCGATGGCCCGTGGGAGATTCTGCCGGATCCGCCCGCACCGACTCCTCAGCCAGGTGTCGACGTGGTCTTTGAGCAGGCTCACCTCGAAGACATCCGCCGTGCACCAGGGATGGGCGGCAAGACCGCCTGCCAGTGGCAGCGCGCGCTGCGCGCCGAGTGCATTGTCAACAACTTGTCGTTCAAAGACGTAACAAACGACCCGTCCTACGACTGGAAGCAACTGCTTCGGTCTGCCGCTCCGGGTTTCGCTGAGCGCATAATCGGGCAGGGCATCGCCCAGGTTCTCTTTCGCATCATCGAGACAGAGCGCGACCCTAACTACTCCAACACGGATGGCCACGGCAGGCACTTCTTCGAGTTCCGTCGTGCAGACGGTTCAGCCATGCGCCTGCATTACCATAAGAACGGCCGACCCGATGAGCCCACCTATGTCGGTCCACCACGCGCCGTTGCTCAGCCTGCCGTGCCTGAGCCTGGCGCTGCTCAGCCTCATGTTCCTCGTGGCGGCGCTGCTCAGACTGCCGTGCCTGACGGTGGCGCTGCTCAGCCTGCCGAGACTGGCGGTGATGCCCCACTGCTCTTCACACAGGAGCACCTGCAAGAGGCAGCCTGCTCGCGCCAGATTGTGGGCCGCGACGAAGCCAGCGCCGCTCTCCAATCGCTGTTGCACTACCACCATGGCGAGACTGCCCCAGGTGCTGTTGACATCACCGATGGCTCAGCATTTGACTGGCTTCGATGGGTGGCACATATCGAAGGTGCGCGCGACGTCATCCGCAATGGCGTCCACAGGGTCTACGCTGTCCGCTGGAATCCGCACTGGGCTCCAGAGGCCGTCTTCTGCTACGGCAACAACACCTACAGCACACTGGTGCCCCGCAAATCGCGCTACACAGGCTCGTGGAGCCACGCGCGAATTGTGACTCACCGGAACGCCAATTGGGTGACCGAACCGTTGCTATCTGCGGCCCCTGTGGCAGCTACGCCGTGGCTGGTGTTGCGGGATCAAATAACCTGGGAGTGATCTCTGGCAAACGAGATGTGGTGCTTCTCAGCCTGCACTCATGTGACACGCAATGCCGTGCCCTGCAATCGCGTGGTGTTTCTCAGCCTGCACTCGCAGGTCCTTCGGAGGTCAATTGTTATGAGTTCGGCACGGTCTCGGTCAAGTACAGCGTGCTGTGGGGATCCCGAGATGGGGCCTGGCTCAAGGTGCTCAAGACGTACTGGAGTGTCCCAGAGCCGGAGTGCCAGCTGATCCTCGGGAGTTGGAACGGCATTTTCAGGCCGTGGCCGGACACGTTCTGGATCAGGACGGGGGGGTCCGAGCCCGAGATAGATGCTAGCGCTCTGCAGTACAAGTGCTTTTCAGCATGCGACATCCTGCGGTGCTTCTCAGCCTGCAGGGTTCGCAGCGTGCGGTTTGCAATGCATTCCTTTTCAGTATGCGAGTTCCTGCGGTGTTTCTCAGGTTGCAGGGCTCCGAGGCTCTTCCCTTCGATGCCAATGTTTTCAGACACCGTAGCTCCGTTCCGTAAGCATCTTCCAAGAGCCGCTCGCAACTTTTTGCAGCTGGCGGTCTGCAGACGTAGTCTGTCTCAGCATGCGAGCTCCCGCACGCTTCGCCGGCTTTTGCTGCGCGGACAATTTTCTCACACACGTCAGCGCCGTTTGTAGGCGTCAGAAAAACATGTAGACATTCACGAAGGGCTCAGTCTGTATATCGTCACATCATTACATACGCAGTCGTCGAACACATCGGTGTACATTCAGCGCTTTGTCCTTCTAGCTGGGTCGCTTCGTGCTGAGGCTGAGGCTGATGCAGGCTGAGGCTGAGGCAGGCTGAGGCTGAGGCCGAGGCCGACGGCAGACTGAGGCTGAGGCTGAAGCAGGCTGAGGCTGAGGCAGAGGCAGGCAGGCTGAGGCTGAGGCTGAGGCAGGCTGATGCTGAGGCAGGCTGAGGCTGAGGCTGAGGCTGATGCAGGCTGAGGCTGAGGCAGGCTGAGGCTGAGGCCGAGGCTGAAGGCAGACTGAGGCTGAGGCTGAAGCAGGCTGAGGCTGAGGCTGAGGCAGGCTGAGGCTGAGGCAGGCTGAGGCTGAGGCTGAGGCAGGCTGAGGCTGAGGCTGTGACTGCGACTGCCGTTGCCACTGCGACTGTCCTCGCGAATGCGACAACGACTGCGAGAACAGCAGAATTCTACAACTGGATTCTCATCCGAATCTTAAGGGGAATGCTTCCAGATATGCTCCTACACATGGCTGTTAGGTTGTTTTGCCGGGATAATTTTACCTTTTGGGGTCATTTTCGGTGTATTTTTTATTTCTCGTCGAAAATCCCCCTGTACCAGGACAGGCCCGACTTAACTGTAGAGGGACATGCCCGACTCAAGCGTTGCCCCTCGCTGGAGGGCGGCGCGGGGCGTCTCGGAGGTCCGCCCGCCCTCGAAGCAGCGGCCGCGGCCGCGCGCGAGCCTCGCTCTGCCGCCCGCGCGCTGCCGGACCGAGGAAGGGCCCCTCGCCCCCCCCCTCCTCCTCCCTCCTCCCTCCTCCCCCTCCTCCTCCTCCTCCTCCCTCCTCTCCCTCCTCCTCCTCCTCCTCCTCCTCCTCCCTCCCTCCTCCTCCATCCTCCTCCTCCTCCTCCTCCTCCTCCTCCTCCTCCTCCTCCTCCTCCTCCCTCCTCCTCCTCCTCCTCCTCCTCCTCCTCCTCTCCTACTCCTCCTCCTCCTCCTCCTCCTCCTCCTCCTCCTCTCCTCCTCCTCCTCCTCCTCTCCTCCTCCTCCTCCTCCTCCCCCCCGCGGAGGGCGGCCTCCCGGTCTCTGTCTGGACGCCCGATATGGGTACGGAAAGAATGGGTACAATGCCCAACAGCATTTCTTGTCCAATTCTAGACGCTTCGCGTATCCCCACCAGCCCGTCCAGAAGCGACGCCCAGGCGAGTAGAGGGTCGTCCTGAGGGGCTTTGCGGCGTCTTGGGTGCCTCGGGGGGGCCTCTGTGGGCCGTTCGGGATCCTCTTTGGGGCCTCCTGGGGGCCTCTTGGGGCCTCTTGGGGCCATCTTGGGGCCTTTGGAGGCCTCCTGGGCGCTTCTTGGGGCCTCCTGGGCGCTTCTTGTGTGCCTCTGGGGGGTCTCTTGGGGCCTCTTGGGGGTCTCTTGGGGGCCTCCTGGGGGCCTCTTGGGGGGCCTCGGAGCCATCTTGGAGGAGATCGATCAACGAAGAGGGGTTCCCCAATTACAGCCCCCCCCTCAGGAGCCACGATCCTCGTGAGGGGTGTCGAATTTTAGCCCTCCCAGGGGTCGATCTTGGGCGCTCCAACGCGCCGCGGAACCCCCTGTCCAGGTCAGTGGGGAGGGGGTAGGGGGAGGGGTAAACCCCTCCCCGAAGGGGAAGCAGGAGGGGTGGAAGAGGAAACGCTCTAAACCACCGACGCCCAGAGGGCTGGTGGGATTTGAACAGGACTCACTGTCCGCGCCGCCGCGGCCTGTGTCCATTCGAGACAGGAGGCCGCCCGCCCAACAGCGTCCGCTGTTGGTTTGGGACAACATTTGTTGTTGGGCATTGTACCCATTATTTTCGTACCCATTTCGGGCGTCCCCCCCCCCGCGGAGGGCTGCCTCCCCGTCTCTGGTCGGGGAGCCGTGAGACTCGAGCAGGGCGGCACTCGGGTCAAGTCGGGGAGCCGTGAGACTCGAGCAGGGCGGCACTCGGGTCAAGTCGGGCCTGTTCCTCTACAGGAGGAATGCCCCAAAATAGTCAAGAGATAGTCTCGGGACTATGTTTTGAATATGTTTGGGCATCTTTGGAGTATTTGTTGGGTATTTCTTATCTTTCCTCACAAATCCTCCTGTAGGGGGACTGGCCCGACTTAAAACTCGGGTCGGGTCTGCCGACGTTTTTTTGACGAGCGCGTCCCGGTTTGTGACGGACTGGTGTTCGTGGGGGGTTTGCAGCCAGGGCTCGCGTCAAGTTTCAGATTGGGTCTTGTCATTTGAACGATGGTCCCGTCAGGCCAACCCGAGTCCCCCGTACCCGAGCTTTACGTCTCCCCGTCTTTGGTTGAGGCCTTCCGGAATTCTGCCGAGGCCTCCCAGGAGGCCCCTTTTGCTTTCTCAGAGGCCCAGCGTGAAGTCGGGCATGTCCCTCGAAGTAGTTGAAACATAGTCCAGGGACGATGTTTTACACTGTTTGACTATGTTGGGGCATTGTTTGACTATTTGTCGCTTGTCTTCCAACATCCACCTGTAGCAGGACATGCCCGACCTAAGCCCAGCCCCTGCCCACCCTTCGCGAGCGGGAGCCGTATCCCCCTGGGCCGCGACCCCGTGGATGCGGGGCGTCTGTTCGCGGACGCCCCGCGCGGAACGCAGCCGTGCGACCGCACATCCACGGGAGCGCACTCCGGAATCCAGGCCGTGAAGGCGCGGTTATTCAGGAGGGAAAGAAACACACAGACACAATTAATCGTCGATTCCCCAGAAAACATAGGAAACTATGGGAAGTGGGGGGGGAGACAGAAACCCAGAAAATATGGGAAAATATTGGGATGTGTTTTATTTGTGTGTATTTATTTGTGCGTCCTGGGGCCCCTTCAGTTATGGATCGGGCGTCGAGCAGAGGGGGGGCGATGAACAGGGCGGGACAGGAGGGGGGACGGAGGCAGACAGGCTCCCCGTTCGCACACCTTCGGGGGGCCTGAAGGGGCCCCCCGAAGTGGCCCAAACGGTGCCCGAAAAGTGTTAGGTTCGTCGCTCCCCCCTCTATCGCCCCGTTATGTGCACCGTACAAACAGAGACAGGTCTACCCTTGGATCGAATGAGCGGCGCCCCGGCGCCCACTCCCAGCCCCGCGCGCGGCCGCCCTCACGGGCGAACTGGGAGTCGCCTCGCCTCGCCTCGCCTCGCTTCGCCATCTATCGCCCCCCATGAAGCACCGAACACATGTTGCAACAACAACGCCCGATCTAGAAAGAGCCAAGTTGCCCCTCCACCCCCGGCCGCAACATTGGCAAGTTTTCGTTCAGTATGTTCGGTTAGATCTTGGTCCAGCCTCACTTCTCTGGGAACGCTTGTCCAATATTCCAGCAGGGGGGCGGAAGGAAGGGCAGGGGCCATGCGGAGTGGTTCATAAACGTTAGTGGCCACGCTTTGCCTGAAGCGGCATGGATATGTTCGCCGTTCGCGAGTTCTGCCGCCTTCACCGCCCACCAAACCACCCGGACCCAACCCGAAGGCCCCGATTTGCCCTCCATGTCCAATTTGGGAGGTGGGCGTTGGGGAGCACTGACACAACACCTGTGGGACCCGCACCCTCCTCCAGCCCGAAGTGTTTCGGGGGTGGACAGAACCCCCAACAGTGACACGTCGATTAGTGAAGTGTCCGTTTTCGGTTCTCGAGAGGGCGCCGTGGCCGTTATCTTCCAGGCTTGACCCCGCCAGGTTTGGGCCTCAGGTCGTTTTCACTAAACCACGTTTTACTAAAGGGGGGTCTGTCCATCCCCGAGTGTTGGTCTTCGGGTTGGGCCGGGGTGGTCCGGTCGGTGGGCACACCCTGCGCTTGCCTGCCCGCCGGCCGAGAGTCGGGCGATCGCAGACATGGATTAAGGGGGCGTGGATCAGCGTTAAGTCGGGCGTGTCCCCCTACAGGGGGATTTTCGACGAAAAATCAAATATACCCCCAAAATAATAAAAAATATTCCAAAAATAGTCTGGGGACTATTTGTTGAACTTTTTTTATTACTGTTGGTGTATTTTTAGGGTATTTTTCATTTTTCGTCGAAAATGCCCCTGTAGGGGGACAGGCCCGACTTAAGATTAGCGACGGGTCCCGTTTCCAGGGGAGATCGCGGAGCTCCGCCGCCGAGCGAGGCGGCACTGGCCGCATTTTGGGGGGGGCACCTCGCCCGAGCCACGGGCTCTGCGACCCCGCGCCAAATCCATGGATCGTTGATCCATGTTTGCGCGCCCCCGAGAGAGTCGGGCCGGGCGAAAGGGGGGGATTGGGAAAGGGGGGGGGTGCGAAATCTGCTGCGTGCAGCTGGCTTCGCCCCCCCCGCCAGGCCCATTCCTGGATGCATGGGCGCCTCCCGGCGCCGGGAGGCGCCGGGAAAGTCAGCTGCGCGAGCTGATTCTCACCCCCCCTTCTTTGCTATCCCCCCCTTGTCGCCCGGCCCGAGAGCGAGGTACTGCTACCGCATCATGGAGGGCGAGCTCGGGGCCGCGGACGGCGCCGGCTTCGTCTTCGACTCGAAGGCGGGCCACCCCCCCGCGCGCGCGTCATCGCCCGCTCCCACGGCCGGGCTGCGCGCGCTCTCGCGCGCCCGCCTCCTGCGGCTTCCCCCCCCCTCCTAGATTGGAGTCGGGCCTGTCCCTCTACAGGGGGGATACTCAAAAATAGTAAAAGATCAACAAATAGTCGGGGGACTGTTTTTGAGTGTGTTTGAGCATTTTGGGGTACCTGTTGACTGTTTACTTATTTTGTTCTTCCAAAAGCCGCCTGTAGGGAGGGGGACACGCCCGACCTAGTCCTAGATAGGACATGTTAGGTACGAAGCTCGCCCCGCCGACTCCCCTCTCTGCTCTCCCTGTGTGTTCTCCTTCTGTCTCTCGCCCCTGCCGTCGCCAATCGCGGTCCTGTCCGTAGCTGGTTGGGCTTTTGCTCGCTAGTGCCGCACGGGTGCTCAAGGCATCAGCGAGGGCCTCGTTGCAGAGCCGTGCGGTTTTGAAGCATCCAGCAGCTTAGCCGAGCAAGGGGTCCTCCTAACTGCTAGGCTGCTATTCCTGGGAGGTTGAATTCAGCATCGGCACTGGTCTGTCCCCGTGGTCGAAAGCCAGCATGATTACACCTCATCCGGATCAAATGTGTGTTGGTTTGGGCTGAATCCCCAGCTTGATCCAACCTGCTCCGCCTTGCCCCCGTACTAAGCTAGCTTAGTAGCCCATGATCCTTCTCACAAAGTCTTCCCAGGAGTTGTTTCCTCATAGTTGAATCTCATATTCGGGGTCTGAATTAGGGTGGGTCCGATCTGAACCGTCTTGGAAGTTTTCTGGGGGGGTCTGGCCAAAGGTCGGGTGAACCCCTCCGTCCTCCCCCTTTCGGCGGCGAGCGACGGGGGGAAGTGAGAAGCAAAAGGCCTTGTCAGAAGGCGGCGGGGCTTCTCAGATGCCCTCACGCCTTCTGAGAAGATATCTGCGTCTTCGGGTCATGATGTTCCAACCTATTTTGCTTTGGTCACCAGAAAGAAGATCGAGCACCGAAAAAGTACCGAAACTCGAGGGTTGTCACGTGTCGGACCCTGGGGGACACTCGCCCGACACTGTTTCGACACTCTTTCGACGCTTTTCTGGGTGCTCGAAATGATTTCTGCGATGTGGTCCTTCAGTACGATTGGAACACCAGAATATTCGGGGAAGACTCTGGCAATTCTTCGGAAGGCCAGGGGACGTCCGAGCCTTCCGTTCAGGCCCGCCCGTTCTCCCTCCCCCCCCCCGCCTCGCCGCCGATCCTCGTCCTTCCTGAGTTCCCCCTCGGTCCTGCCCCTCCGTTTTCGGTATTCCTCCTCCTCCTCCCTCCTCCTCTTCCTCCTCCTCCTCCTCCTCCTCCGCATCCTCCTCCTCCCCCTCAGCTGCCCCTTTCGATCGAGCGATTTCTGGCAGCGGACCCCCCACACCCTCCAGCTGACCCCTTTTTTCCATTTGTTTCGTGCAGGTAAGATGGCAGGGCCAGCAGAAGGGGGCGGCGGCGGTTGGCGACTCATTCGGAGGATGGCATACAATCTTCTCACCGCAGCGCCGCCAGGCCGCCTGAACGAAATCAGTGGCGAATACCGACAGACGGACATCATCACGTTGCAGGGCACAGGCCTGAAGGACCGTGGTGCACCATCGAGAAGTTCGACAGTGCACCATCATTTCTTTCACGCAGGGTATGGCGAAGGTGAACTCGTCTTGTGGCGTAGCCGTTGGCGTGAGCATCAGAAGGTACCAGCCGAAGTACATAATTCGAGTGCAAGCAGCAGCAGGTAGACTACAAGGACGAGGACTGTTAATACGACATCGGCGAGGCCGACAAGACATTGCAGCGTTTTCTCTTTACTACCCTACGCGGGGGAAAACGCAGAGGTGCAGCCGCCACACAACGACAGATCTCACATGAATGAACGGAACGACTTCACATTCAGTTATGCAAGTTGCACTCGCGATGCATCCCCGTCATAGGCACGGACCTGCGATGCACGTGCGCGGCGGATCCGTCACACCGACCAGTCGCAGGGACAGTTGAACAAGACAAAGATGGCATGAGTTATAAAATCATTAAGCCCGTAGTCAAGGCTCACGACCTTGGATTGCTGAGTGCGTATTTTCAAGCTGGAGTTACTTCGGAATCGCCGAAGGTTGCAGAAAACGTATTGACGACATCATCTTGCCGAGAGCAACGCTCGACAACGTTCAAGAGTGCATGGCTTCATGGCGAAAATGACACAGGCTTCAACACATCCGATGTGCATCGCCCAAACATAATTTTCCGTTGCAGGTCGCCTTCTACCACGCGTTCATCAAGCAGCATGGCACGGGGCGAGGTTCGAAGCCGAATGCTGAGGCCTGCAACGCCACACTACTCTACGGGTGCAAACGAGAACCTTTCATCAATGCAGTCGAGGACAAACATACACAGCATCGGAATCAGCTTGAACAGTGGGAGCATGACGGCAACGTTGACCAGATCAATGCAGGACTGATGGGGTGCATTCGTGACGCGGCCAATTCTCTACTCCAGACGTCGCCAGGCTACGCCGAGACGAAAGAGCATAACTTCCCATCGAGTAAGGAAGTAGCTGAGCTCTTGACACTACGACGCCAGGCAAAGAAACCAGAGGCCAACGTGGATAATCTCAACCTCGACATCGCTCGTCTCAGCAGGAGACTCAAACAACAAACGAAGCAGATGCAGGACCAACTCTTGGAGAACAAGGTAGAAGCCTTGCGGGAAGCTCGGCGCGAGCGCAAGTTCTACGACGCGCGCAGAATTTCAAGATTGGTAGCAGGTACGCGCCGTGGTTCGAGAGGCCGAATGCATGCGCGGGCCCCGACAACGAGAGCGTCAGCCCTGGAATGGATCAGTCAGTTTCTCAAGCAAGGTATTGAGGGAGGCGCTGGCGCACGAGTCCTTCGCCGATGTCAGGCACCTCAGTTGGCCACGGTCTTTGGAGAAGACCCTTTGCCCCGCAGGAGGCAGCTGACGAGAGTCACGTACAATCGCACCTTGACTGGATAGATCCGAATGAACATGACCCAGGGCCTGTGGACTACATGGAGGCTGACATTGATGCACTCCACGACGTTGAAAAACTCAGACGGGCACTGAAGAAGCATCCGTCGTGGAGAGCGACACCTCCTCGGAGCGTGGCTGGGGATTCACTGCGCGCGCTAGCCGTGCCCAACTGGCACTGCACAAGACCGCTTCGAGCTGGACTTCGAGGGGCAGATGAACGACCCCACCAGCTCCTGACGCGCATCGGCAGCCGGATGCGCCAGCATTTCGCAGAGGCTTTTTTTCTACAAGAGAACCCAGAAGCACAGCGAGGAGAGCCAGATGGCACGACAGACACTGGCTTCTCTCGCACCCATTTTGAGGAGCTAAGCAATGATATGCAAGGCGCTGCCGAGCCCTCAGCTGCGCCCCTGCCCATGCCAGAAGTGACGCCAGAACGGGCGCGAGAGAAGCAGGCCCGCGACGAGAAGAGGCGGCTGACAGGCCACTTGCAGCAGCAGCAGAACTTCCGGCACCAATGTTTGAGAGATGTCTTCATCTTTTTTGCAGAACAGCGCGTCAAGTGGGACGGGCCCCAGAAGCGCGGCATTAGGCACATTGCTGTAGAGTGGCGAATCAGAACGACAAGGAGAACACAGCTGGTGAAAGACCCATCATTATGTTTGTGGACTTGGACGATCCTTTTTTTTTCGACCGCTTATGAATCCTGAAGCGCGCTTTCCATGATGGGCTCATGGTGGGATATCACATCGACGCAGAGAGGATGCCATGTTTGTTCAGATGTGGACCCGCCAGGCTACGCAGAGAAGGAATACCCCGCGCTACGAGGTTCCACGATGCCAGCAACGCATTCTATTGCACACACAAGTCGCGAGCAGAAGAAGCAGCTGATGAGTTAGCACTGGAATCGCGAGTTGACTTCTTCTATCAAAGAATACATACGAGTGATGACGGAGTTCACAGTGGACATGACACATCAGAGCGGCGTACTCCCAGGCGACCATGCGGCAACGAAACTCTTCGTCAAGGCCTACGGCAGCGGCGCGCAGATGATGATTGACGAGGTGGGCACGGACCCATGGCAACGGTCTCTCCACGCTCGGCTACCTCTACCACTGCGCGCTGATCACGATCGCTCGGTCGCATATTTAGCTGCGTCAGTTTTTGTGGATGATCTCGCCCGCAAGCGCGCGGGCGCGACTGCGCGGCATTTGGCCGCAGTCGCTGAACGGGGGAACAGAGAAGCTGATCAGGTCATGCAGGAAGTTGGAGGCGCACAGAAGTTGACAAACAGATGAATCTTATTCAAGGTGCAGGCAGACCGGCAGATGCATGGAACAGATCCCCCCGTGAACGCAAGCAACACATGGACGGGCAGTTTGCAGCAGAAGCAAGGCATTTTCGATCACGGCAACACTGTACCAATGGGTTCTCAGCGGAGAAGAAGTTTAGAATGCTGGCCATCAGAACAGCATGGCACAATATGGGCAAGTTCTGGTCCACCCCCAAGATCTCCATGAGCTCAAGGGCATAGCTTTTTTTTTCTATGGGTTCATCATCAATGCGGCGCCCTCGGGCCTCGAGGCTTTTTTCCCCAACATGCGCCCCCCGCTCACGGTTCAGTCGCTCGCCCCTCTGCAGCAGATGGTCTACGAGTTCGCGCGGGCCGTGCTCAGTGGGAAACACGCTCACAGGCAGCTGGACAAGACCAGGGCCCCCTCTAACCTGGAGGTTCAGGGACACTTGAAGTTTGGGGCGCTCTTCGCAGAGTTGCGGATTCGGAGGCCGATGTGGATCCAGGAGATCGTGGCCCACCAAAGAGCGCACCACCAAGTGATCGCGGCCCTTGTAGGGCGAGCCCATTGCGCGAAAAAAAGCACACGATCTAGACGAGCTAGGTCGAGTTTTGCCCACAGCTAACGCGTGGCCCCAGCAGTTGCGGGAAGATGCCAAGGCCCCCCGGGGGGGGGGGGGCTCGGACGGCACGGAGCTTGTAAATTCTCTCGGTGGATTTTTTTTACGTTGTTCATCGGGGAGGCCAGAGACCAATTTTTTGCCGAATTGGTGTTGCTGAGCTTGGGCCTCGCGGGCTATATCTCGCAGCCCCCCCCCCCCAGAGCTCCAGGCTGCTGAAGGGGGAGGGGGGGGGGGGGGTCTTTCAGCCTCCTGCGCCAGAAGGCATGGATGGCCATCCAGTTCCCGATGCAAGTTTCACGGGCAGAAAGAGCATGGCTTCACGCTGCGTCAGGGTTTGCGATAAGGGTCGCGAGGAAACAGAGGCGATGCTGGAGCAGATCTGCGCCACGGATCGCACCCCTCACATTGCCATTTTGTCGGGTGATTGCATGTTGTGCAGCAGTAATTTTGCAGATCGAGCCACTGCTCAGCGGCATCTCGCAGCCTCAGTAGCCAGCACAAGGCGCATCCAGGACTTCAGCGTGAGAGCTCCTAAGCGGCAAGGACACCACGCCACGATCTGCCCGTCGCGCGCGTTTGAGGCTCAGAAGTCGACGGCTCTGGACACGCATCTTGCGCGCGGGCACATACCACCGCAGATCGAGAGACACTTTCTAAATGTTGATGTCGGAGTGGCCGGGGGCAGCGGAGCAAATCGAAGTGGGCCATGGAGGCGGCCGGACGAAAGCAGCACTCGGAGGATCGAGCAAGGGCGGCGAAGAGAGGAAGCCCCTTATGCAGCTAGAGGCGAGGATGCGCGAGAGGGAAGCTTCGGACGTCCACTTCAAAGGCCCGTCGGCCACCCTGTCTTTGGCGCTGAAGATGGCGACCGGCAAGTACGAGACCCTCGCGCGCGAGGCAGGAGCAGGACACGAATGCGGATCATCTCATCTGTGCGCGGCCGCTGCTTTTCTGTCCACGCTGGCAAGCATTATTACAGAAGGCAAAAACCAGGAGGTTCAATGCATCTACTTGGCGATCAGGTGTTTATACAAAGCAAGAGAGTCACTCACGCCGACGGACTTCGAGGATTCATGCATCACGTGCAGGGCGAGCGAACTGCAGGCTAAACAAGGCGCTGCCCCAAACTCGCGCTTGGCTTTCAACTTCGACGGACACTGGCCCGCAGGGCTCAATCTGGCGCAGGAGCAGGAGCTAGCAGAGGAGAAGTTCCACCCACTCGAGCTCGACACGGCGAACGGCTACACTTGTGTCGCGGTCAACCGCGTCCTGTCCCTTGCCCTGCGCGCCTCGGGCCTTGTGAAGTTGCCAGGCAAGGCTCCCGTGGGCGGTCTCGCGGTCGCGATGAGGAGCTCGAGAAAGGATCGACACGTGAGGGAGGGAGGGGGCCGCCAGCAAGAGTCAGACAGCGTGAGCAGCAGGCCGAGAGCAGTTTGATTCAGACTGTTCCCTCCCCTCGCTCGTTTGTCCCCCGTTCGCTCAGCGCTCGACCTTGGGAGGGTCGGCTGGAGGCCCTGCATAGGAGAGTCAGGTTGAGAGAGTTAACCCGTAATTCTAGATAGAATTACCCCCGCGCCACGGGGTCATTGCTCGCGTTGCGCGCGCAACTGCAGCGGTTCCTGGCCTTCCGTCCCTTTCAACTCCCGAAGGCCCCCTGGTATACTATAAGTCCAGGCTCTGCGGTGCCCGCAAGTGGATTGCTTTGCTAATTGATATGGGCATCGATGCAGATTGCAGCAGCAGTTCCTCCTCCTCCTCCTCCTCCTCCTCCTCCTCCTCCCTCCGTCTCCTCCTCCACCATCCTCCTCCTCCTCCTCCACCATCCTCCTCCTCCTCCATCCTCCTCCTCCTCCTCATCCCCCTCTTCCCCCACCTCCGTTTCCCTTCCGTTTTCGGCATTCCCCTCCTCCTCTGTTTCCCGCCCCCCCCGCCTTCTCCGGCGGCCGCGTGCGGGCGTCCCCCGCGGAATTGTGGATTCCCGGACGACGTCCCCGAGGCTCGGGGCTGGACAGAACCCCCAATAGTGACACGTCGATTAGTGAATTGTCCGTTTTCGGTTCTCGAGAGGGCGCCGTGGCCGTCAGTTTCCAGGCTTTCGCCCGCCAGATTTGGGCCCGAGGTCGTTTTCACTAAACCACGTTTTGCTAAAGAGGGTTCTGTCCATCCCCGAGAGGCCCCTGACAGGCACGAGTGGGAACCAGTGTCTGCAGGTCTGCCTCCTCGATTCGACGAGTGTCCACGAGGTCTCCAGACTCGCCCCAAAGTGGCCGAGGGCTGCCAGCAGGGTGGTTTCCTTGGGTAGGAGTTCGCGGGATATTCCGCTCGTGTTTGTCAGGAGGGGAAAAAACACACAGACACAATTAATCGTCGATCCCCAGGAAAATATGGGAAAATATGGGAAGTGGTGGGGAAGACAAAAGCCCCAAAAATATGGGAAAATATGGGGAACCCTTTTATTTGTGTGTATTTATTTGTGTGTCCCAGTTTCCCTTTAGTATCGGCGAGCAGCTCCCCATCGCGCTCCATGGCGCGAGTCGGCGGCGCCCAGTAACGCCACATAGCGCCCGGTACGGACCTATGGCGACCAACATAGTCAACCCGCGTCGTTCGGATGGGGTAGCTTCCCATGGGCACCCTGGCATCATTGCCCCTTGCGGCCCAGCCTTGGCGACTTGCGCCGGCCAGCCTCGTTCGGACGAAAAACGGTAACACGTGCCTCCAAGGCCCTTGCATTTTTCCGGGCATCTTCATGAGACGGGTTGACTGTAGCGCCCAATCGAGGGCGACGCAGTGTGTCCGCTCTGCGCGCGATGGGGCGCGCTGTTCGGCGCCGTGGGGCGGGCCCTCTGCAGCACCTCGTGCGGCTCTCTTCTGGAAGTCTCTTGGGCTCTGCCTGGGGGCCATTCGGGGGACTTCACGGGAAGCTCCGTGGCGACTTGGAGCCGCCTCGGACCCAGAGATCCAACGCATTGACGAACATCAAGACTGAGGCCCTTCGCAATTTTCAGCCTCTGGGAGCCCTCGCCGGGCCCCGGGACCGTCAGAAACCAATGCAGGATGAAAAGCCGGTCCTGGGGAACCGGTCGAGACTTCCGGGGTCCCCGTATGGAGCAAATCACGAAGTTGGATCTCCGGGGAGCAGATCGGAGGTCACAGCGGATCAGAGCGAGGAGGGCGCCTCCAGGGGAGGGCTGGTGGCCCCCTTGTCCGCAGGTCCGCGGGGGGGGAGGCGGGGGGAGGGGTCCTGAATTCCCCCTGTCCACGAGGCGGCCACCCCATGCCCCCCTTGTCCAGGGTGGGCACCCCCTGGGGGGGATGCAGGTAGGAAAGCACGCAGCATCCTGGGGACGACCAAAAGTTTCCGCGCATTGCTTTCCGAGGTGGTCTCCGCCCTGGAGATCTGAGCGCCGTTGTTCTTGTCATGTCGAGCGTACTCGCCTGGCGTCGGGCCTTGTGGCCATCACAGATCGCTCCAGCTTGAAAACACAGGGTTCAATTCGACTCCTCCGAGTCGGTTCGATTCCGATAGGAGCTATTCCGATTCGATTCGACTTCGGGTTCCGATTCGGAATTCGGTTTCTCTAATGATAAGGGGCCTATTAGCCTGCCGATTTCCGCCAACTCTACTTCTCCCGACTCGGCTGCCGTTTTCCACCGATCCGATTCATTTCGATCGCCGATCCGATTCATCGCTCCTAAGTTTCTTCGCGGCTGCCGATCCCAAGAGTTCTCGTCGGTGTTTGGAGGTGCTGCTCCAGTCTCGGGGTGCTTTCCCGCAGCTGCGCCTCGCCGAGGGCGTGCCCGGGGTGCCCAGATCGCCCCGAGCGGCCTCCCAGGATTCGAGCTGTGGCCCTGGGATGAACCAAACGGCTTCTCGTCGTAACAGAAGCGCAACGGGCGGGTGCTGACGGTGCTCGGCTCCCTGTCGCAGTGAGGAGGAGTGGGTCGTGATCTCTTTCGCCGCGGCCTGGCCTCTGGGGAGCTCCGCAGGGCTCCGGGTGCCATCGAAAGAGGGCTCGGGGGTGGTCTTCTTGGCATCGTTCGGACATGGGTATTTTTCCTTCGGCGAGGACCATCGAGGAGCATCCTTGATCATTTGGCGAAGAAAACACACGAAACCGAAACAAACACAGGGAATGGACGTCCGAGCGATGGCCAGTCTTGGGAGGAGCCCCAAGGTTCAGGACCCGTTTGCCTCAAGACCTCTTGAGAGGTCGTTGCTGCAATCCTCGGGCTTCTCTTCGTCTCATCTCCTCCCTTCCTGCTCCTCGTTCGGGCAGGCTTTGATGCCCCAAAGTCCTCGGCCGAGCCGGGAAGGCCCAGCGAGGCCAAGAGACGCAGAGTCAGATCGAAGTTGGCATCGGCACGGGTTCCTACGTCTGCTCCTACGTACCCTTCTACCTCCTCGTGTCTCTCTCCTCCCTCCCCCCCTCCCTCCGTTGCGCCTCCAAAAAGGAGTCGATCGGGGCCCGCGGATTGGAAAGATCAACCCGCTGGAGGAACTCTCCTCCTCGCCTCGCTCGTCCCCTTTCCTTGCTGGTTACGATGTCAACGTCAAGGTAAGCAGCCGCGTGGTACGCAACACGCCTAGCTCCCATTCTCGAACTCGCAGCCCCCCTTGTCCGTTCATTCTGGTTCTGCCGCCCCACCTCCTTCAGCTGTGCGGATGACACATGTTTTGCTTGTGTCTTTGTCCAGGATATTCCGTCTTCATCCGAGTGATGCAACACGTTGCCCGTGATTCTGGCGGCTACGCGAGGTAGTTACAGCCTTTGCAATTCTGACGTTTCCGCAGCGCGCGCACGGAATTGTTCCCAAGCACATGCTTTGGTTCGGAGAGGCACGTTTGCCAGCGTGGACCCAGAACGTGATGCATTCGATGTGGAAGGTACGTGTCGCAAATGCGGTGCAGTGTACAGTGCCGTTTTTGATGCATGCTCCGCGTGCGGTGTATTGAGTATTAAAAGCAAATAATGAGTTCATACATAAATATATTCATACATGAATCATGTATTAAAAATCCCATGGTTTGTTTTGAACCCATGTATTAAAAACTGCCCTGTACGAGGCGTAAGCGGTGTGGCGCTCGCAGGGTGGTGCACACCGTGTGGTGCAACCGGAGCTCTCGCCGCCGCACGAGGCGCCGGCGAGGCGCCCAGGAGGGGCGACGGGGCGAGGCCCCGAAGCCCGGGCAGCGCACGAGGCGCCCGCGAGGCGCGCCGACTGCCCTGCGGGCGGTTGCCGGCAGAAGCCCCGGGGAGTCCACCCTGACTCCGGATCCGCCCTACTTTGGGGAAATTCGTGAGTAGGGCTTTGAATTTCCGCATTACTTTTCAGGCCCCGTTGATGCCAATTTCCGCCCTACTGTTCTGTTGCTGTTTCCGCCCTATTTCTGCGGATTTCCGCCCCACTTTATGCTGGGTGCAGAAATTTCCGCTCTACGTTTTCGGCCTCTTATAGGTGGATTTCCGACGCAATTTTAAGTAGGAAAAAACCAAAGTCGGGCGGATCTGGAGTCGGGGCACCCCAGCAGGTGTCCGGAAGCAGCGCAGGAGCCGTGCATGCGTTGTCCAGAGACGGGCGGCATGCACATGGGTTCTCTCGGGCCGGGCGAAAGGGGGGGATTGGGAAAGGGGGGGTTAGGAAATTGGTTGCATGCGGCTGGTTTCGGCCTCACCGAGGGGCCCGTTCCTCGATACATAGCCGCCTCCGGCGCCGGGAGGCGCCGGGAAAATCAGCTACGTGAGCTGATTCTCAAACCCCCCCTTTGTTATCACCCCCTTTCGCCCGACCCGATTCTCGGAGGTCCGCTGGGCCCGTGCGCACTGCTTCACGGCGGCTCCGGACCCCCCCTCCCCTTGGCGTGCGCGGCGCCAGCAGCGCCGACGCAGGGCGCCCGCGCAGACCGCGCACCGTTCTCGTTCCCACACGGTCTGCTGCTTCTCTACCATTGTCAGGAGGGGAAAAAACACACAGACACAATTCATCGTCGACCCCCAAGAAAATATGGGAAACTATGGG
>CAUYUJ010017131.1:166945-247462 GCA_963575745.1 Prorocentrum cordatum | reverse complement strand
CCACCACCACCACCACCACCACCACCACCACCACCACCACCACCACCACCACCACCTCCAAACCACCACACAACCACCACCACCACAGCCACCACCACCAAAACCAGCTCACCACCAACACCACCAATGCAACCACAATCTGCCACACCACCACCACCACCGCCACAACCACCACCACTACTGCCGGCAACACAACCCACCACCACCACCACAACCACCACAAACCACCTCACCACCACCACCACCACCGCCACTACCACCACCACCAGCACCCCCGCCGCCGCCGCCGCCAGCTGCCGCCGACGCCGGCGCTGGCCCGAGGAGAGGGACATAGGAAAAAAATGAAAAAGGGTGGGGGGGACGAACCCCGTCCCCCTTCCGTCATGGGAGCGGGGGGGGAGTTCGAACCCCGCCCCCCCCATCCATGGGGGGGGGTCCGGTTCCAACCCCCCCCCCTCCAAGCGACCACAAAACGCGCTCTTTGAGACGTCTGCTCAGTGCGACTGTTTGCAAAAATGCTGCCTCTGGGGAAGGCCCCACCCGCTCGAAACAGGCGCCCCAAATAGCCAAGATCTACTCCATTGGTGGGGGAAGGGGGTGCGAGGGCCCACGCCGATCGGCAAAACAACGAATAAAAAACTATCACCTGGGATGCTCTTTGTTTGTGTTGTTTCGGTCTGGCCCGCGTGCCGTACTCACGCAGCGAAGCGGCCCTGCTGCATCAGCGACCACCAGAGATGATGGGCTTTCATGTGCCCGAAGACGAATGCGACCTCCTTGCGTGGAGACAAGCCAAGCGCGAACATGAAGGGAGAAGGAGTCGGCGGCGAGCGAGGGGGGGAAGTGAGAAGGAGAAAACATCTTCAGAAAGCTCGGACGTCCTCTGGCCTTCTACAAAGTTTTCTAAGCTTTCCCGGAAAACACAAAGAAAACTCTCAGATGGCGCGAAGGCTTCTGAAAAGTCCCGCCGCCGTCTGAAAAAGCCTTCTCTTTCTCACTTCCCCCTCTCGCTCGCCGCCGATGGGCTTTAACTTGGCGGCGAGCGAGGGGGGTGAATTGAAAACGAAAAAGCCTTCTCAGAAGGCGGCGGGACTTCTCAGAAGCCCGTGCGCCTTCTGAGGGGTTTTCTGTCTCTTCGAGGAAGGCAACCTTCACAGAAGGCCCGGGGGACTGCCGACCCTTCTGTCAAGGCTTTTTCCTTCTCACTTCCCCTCGTTTTCGCCGCCGAAGGAGGACGAGGAGGACGGTGGTCATGCGGGACGGTGCGGTTTGCTGGGCTGCTGCGGGCGCCATTCATCGTCCTCTGTGTCTTCGTCCTCTTCCATATATCCTGCGTCTCTCCGCGCGGCGCGATGGTTCGGCTTGGTCCGGCCGGGTATGCTTGTCATGTACCCTGAAATCCGCCGATCGGGCGTGTGAATTTCAAAAACCCTCAGAACAGCCTGAGCGTCAATTCCTGAATTTCCGCTCCACTGGGGGGTGGGTGCTGGGGTCGATTTAATTCCCGGGGCGGAATCGGAACTCCAGCTCACTCCGGCACGGCCCCGTCGCCCAGGAGGGCCCCGACATGGGCCTAGAGGGTTCGAGTCGCCGAACGATAGCTACAGGGCGCCCAGGATGTCCCCAAAACTCCAAAAGCTTCCAAGATGCCCTCGGAAGCCCCGGAAAAAACCTCCCCAAGAATAGCAAAAAAAAACTGTCCCATTCCACAGGGGGAACGTACAATTTTAGCAGATTCGCCTTGTGGGCCTTCAGAACGTCAGGCGCCCCAATAGAGCCCCAAAGCGGCCCAAGAAACCGCCAACAGGTTTCCAAGACGGCCCAAAAAGGGCCCCAAATAGCCCAGGAGGCACCCGGAAAGGCCCAAGAGGGCACCAAGACCGGCCCAAGAGGCGCCTGAAAGGGCGCCAAATCGGCGGAAAAAGTGCCGAAGACGGCACAAAAAACCCCGCGCAGGCCCCCAGAGGCCCCCAGGAGGTCGGAAGGGGCCCCCAAACGCTTCCAACTGGCTCCGAAGAGGCCCCCTGGAACCCCCGAAAAAACCCCAAGAAAATCAAAACATGCATCCAAGGCGCCTTCTAGATGCCTCCATGACCCCCCCCGAGAAGCCCCAAACCAGCCCCCATGCCTCCAAAACGCTTACGTCCGAACACAACCGTCGCAATGCAAAAACTTATTCCGCGCCTTCACATATTCCCCCGTGTTCGGTGTCCTTTAACATCCATGATCTCACGAAGGCCCGCAGAGGTCCGCGCGAAGGCCCCATAGACCCCGACGCAGACAGCTCCAGCACGAAGCTTTCGAGAGAGTGCGCCAAATCGGCGAGGTGTCAACCCAAAGAGGGCCAACGCCTGGCCCAAAGTAGGCTTCCCAACAACCGCCGAACATCTCCAACAACCGGCGGAAATCTCCTCATCGTCGTCATGCTCCTCCTTTTCTCCTCCCCCTCTTCCACTTCCCGCTTCCTCCTCCTCCTCCCTGCCCACCCCCCTCCACCTCATCATGATCCTCGTCGTCCTCCTTCCTCCTCATCCTACTTCGTCGCCTCCATTCCCAATCCTCATCATCATCCTCACACCTCGCCGTCGTCGCCGGTCATGACCGCCATCGTGCGCTCCCTGCAGCAACGGAAGCGTCCCAGATCGGCGGCACTGGCCGGAGGCCACTACAATATATACTAGCACGCCAATGCACTTTTATTACTTGGCGGCGAGCGAGTTGGGGAAGCGAAAAGGAGAAGGCCTTCTCAGAAGGTGGCGGTACTTCTCAGAAACCCTTGCGCCTTCTGAGGGGTTTTCTGTGTCTTCAGGGAAGGCTTTAAACAACTTCTCAGAAGGCCCGCGGGACTGCCGACCCTTCAGATAAGGCTTTTCTCCTTCTCACTTCCTCCCTTCGCTTGCCGCCGACTGGTGGGTCTCCCGCTCAATATGTGGGCGAACACCTGCCATGGGACAGCTGTAAAACTACCTGCCGGTCGGAAAAAGCGGGTCGACACGTGACGTAGGAAGGCGCTGAAGTAGATTGGGCGTCTGCCCGCCCCCTGAAGAGGAAGGAAAAGGAAACACTCGATTATTGAAGCAGGAAGGCGCCTAAAGTGGATAGGGATCTGCCAAATCCAAACATACATACTTTTGACGACCGGCGTGTACGGGTCTCCCGCTCAATGTGGGAGAGCATCTGACATGGGACACCAGTAGAAATGCACAGACAGAGGATCCGCCCGTCCCGCATGCACATTTTCAGGAGGGACCCAGATTGATAAATGCTTGCCTGCACTTTCTAAATCTCAGGTGGCTGAGGATTCTCGAACGGGACTCAATGCCCAGTTCTCAACCTAATTCTGGGCTTTACAACATGCCATCACGTCTTTTGGGTGTCCAATGCAGAGACCGTAGATGAACTCTCGTCATGTGCATCTTTTGCTGGCACGTCATCCAACGATGCGAGCTGCATCGCTGGAAACAGAATAACCATTGAGGGGATGAGTGCAAAACATCTTGCACACAGAAGCAGGGAGGCCCACATGTGCAGGACAAGCAACCAAACCCGAACTGGTTCTTTGATCAGCCCGCCCCCCTCCCCACACGGATACACTGACGCGCATCATGCCACAAGCCGTGGACCTGCACTGTGCAGGGTAGGAGTGGGGCGTGATCACGTAGAGCGTGGCTCAACTACTTTGTTTTGTTTGTTTTTTCGCTGGCATGTGTTTCGACTGTGGCTTCTTCAATGCATCCGAGTCCCAGATCTTCTGAAGGCCCTTATGGTCCTTCACAAGTGCAACGTGCTATGTACGCGAAGATCTGGGCCAGCGGTCCCTGGCTGCGCGACCCGTCGTCTTCTGCACCATGATCGCAGAAGCCTCTCAATCGACGACTTCTCCGGATTGTGCAATCCTCGCCCTCAGCTCCGCGTCCTCTCGTGCACACGAGATGACCGCACAGAAAGACTCTAAGTAATCTCGCTGCGTCACCCGTGCGGCGTAGCCAGCCGACGCGGGCGACGCTTCTTTTTCCAAACGTTTCACGATGGGCACGCATGGTCCCTGCTTGATGCATACGAAATAATACCAAGCCAACATGTCTAACATAAACATGTCGATAGGAACGTCTACTCCAAGCTCTTACAAATAGGCCTTAGCATAGGCCTCTGTCAAACCATAATTATGTTCCTGCTCGAATCTTCGCAAATACTGGTACATATGCGCCACGTCCCAGCCGGCAGGACCCACGAAGCAGCCCTCGAAGTCGATGGCTCCGCCTTCGACCATTACATTTGCACCGTGGAAGTCCCCGTGTGCACCGACAACTTGCGCGAGGGGCCCGCTAGCAGGAAGCATCGTGTGGTCAAGGATGCATGCGGCCTCCCCGTTCAAGAAATCCTTGTCGCAACCAATTGACGTGGCATCCTCATCTCGGGAATATGCTATCAACTGGCGCAGACATGCTGGGAGAATGCCCTCGAGCGTGTCGAAGACATCGTCGAGGATGCCGTCCGGTGCGCGAGGAATGCAAGCCATATCGGCTGCCGCCTCGTCGGCAAACTTCGCGTGCCAACCCGTGCCCATCTTGTGCAGCTTAGCCGATAGCCGGCCGTACTTGACAACCAGCTCGGTTTTTGGGACAACTCCATCGCACTGGCCTAGGTATGTGTCGTACGACATCAGCTCCGAGCCGTTCACCAGCTCTGTAATCTCCACCGACATATAGGCAGGATCGTACTTCTGCAGCACGACTCGGGGTGCGAGGCCAAGCGCCGCCGCGCTGTTGTAGTAGGCCCAGGCGCGATGCTTCGGATAGAATGAGCGGCAGAAGCAATACGCTCGCCCAGTCTTGGCGACGACCTTGAAACTGCTGCTCATGAAACCGCTGCTGATCGCGCTCACCTCCACATCCTGGAGCTCGGGGAGCTCCCGCAGCATGAACCTCCGCACCCACGCCTCGTGCCCGCTTTCGGGCCAGGCCTTTACTGCTGGAGCCGTCGAGAGCAAGCTGCCCATCTTGGCGAACGTGGGCAGACAGGAAAGCAACAGACAGGAGGCAGGATGAGCGAGGCGCGAAAGCGGGGCGTGGAAAGCGAGACCTTGAGCCTTGAGACAAACTGGCTACGGAAGAGCGTGGCCCAACTACTGACGGAGAAGAAAACATGATCGCTGATGCAGACGTCACTGCCGATTCACCGTCGAGCAGAACACAGCAGGCCAGTATACGGCCCAAGACGGCCCAAGAGGCCCCAAAGACCGTCCAAGAGGCCTCCAAGATCGCCTCATGACAGCTCTAGAGGCTACCAAAACGGCCTCAAAAGAGCCCCAAGACGCCCAAGATAGCCTCCAATACGGCCAAGACAACCCCAAGAGACCCCAAGATGGCCGCAATGTTTCCAATACGGCTCACTATGCACCCAATACGGCCGGATGTGGCGTCAATGTGGCCCAAGAGGCCTCCAAGACGGCCCAAGAGGCCTCCAGACGGCCCACAGAGGCCCAAAGACGCCCAAGATGGCCTCAAGACGGCCATGATGGCCCCAAGAGAGCCCAAGATGGCCGCAAGCTGTCTCCAAGACGACCCAAGATGCACCCACGAAGCCTAAGATTGCCTCAAAATGGCCCAAGACAGCCCAAGAGGTCCCTAAGAAGCCTCCAAGGCGGCCAAAGAGGCCTCCAAGACGTCCTCCACGAAGGCCCCAAGATGCCCCAATCATTGATTGCCCTTTGGTGTTTGAAGAATTTAAGCGTTTGCTTATTTTCGGCCTTCCGACGGCTCAAGAGGCCCCCAAGATCGGCCAAGAGGCCCGCAAGATGGTACCGAGAAGGCCCCAAGATACCCAAGAGGCCTCCACGACGCCCAGGATGGCCTCCAAGACGGCCCTGAAGCGCCCCAAAAAGGCTCCAAGACGGCCCAAAGTGGCCCCCAAGGCGGCTTCCGATGGGCCAGGAACGCCCCATGACAGCCAAAGATCCCCCCAAAGCCCCCGAAGGCCCCCACGAGGCCTAAGGAGGCCCCCAAGAGGCCTCAACGAGGCCCCCAGGAAGCTTCCAAGGCGGCCCCAAGAGTGCCCCACGAGGCTCCATTTTCCTCCCTCTCCTCCTCTTCGTCTTGATCCCCCACCTGTTCACCGAAGGGGTTCCACAACGGCTGGGGCACACGTAGTCCGATAACTTGGCAGAGCTCTGGCCACAACGTTCGGCCACTCAGGCGCTTCCAAAAAGGCAGATGGCGGCGGTGATTCGCCGCAGATGTCTTCGATACTTTCCTTGTGTGCCCAAGCCAAAAGCCCCAACACCCCGACATACAATCAATGTTTGCCAATGTGGGCCTCGAACCGTGAGTTCCTGCGCTCTGGAAGTGCAAGCTAGGTGGTGCACCCTATGTTGTACAGACCATGTGGTGCAAGCGATGTGGTGCACGCGATGTGGTGCAAGCTGTATGGTGCACTCTTAAGTGTCGGGGGCGCCGCAGAGTGGGGGTCGCAAATCATGGACATGTGCGCGGACGAGGGGGGGCCATAATGTCGTTCAGCCCATCTGGTGCAACAAGAGACGCCAGCCAGCGCAGCCCGCCAGCCAGTGGGGCTGGCCAGCGAAAGCTGCCAGGGATGGGCCGAAGGGGCAAGGATGCAAGGGTTCGGTGGCAACTCCTGGGAGCCTCCCATACCATCTTGTCGGCTCTTGCGAAACGAAGCCAATCGACGCTAAATCGACGCTGTCTCATCGATCCCCAGACGCTAATCGGCGCTGATCGACGATAAAGACGAAATTGAAAGGGTATACCAGGCTCCCATGATTTGCTACCGAACCTTACTATGCGGGCTGACTGCAGTCACCACCGGCCCTCTTGGCCGTCCTTGAATGTGGCGTCCCCTGCCGCCCCTCCGGCGCGGCAGGGGGCGCCGGCCAGCGCAGGGGGGGCGGCCGCGACATGCGACCGCCGCTCGGAAGAAAACCCGAGGGAGTCCAGCAAAACGGCGCTCGAGGCGGCGACGGGGCGGCGACGGGCGCACCCACCGTGCGACAACAGGGCGATCGACGCTTTCTCCATTGGAAATTGCAAAGAAAAACGCCACCGCGCGGATTTCTTGGATCCGCGCCAGACCCGCCTCTCTGGCGCGCTCCGCGCGCCAGGGGCGCCGCCGAGGGGGGGGCCCAGCACGGATCCAAGAACTCCGCGCGGAGAGCCAAAAGTTTCTGTTTAGGTCGGCATGTCCCCCTACAGAGGGTTTTTCAACGAAAAATTAAAAATACACCAGAAATGCTCCAAAATGGTCAAAACTAATAGGAAAATCGTCCCCAGGCTATTTTTTTGACTGTTTTGGAGCATTCCTCCTGTAGAGGGACAGGCCCGACTTAAGTCTATGGCGTTTTTCCTCCGATCCACGTGCCCCTGCTCACGCCCCGACCCCACGAGGGGGGCCAGAGCGGCGGCATGGACAAGACTCCAGCCTCCAGAGCCAGCCAGGACCGTGTCGAGCTGTCCTCCAGGAAGGTCGACCTCCAACACCTCGAGGCTCACAGCCTCGCGGTGCGAGATAACACTGACTCACGAGCTCGACTTCTCCACGGAGAGGTACAGGCGCTGGCACTGGCCAGCCCCGGCACGGCACCACGTCTTTTTCAACCACGCCCTGCTTCCACTGGCGCCCAGTGGGAGGTAACCGCAGGGGTACAGTCGGTCCGTATCATAATGATGCGCGAGAAGGGTGCAAGAGCCTTGGACGCCCATGTCGAGGCTTCTCGAGCAGGGCGCGGCCGACGAATGTGGCCAAGCATGGACCGAGGAGGCGAGGACGCAAGGGTACCCTTGGGAAGGTTGCCCATCCTTACCATGCGGGTTGACTGTGTGGATCGAGCGTCGACCGTCGAAGCACCAAGAGGACTCGCCCGAGGACTCAGAGAGACGAGGAGGGACTCCCTCCATGAAGACCGGGGGCACCCACCCCGTGGGGCACTCCCACGGCCGTTCTGTCTCTCAGGGCTATCGTTGGGTCGGGCATGTCCTCCTACAGGTGGATTTTAGCTATGCCTCTGGGCTATGGGTCGGGCATGACCTCTCTCAGGGCTATCTTTCGGTCGGGCATATCCGCCTACAGGGTCAAGAACAACAATCAAAACATCATCTCCAGACTGTTTGTTTTCTGACTATTTTTGAATTTTCCTCCTGTAGAGGGACATACCCGACTTAAGGCTATCTTTCTTGGTCGTCTTGGAGCCCTCAAGGGCCGTCTTCGAGCCCGAAAAGAAGCCCGGAAAGGGCTGGACCCCCTGATCAGCTCACCCAGGGGTCGCCCGAGGCCCGGGGGGGGGAGGCCTGATCGGACACGCAACTCGGGGTCCCTGGGGGGGGGAAGTACTGGAGGCCTTCAAAATGAGGTCGGAACAGATGGTGTCGGAGGGTCGCACCCCATCGTCGACACATCATCGATGAATCGGCGACGTTGACGTGGAGAAAATCGGGCACCAAATCGAGCGGCATCGCCGATGCATCGGCGACGCGGCGCGATCCTCCAGCCCCACCTACGCGGACCCCATCTGGGAGGCCCAGAACTATAGGACCTGCCTCATCCCGGGTCTGTGTAAACACTGTTCGTGGATCAGCTGTGACAGAAGGCGCCACATCTTGCTACACCTTACTGCGTGCCACCACGCATCCCAAAGAGCTTATCTTAGAGGAACGACACCAGCCGCATAAACATACACTTTTGGAGCTCCGCGCGGAGCTCAGAAGAATTATGTTGATGCCGATGCTTGCTCCTCGATTTCTGAGGCATCGAAGAGACAGACTCATCGAGAAATGATTGTTTCTCCTTGCTGCCTGCAGCAGAGGCCCGCGGACGAAGCCGGGCGGCTTGCGCTCACGCTCGCGCCCTAGGCCTCCACCCCGAGCTGGCGCCAGAGGGGCGCGGCCGAACACTGCAGGTACTCGTTTGCGGGGTCCTTGAACGCCTGGAAATTGCTGATGCACACTGACGTGACCTTGGATCGAGAATCCCGAAACGGTGTGGTGACGGACCGCGCGGTGACCTCGAAATCCCATCAGACCTCACCGCGCGGCCCGTCGCCGCAGGACTTCAGATGCGCCGGTCGCCCGAGACGTCCTCGGAGAACGACCCGAGTCCCAAAAACGGTGCGGTGACCCCGAATCCCCACTGACTCACCACGCGGTGTAGTCACCACACCGCTTGGGGGGTCCCGACGAGGCCAAGACAGGGAGAACATCGGACCGGGACAAACCCGGGATCTCTGAGATCTGACGGTTCTTGAGGACGGGGCGGGCGTTCTGCAGACGCTCTGAGAGCGCACTGGAACGCTCTGGAACGATTTATCTCTGTCCTAGCCTCTCCAAATGACCTGCCGCATCCGGGCCCAGTCCCGGATCAGCTCGGGCAAGCCAGAGGAAGAGCCTGGCTCGCTGGCAGGTCGTACCGACTCCAGCCACCCCGCAACAAACGCGTCGCCCGCGGTCGTCGTGGGCGCATAAGCGTAGCCAATGGCAGCATCGGCGAACCAGTACGAAATCCCCATATCTCCAAAATCGAGAATGCTGACGCTGACATCTGGGCTCGAGCACTTCTCGGTGCTTCCTTCCCCTGGCCGAGAGGCAACTCTAAAGACCACATTGTTATCGTTGCAATCGTGGTGCGTCAATGTGAGCCTCTCGCACGAGCTCGCTCCGTCTGAGGATTCACCTGCACGAGCGCACGAGTACTTGTCGTGGTGCTGACTCAACAACTCCTCGACCCGCCGCTTCTTGCGTGCCAGAAGCGGCCCAGAGCCCGGCGCGTCGCCGCCCCCGTCGAAGTACGGAAGGTACTTGCGAACGACGGTGGACATGTTGCTGAGGTTCCACTCGAACTCGGAGTCCAGAGCCTCCCAGCATGCCCCTCCTGCGTGAGCCTGACCATCGACTTCTCGGCTTAAGTCGGGAATGTCCCCCTACAGGGGGCTTTTGGACGACAAATGAAGAACACCCCCAAGAATACCCCCAAATGGTCAAACATAGTTAAAAGATCGTCCCCATACGATTTCCTTACCATTTCGGAACACTCCTCCTGCAGAAGAACAGGCCCGACTCAACTCTCGGCGCGACGAGTCCGGCCGCTCGGCGGCCCGAGAGCTGTAGAACTCGTCCAGCGCCCGGGAGACCTCTCCCAGGGCGCGCCCGGTCGCTGCCCACGCCGCCTCCTGGAGCCGCTCGTCCGCCGGGCGGCCCTCCGAGCCGCCCAGCGCGCTGAGCACCTCGCCGTCGACGAAACCAATGGTCGGGGGGGCGCAGAGTGGGGGCAAGGGCAGAGGTTCGGCCGCGCGCCGAGGGGTGCAGAGGGATTCGGAAAATTATCCGGGCGAAAGACCCGTCCATAAGCAATTGTTCGTAACGCGTTGTGGGTGCCGCTTTCGGTGGGGCTCCCTATGGGGACACGAAGCGCTGCCCAGGGTGGGGGAACCGCATGCGACCTGCGCCACTGGGGCCTTCGGTGGAGCTCCCTATGGGGCCACGAAGCGCTGCCCTGGGCGGGGGAAACGCATGCGAGAGCAACCACTGGGGCCTTCGGTGGAGCTCCCTATGGGGCCACGAAGCGCTGCCCAGGGTGGGGGAAACGCATGCGAGAGCAGCCACTGGGGCCTTCGGTGGAGCTCCCTATGGGGCCACGAAGCGCTGCCCAGGGTGGGGGAAACGCATGCGAGAGCAACCACTGGAGCCAGCTCCTATGGGGCCACGAAGCGCTGCCCAGGGTGGGGGAAACGCATGCGAGAGCAACCACTGGGGCCTTCGGTGGAGCTCCCTATGGGGCCACGAAACGCTGCCCAGGGCGGGGGAAACGCATGCGAGAGCAACCACTGGGGCCTTCGGTGGAGCTCCCTATGGGGCCACGAAGCGCTGCCCAGGGTGGGGGAAACGCATGCGAGAGCAACCACTGGGGCCTTCGGTGGAGCTCCCTATGGGGCCACGAAACGCTGCCCAGGGTGGGGGAAACGCATGCGAGAGCAACCACTGGGGCCTTCGGTGGAGCTCCCTATGGGGCTACGAAACGCTGCCCAGGGTGGGGGAAACGCATGCGAGAGCAACCACTGGGGCCTTCGGTGGAGCTCCCTATGGGGCCACGAAACGCTGCCCAGGGTGGGGGAAACGCATGCGAGAGCAACCACTGGGGCCTTCGGTGGAGCTCCCTATGGGGCCACGACGCTGCCCAGGGTGGGGGAAACGCATGCGAGAGCAGCCACTGGGCCTTCGGTGGAGCTCCCTATGGGGCCACGAAGCGCTGCCCAGGGTGGGGGAAACGCATGCGAGAGCAACCACTGGGGCCTTCGGTGGAGCTCCCTATGGGGCCACGAAACGCTGCCCAGGGTGGGGGAAACGCATGCGAGAGCAACCACTGGGGCCTTCGGTGGAGCTTCCTATGGGGCTACGAAGCGCTGCCGAGGGTGGGGGAAACGCATGCGAGAGCAGCCACTGGGGCCTTCGGTGGAGCTCCCTATGGGGCCACGAAACGCTGCCCAGGGTGGGGGAAACGCATGCGAGAGCAACCACTGAGGCCTTCGGTAGGGCTCCCTATGGGGCCACGAAGCGCTGCCCAGGGTGGGGGAAACGCATGCCAGAGCAGCCACTCGGGCCTTCGGTGGAGCCCCCTATGGGGCCACGAAAAGCTGCCCAGGGTGGGGGAAACGCATGCGAGAGCAACCACTGGAGCCTTCGGTGGAGCTCCCTATGGGGCCACGAAACGCTGCCCAGGGTGGGGGAAACGCATGCGAGAGCAACCACTGGGGCCTTCGGTGGAGCTCCCCATGGGGCTACGAAACGTGTGAGAGGTGTGCCGAGAGCAGAGGCAAGGAGGGGGAGGAGGGAGGGGGAGGAGGAGGAGAGGAGAAGGACGCGGGGCGCTGTCTCTTCAAAACGAGGACCCAACACCACAGGATGGTGGGAAAAAACGCCATAGACATAAGCTTTTGGCGCTCCGCGCGGATTTCTTCGATCTGCGCTGGACCCCCTCCTTGGGGTGCGGAGCGCGCCAAGGGCGGCGCCGGAGGCGCCGCCGTGGGGGCCTAGCGCGGATCCAAGAAATTCGTGCGGAACGCCAAAAGATTATGATTATGGCTTGTTTTCTTCTTCGAGGGAGGGGGAAAGCTTCCTAGCAAAGGCGGCCTGACGCCTTCCGGAGAAGGCCAGCGCCTTCTGGCAAGCAGGGGTGCTTCTGGGAAGCCTTTCCCCCTCCCCCTGGCCCCCTCTGCGCGTGGCCAAGGTGGAGTTACAGGAACGCCGCTCCAAGCGGCTCCTGGAGTAGGACGATCTGAGCATCCAGCGGGGTTCGTTCCCGAACCCCACCTTGGGGTACCCCCCCTCCTCCACGAAACCCCGAGCTGAGCCGGGCCAGGAATGCACGGCCGCGGACCCGGATCGACGAGATCTTGCACGAGGCCCTGTCCGAATCGTCGCGGCCCCCCGGCTCGGGAGCCAGACGGGCCGGGCCGCACCCGCTCAAGATCTCCTGCACGCTGCAGCCGCGCCGGTGGCAGAAGTCCATGGCCTGCGTCTGCAATCTGATCAGCGCTTCCGAGTCGCCCCGGTTGCTCAACTTCAGGATCACCTTCAGCGGAGGTGCCTCGCTCGCTGCGGCAGCGTGGCCGTCCGCTGGTGGCGTCCGCTGCCAATCCAGGAGGTAGTTGCGGTCCCGCTCGCTCGCCAGAAACCGTACGAAACTGAAGCGGCCGCCATAGAAATCAACCACCTGTTGCTCCAGCTCAGAGAACGGAGCGTCGGGAGGCTGCAGCTCCGCCATGCAGTCCATGGTGGGATCCGGGCGCTCGCCGGACAGCTTGCTGGCCCCTGGCGACGCAGCCTGTCAACCACTGGTCGCACTGGCGCCTGCAATTGAGAGCCAACAGCAACAGACGTCGGGAGGGGCCAAAGCCAATATGACTACGGTAATCTACGATTAGAACGCAGAGTTTCGAGGTCGTCTTTGCAAAGTTGGCGTGCGCGCGTGAGGTACTGAGGACCGCATGGTTGTCACTTCTCGTGTTCAGTCTCCAGGGCTTCCATGACGGCCAAGACGCTCCAGGAGGCCTCCACCAGCCCTTCCAAGAGGGCCCCAAGAGGCAAGCATCATTGTCTTTCCTTAGGTGCTTGAGGGATGTTGGCTTCTCGCCTTTTCGACAACCCGACGTTCCAAGACGGCCCACAAGTCCTCCAAGCCAACCCCAAAACGACCCCAAAAGGCCTGCAAGAGGGCCCCAAGACGGCCTAAGAGTGCCCCAAGACGGCCCAAGAGGAGCCCAAAAGGACCCAAGAGGGACCCAAGACGGCTCCCAAAGGGGCCCAAGAGAGGGAACACGAATCGAAAGTCCGAGCCTTCCGCCCCAAGAGGGGCCCCAAGGCCCCCAAGAGGCCCCCAAGAGGCTCCCAAGAGACCCCCAAGAGGCCCCAAGAGGCCCCCAAGAGGCTCGAAAGAGGCCCCAAGAGGCCCCCAAACGGCCCCTAAAGAGGCTTCAAAACTGCCTCCAACAGGCCCCCGAGAGACCTCCCACGAGAACACAACGAACACCCAATAGGCTTCATACCAATGGACGGTTTCCCCTGGGGCCGTAGGCGACCCGAGGAGGGGGATGGCGAGAAGGGGGAGGAGGAGGAGGAGGAGGAGGAGGAGGAGGAGGAGGAGGAGGAGGAGGAGGAGGAGGAGGAGAAGGAGGGGAAGGAGAAGAAGGAGAGGAGAAGGGGAAGGAGAGAGGAGGAGAACGGGTCGCCGAAGCCCTTCAGAGAAACCCTCCACATACCTACAACCCAAGCGCGGTCGCGGCCGTAGGCAGCTGGATACCAACGATGGAGAAATTGGAACCATGGGTAACATGGGTCAAAACGAGCAACACACATGGCAGAGGCAACAATGACAAACGTGCACATCCAAGATTGGGCAATTACAACACGTCAAGAGTGGCACGGACATTAAATCCCACCCTCGAACCAGAATGCGTATGGCTGGTGATCCCATGGACTCTATAACCTGATACGACCTGTAATGCCGGACGCAAAGCGGGAATAACCAAATCCAGATGGATTGACGACGCCCGATGTTTTAGTTGTTGCAGCCGGGATGTGATAACATGAACATTCGAGATAGTCTGAACAGTGAGTCAACGAAATATTGCGATACTGCCACATCATATTATGCGGCGCACCACATATGAGTGGGCCGCGCGACTTGTCCAGAATTCCGGCGCTCTGGTGCCGCGCCCACAGCACCCTAGACGGTGGCGGTGCGTGGGATTGCGGGTGTGCTACCTAGTGTTAAAGCGGGCACGTCCCTCTGCAGGAGGAATATCCAACAAATAATCAAGAAAACCGCAGCCCCGACCGCGGCCGGGAAAGGAAAACCACCGCGAAAAATTCTCGATAGTTTCCCCCTTCCAGCCGCGGCCGCAGCCGCAGCCGCGGCTGGGGCTGGAAGAGTAAGAGGAAAACCACCTCGAGAAATTCGCGATGGGCACGCTCCGGCTGGCAGCTGCTCAAGGCGAAGCCGCCGACAGCCCTGTCAGCGAAGCTCCCGACGTGACCGAGCATGAGGGGCAATGCAGCGTCACCGCACGTGGGGAAACCAAAAGGTACCGATACCGCCACTCCCTGGGCCTTTCCCGGGGTGCGTTCTGACCAGGATTTCGAGGCGAATCCAGCGGTGGCGACGAGAGCCGCCCAGGACGCCCCAAAAGGGGAAAACGAGGGGAGGGTAGAGGTATGGGTACTTTTCCTCCTCTGAGCACGCGGGTCCTGCTTCGAAGAATGCGGCCTCGGGACACGCGGCCAGGGCTGACCCTGCGGGCAACGCCCCATCGTCAGTGCCACCACTCCATCAGCAGCCCTTTCAGGCCTATACTACTGCGGCTCGGGGTCGCTCGCAGAGGTGTCCAGCTCCGAGTCGATGTCCACCTCGGGGGCCGACGACGGCATCCGGTGCAGTGCTCCTCCCTGCTCTTCGCCCCTCCTCCTTCTCCTGCTGCATAAGGGCGAAAAGGATTACACCAAAGAGAAGCCCCAGGGAGGGAGAAAACTTCCACCAAATCGGTTTTGCTGAAGAGATCGACCGGGAACCCTGGAGCCTGGGAGCCCAGAGCCCACCGAAATCGGTCCAGAACCCATGACCGGGAACCCGGGAACCCAGCCTGCTACCAAAATCGGCGGGAAACTTTCGTCAAACCTTTCAATTTCGGACTCCTTCAGTGCAATCACTGATTGGGGAAAAGTGGATGCCATGGCACGAAGTGCCGAACGTTCATCTTCGCGCCCCCTCTCCGCCGCCCTGGCGAGGGGCCTCTCTCTCTCTCTCTTGTGCGCGGAGGGCGTCCTCTGTGTGCTCGCGCCCCCGTGTGGGGCCTATAATTGCATTCTTGGTGGCCTATCAAAGACCCAAAATCGCATTTTCGCGACAAAATGTTAACAACATGGCGTTGTGACGCTGCGCAAGAAGCGCGTGCGAAATGAATTTCAAATGTTGAAATCATGTTTGGGTGATTCTTCAGTTTCGGATGCCACGCGTCGTTTGATTCACGCGCGAACATGCGCAATATGGCAAATGCGCAAATCCCAAGCGGCGGGTAGACGGGGCGAACTCGTTTATTGAACGGTTCGCTCTTAAGGTTGTTTTTCGGCCGAATCGCAGGTAAACCGCTGAACTTGCGGCGTGAGCCCGCGTGCGATTCTTGCACCAGTCGTTGGTTGCTGCGCTTGGCGCGCGCTTCAATGGCGAATACGACCCATTCGTGAATATGCAACCGCTGCAAATCTTCTGCGGGGGCCTATCACGCACGCCCCAGGGCAGGCACCACCCACGCCGTTGGGAAGCTTGCACAGAACGGCAGCGCTGCGTTCGGGGGGGGGGGGGGCACGAAGTGAGCCAGCGATTTGCCCACAATGTCTTGGCGAGCAGTTCTCTGCCAGCCAATTGACCTCCATGCGCCATCTCTGCCGCGGCGCGCGATGGGCAGCGCGGGGGCGCGCAAAGCCATAGCAACCAGCACGATTCATGGCGCAATACAACGCCGCGACACCGCGGCGCAAACGTGCCACCGCAGTCATTTGCCATCCGCCGTGCCCTTCCCGAGTGGGAAATGGCCAGCCTGCGCGTGGTGCGCTTCGAAATGCCTGACACGTACAAGCCTTGCGTGGTCGCCACAATCGGGTCGCCACAGCGCTTCTCCTGGCGTTGCTGCTAACTGGCGCGCCCTCTCGGAGGATGTGCGCGCCGTTCGCGCGCGTTGGCGCGGCTATCGCGCGCGGCAATTGCCCGCCCTGCGGGCTTGATAGTCGATGGGCGCGTGGCGCCGTGCTATCGTATCACGCTGTGCGTTGTGCAATCGCGAACCTTGAACCCAAACAGCGCAAGCACGACGGCGCAATTCGCCACAATTGCGCGTGCGCCCGCGTGCGAATTTGAGCATATATTGTTAGGCGACTCAAGGGCGCCCGTTGGCAGCAATGTGAGGTTCGGCAGTGCACGTGAGCATGGCGCGCCCATCGTTGCGCGTAGTGGGCGTCGGCGCGAAGAGCGCTGCACTTTCGGCAGCGCGAGGGTTAGCGAAGTCAAAAAATGGAGGCGGGAGGTGGATGGGGGGCAAGAAGGACGCGAGGGGAGAAGGGGAGGAGGAGGAGGAGGAGGAGGAGGAGGAGGCGGAGCAGGATGACGAAGGCGAGGACGAGTTGGCTCAAGACGACCTCACATTTCCTCTGAGAGGTCGCGGGCGCTCCCCTCTGCAGCCGGATCCTCCAGCGAGCGCTGGAAAGAATTGTCAGCGCAACTCTGCGCGGCACCAGGGACTCGCGAGACCACCTGCGAGCGCAGCCCCTGCCTGAAACAGTCTGTCGGGATGCTCCCGAGCAACTTGGACGGCGCGAGGTCGTGGCCAACCATGGCCTTGTGGGCGCCCACCAGGGAGGTCCTGGCCCTCGCTGCGTCGGCGGCCTTGATCCCGTGCCAAGATTTAACAGCCTGGCCCCGAAACATCACCTGGAAGGCCTTGGCGATCGCCTCCTTCCCCTGCTGCACCGCACAGGCGCCCGGCGCGATTCGACCCCAGCTGGTTGACCGCCTCGCTCTGAGAGCAGGACAGAACGAGCACCGGGAGGAACTCCTCATCCTTCAACTCCCCAATCCCCCCTCATCGGTCCTCCGCCCTCAACCCTCCTCCTTCCTCCGTCCACCCTCATCCCTCGTCCAATCGCTCCTCTCCTCTCCTCCTTTCCCTCCGACCTCCTCCCGCCCCCTCCCCGCTCTTCCCCTTCGCCTCCTCAGCATCATCCTTCCCTCCTCCCTCCTCCCTCCTCCCTCCTCCCTCCTCCTCCTCCTCCTCCTCCTCCTCCTCCTCCTCCTCCTCCTCCTCCTTTTCCCGCCCCCCCATCCATCCTCCCCTCCCACTCCTGCGCCCGCCCCACGCCTCCCCCGTCTTCTGTCCTCCTTTCAAACCCTCCGACGTTTGGCGCGAGGCAGGCCACCTTGACCGCGCAAATGGTCGCTTTGTCCATGTCTTCGAAGTCGTAGCCCGCAATCGCGTTGCCGGAAGCTTGAGGATAGTGGCGAAGTCGCTCGCAGAGTCGACGTCGCGCATAAACCTCTCCGCGCCGTCGGAACGCGAAGGCTGCCATTGCCCTGTCGAGCTGCCCCGCGTTCCCACTCGCGATCTCCAAGTGCCTCGACATCAAAGCGCTGCGCTGCACTGAGTGCGTCTGGGCCGACTGCGCGGCCGAAGCGTGCAACTCCTTGAGCATCGTGCCATCCGCGCAAGGTTCCGTGACCTTGTCGAACTGCTTGAGCGCGCGGCCTAGAGCCACCATCTTCGCCTCGAAGTCGCGCTGTCCGGCGAGCGCGCCCGCGCCGTTGACGTCGCCCCCCGCCCCCGTGATCGCGCCGAGCAGCTCGGCGATCGAACCCAGGAGCGTCGCGCGCCCCGTCGCCCATGCAGAGCTGGGCGCGTCGACGCGGCCCATGGCCCCCTTCAGAAGAGTCGCCAAATGCTCCGCATCGGCCAGGATCGCATCGAAGGGCCTGGTAATGATAGCCTCGATGATGCCCGCCGCCTCCATGGAGATGGCAGCGTTGACCCCATTTGCCGTCTGCAGCGGCCTTCGCCATCTTGCCGAGGGTGTTGCGCACGTCCTCTGGCGAGCGCGCCTCGCCCCTGAATGTCTCGATGGAGGCGCCCGCTTTCTTCGCCGACGCCTCCGCCATCGAAGCCGCCTCGGCCGTCTGGACGGCCCCCCTCGCCGTCGCCGCCTTGTCCTCGAGGGGCATCGCGCGGGCGAGCAACTGCGCCAACTCCAGGTACTTCTGAACGAGCGCATTCGGATTCGACTCGCCCGTCTCGTCGCCGAGCCCACTCTGGGGAAGGGCCTCCGCGTGCTTCATGAACGCATTCAAGATGGCGATGGACAACTCCCGCGCGCGGTCGTTCCCGATCTCCTTCTCGTAGCACTCGTACTTCGTTGCAGCATCCGCCAAAACATCAGCCCCCTCAGAGGAAGGGCCCTGGCCGACTCCGCCCGCGGCCAAACTGCGCAGTGAAATGTCTGGGCAGAAATGCCCGCGCACTTTCGCGGCCCCTTTGAGGGCGCTCACCTTTTGCTGCCAGGGCTCGCTCTGCGAACGGGCCCTCGCCGCCAAGCTCCAGATGTCAGCGTCGTTGGACTTGGCGTCGGCCTGCGCGAACAAGTCGACGTCCTCGGAGATGCGCGGCGGCGTCGCATCTGGGAGCTTGCGCAAGCCCAGCAGAGTCATCACGTTGTAGAGTCGCTCGCAGTCTTTGAGGGCACGGGCGCAGGCGGGGCCAATCCCGGCCGTCTCAGCCCCCTCAGGGGGCGCTAAGTACTTGGGGCACTCAGCCGCGACATAGAAGACGGCAGTCTCCGCTTCTTCGCCCTCTTGCAGCCAGTTCACAATGCTGTTGAGCCACGCCTCTGCCAGGAAGTCGCTGGTGCGCTGGGCGTCGGTCAGGGCGCTCTTCCGAATCTTCTGCATCGTCACGTTGGGCACCCTGGGCCACGATCCAGCGTCGCCCCGAACCTTGAGGAAGGGGGGCGAGGAAGCAAGCGCAATTCAGCCCCTCCCCTGGCCGAAGGTCTCCGCGGAGGGAGGAAGTCTTGTCAGGCTGTGCTCTGCGCGCGGGTCGCGTCCACTGCATGGCCCCGACGGCGACCCCCAGTGCGCGTTGAGGGTCGCCGTCGGGCCATGGTCTTGTCCATTGCATGCCTGTTTTTCTTTCCCCCCTCAAGCCCGTCGGCGGATTCGCCCGCCGCAGAGGGCGCGCGCGGGCTGCGCGGCACCGCGCGGGCCCAACGTGTAAGGGGGGGGGCGCTGAGGAAGAGGAGGAGGAGGAGGCGACCACAGAGAGGCTTTGGGTCACCATTTGTCCCTACGAAACATTATGTTACAATGTGCCCCCCCTCGGGTGCCCCGGGGCATCGAACGCGCGCGGGCACAATCATCGACGCGATGGGGAGGATGGGGTCGGGAGAGGGCGAGGAGGAGGAGAGCGCGCGCGCTTGTTGCGCAACCCTCTACCTCGAGCACGTCGCCCAACGTCTCCAAGGCACGCCCTTGGCCAGGCGACTTCCTGATATCAGCCCCGAGCTCCTGCACCTCGAAGTTGAGCAATGAAATCTGCGTGAAGGCGGGCCACTCGATCTCGCGGGCGTTCAGAGCATCAATGATGATATTCTTCCGTTCGCACGTCAATCGCTGAAGGTTGCATGGCCAAAACTCGCGGCACATCTCGATCATTTGCATGTGCTGCCCAGCGCTGTCGCGTTGATGCGGGCCACGGTCCTTCGCGTTCTTGATGATCTTGAGCTGGCAGAGCCCCCTCTTCATCTGGCCGCCCAGCAACGCGTCCGCGACGGGGCTCCTGTCGATCCAGTGCTTGGCCGTCCCATGCTTTTCCAATGAGACGGCCCGCGGCAACTTACTTGGCTGGGACAACCGCGGAAGGCATGCCGGGTTCAAGAATGAATTCTGGCGGAGGTTCCGCATCCTCATCGGTCTGGTCGCCGATAGCGATGGCCTCATTGCCCATGCCCTCGCGGCCCTTCCCAACGTCGTCCTCGATGGCCAGCGCGCCGCCGACGGCCCTGTCGCCTACTGGTCGGGCCTGGCCAGCTGGTGACTCTTTACCTCCATGCGGCGACTTGCCCTGGTCCTTCACTGGGGTCGCCACCACCTTCGCTGCGTGGTCCTCGACGGTGGACAGGAAACGGCCCAGCACCCCCGCGCCAGCGAGACCCATCACTTTCCTCGCAAGCCCTCTGGAGGCATGGCCCATGTGGCGACGGAACTTCACAGTCATGTCCTGCTTCGCGCGCGATTTTGGGAATTGGGCGAGGACGCCCGTGGCACCGCCTCTGCACACTCTTCACTTTGGCCGTCGCTGGAGTGGTCTCGGCAATGGCATGGAACTCGTTGCGTGTGAGCAACTCGAAGCTCTCCTCAATCGCGTGGCCGACCTCCTCGCCAGGCGGCAGCATCATCGGCGCGCCGATCGGGCAACCATGATCGTCGACTTCTGGCACCGTCTCAGTGGCGCACTCCCTGCCCATAGCGGCGAGCAGACCCCCTCTGTGCCCCTCCTTCCTCTCCTCAATGACGACATCCCGAAGGTTGACCTCGGGCGCCTCTTCGATGATCCAGTCGTAGCATCCCTCGCACATCCAGATAGCATCCAAGGGCGGCTTGGCGGCATCGTCGGCCGGGCAGACCGCGGCGTAGGGGGCTTCCTGTTCCTGGCGGGCGCACGCGCGCCCCCCCCCCCCCTTCCCCCTCCCCCCCTCCCCCCAGCCCCTCCCTCCAAAACGCCCGCCCAGCAACCCTCTTACGCAGTCTTACGCATTATGCAATCCCCTCCCCCGCCTTCCAATTTGGGGCGCGATTGCCGCCCTGGGGCGAATCCTTGCTGGTGGGGCCGCGCGCGCTGCACCGCCGCGTCGTGGCCCTCGACTTCTTGTCACGAGCGGGCTCCCACTCGATGACGAAGTCCGGCGGCTCCTCCTGCGTCTCCCCCGTCTTCGCCTTCTTCGTCGAGGTGCCCGCGCCGCCCTTCGAGCTGGCCCGCCTGCCCTTCTGCTGCTGAGAGGGCCGGGGGCCCGACGCGGCAAGCGCGCTGGTGCCCAGTGAGCGAAGCCACAGCACATCCACCGTGGAGCACCGATGTGACGCCCCAGGAGTCAAACAAAAGAAGGGAGGCTAGGGGGGCGAGGAAGTAAGGACACATTGGGACAGGGAGGTGCGGGGAAGGGCGCGAGGGAATAAGGCCAGGGAGAAGCATCGTTTAACACTTAACAGCAAGCCTGGGAGGACCAACGCTGAAAAAAAGCTCGGCGTGGGGGTGGGTGGGTGGGCGGGGGCGGGGCGGGGTGGGCGGGTGGGTGGGGTGGGGTGGGGTGGGGGGGCAATCGTTTGAAACAAGCCTGGGGGGGGCCATCGTCGGAAACGCGCCTGGGAGGACCATCGTCCAATCCAAGCTTGGGGGGGGCCATCGTTGAAACGGCCCTGGGAGGGCAATCGCTTCAACCAGGTTTGTGGGAACCATCGTTTACAACGAGCGCGGCAAGGTTCAGGCGGGGTGGCGAGGTGTCGGGCGAGCATGGCAGTGTCCACGGGGGACCAAACGAGAACGCTCGTCTGCTGCGCGAAGCCGCCTCCTCAAGCGGCGGCGCTCGGACTCGCTTTGGGCCGATCAAAAGCGCGCGGGTATCGCGTTCGGCTGGGGGAGGGGGGGGGGGGGGGCCCAGTGCCTCCCAGGCACTTGCGGGCCACCCATGGTAATGAAATAGACTCAGGCACCACTGCACATGTCAGAATGCACTGCAAGACACCTCCGCTGGGGAAACGCTCCGATCGAAGTGCAGATCGCTCGGGGCGCCGCGACCGCGCAGACGATTCAGCCGTTTTGCACTCGCAAGCGCTTGGCCCAACATGACTCTCACAGCGTGAGCCCAAAACAATGATGCATCGTAGCCGGTGCGATGTGAACGCTTTTAGTGCAACCAAGAACTGAGCGTGACTTGTATCCTGTGACAGGGTGCGGGTCCCCGAACAGTGCTCGTTTGCCCGAAGTGCGCGCGTCCCAATCAGTGCTGGCCTGTCTTAGTGTAGGCACCGTTGCAAGCTTCCCAAACATCACTTAGCTTGCGAAGTAATGCGCATCCCGAACAGCGCTTCATTTCCACAGCTCAAGCCCAGCTGGCAGTAGTAGTCGGGACACATAGCAGAGCCTACAAAGGTGCGCCTTCCTGGGGCCCTACGGGGGGATACAACGCAACCTTCCTGATCGGATTCGGGCGTGCTCGGAAGGCCCCAGGAGGGTCAGGAGGCGTCAAACCCAACTTTCTCATCGGACTTTGGGGGCCCCACGTGTTCCAGGGGCGCGTCCAATCCAAGCTCCCTTACCGCAATTGCAAGGCAACATGGGGCCCACTTGGGAAAAAGAAGCCCAATCCAACCATCCCACCCGATGCTCCCCAATTCCGATAAGGAAGGTTGGATTGCGCCCCTTGCGGGGCCCCATGGTTGGCTTTTTAGAGGGTTTGGTCGTCATCGGGCCCCAGGGGCCCCATGGGGGATGCAACGCAACCTTCCCTGTCGGACCTGGGAAGGCTCGGAAACCCCAGGAGTGCCAGGAGGGCGCTGCAGGTTCTGAGGATTGCGCTTCTGGCCCTAATTAGTTTTCACTGCCAAGGGGCTCAAGGGTAGCCCGGCTTCCTTTGGTGATGGTTCGAGGGCCGTTTGTTGTCTTGGGGCTGGGGATTCTCTGTGCACTGCGCGCTCAAAATTCTCTATTTGGGGCGTGGCTTGTCTTCTTGGGGGCGGGGCTCCTAGACGAACACTGCTGCGTCGCAGTCGTCTACAAGGTGGTGTCTTGTTTTGGCGCATAGGCCGAGAGCAGCAGCAGCAGCAGGGGGAAGCGGAATGGAGGATGACGCCCAGAGCAGCAGCAGCAGAAATAAGCGGACAGGATGATGAGGTCTGGGGCAGCAGCAGCCGCGCAAGGGTCGTTTGGTTTGGCAGGATTTGCATGTCCTGGGTTTGCTAGGGGCCCCGCGGCCCCGTGGACAGAGCAGGAAGGCATAAGAGGATGAAGCCCTCTCGTGGTTCTGCATGGCCTCGGAAGCGCTGCTGTGCGAATCTGCTCCACGCAAACATAATGTTTTCTCGCGCTCGCCTAAAAACTGCGGCGTCAAGCTTCAAGCGAGCGGCGTCTCACAATGCTCCGCGTCCTCCTCATCATCCTTGTCCTCCTCCTGGTCTCACTCCTTCCCCGTCCTTCTGTTCCTCCTCCCTCATCGCCCCCCCCTTCCCCCCCCCTCCTCGACCCCCCCCCTCGCCATCTTCCCCCCTATGTGACCGTGGCTTCAGGATCAAGGGGCCTGGGGGCCCTGTGCGCCCACGTGCGCCAGGGCCGCCAGGACATGCAATTTCCTCGGCGCCAGAGGCACTGCCCTCGGTCATGCCGCGACATAGCTGACCAATGTTGTCTGCGAGCAGGGGCTCGGGCCTGGACATGTCGGCTGGGCCACGCCGCGCAGCATCGTGCCCTGCGGTGGAGCTCTCCGCCAGGAAGCTCACGGCATTGTCCGCCGGGGGCATCGCGGGCGCCACGTGGGGGACGGCGTCGCCAGCGACGCCGCCGACGAGGGCGCTCTGCCTCCATTTGGCATGGATGACCTCACATCCAAGGGCGCCCCTTTGCGCGGGCGGTCTTTGGCAGGGGGATCCTCTGCAAGGGTGTCGCATGTCGCAGTAGTTGTGGACTCAGGGTGAGGCGTCGCGTTTCACCTGAGGTTTGGTGCTGTTCTCCTACCATCACTCGCCTGCCAGAGCCGCGCGGATCCCAGGCAGCGCTTCTTTTCCAATTGGAGGACAAGTTTGTTAATGGAGTCACCAATCATTGCTTGCCTGCCAGCCTGGCAAGGACCCCAAACAGCGTTTGACTGTTTAAAGGCTGGCCGTGCTGGCCGCGGTAGCGGCGGCCCCGAACAGCACCTGCAGCGCGACGCGCGACGTCTGGCAAAGGCGAAACAAGGGCCAAGAGAGACCCGAGCTAAATGGTGATTTGTGGGCCTATGCAGGAAAAACCTTTGCAAGGGTGACATGCTACGGGGAACTCGTGGCCATTGCAGGAATAACGCACTTAGAAACTCGCAGTACCTCTACTGAGATCTAAACGGGTCTCAAGTAACACGGCAAAGGGGGGCCCATGCAGGAGTGACAGCGCTGGGGCGCGTAGTAATAGCAGGACGAGGAGGAGAAGGGGGCAGGAGGGGGGGGGGGGGGGGCGACTTCGTTTTCGGCCAGGCTTCGGAACACTGGTAATGAGTACTGGCGCTCTGCCCAGCGGACTTGCAGGCTCGCAGACGTCGCAGGCCACTAGCCTCCAGGACCCATGCGGCCTCGGAAACCATAGTCCTCTGTGGCAGGAGGCTAAGGCTGAGCAGCGCTGACTGCAGAGACTCCCACCGAGGAGGGGGGGGGGGGGGGCGAGCAAGGAGGCCGAGGGCGAGGCTCAAAAGCGCAAGCTACAAGCCTGGTCGCATTGCTGCACGGCCATCATCACCTTGCTGCCTGAGCTCGCGCTCCTTGGCGCCACTGGCCTCCGTTTCCGTTGTGTCATTGGCGATGGCCGCATCGATGCCCGCCTGCGCGCTGCCCATCTGCGCCATGGGCGCAGAGACCCTCTCCCCCAAAGACTTCGGCCTCGCGCGCTCGAGCAGCGAGAGTCTGATCACGCGGCGCCACCTCTCCCGAGCCCCTGGCTTGAGGCCCCGAGGTGGCGCAGCGATGGCGCCCTTCAACATGGAGGGCAACCGAGCACCGAACAACTCTCTGGCAACAAACCGCAATCTTGATCACAAACAGCTTGCGTACTCTCGTTCCCGCCGCTCGCCCAGGCCCCAGACATAGCCCACGCAACCAAGAAACGAAACCCCACTACGTCGCCCGCTTCACCCTTATGGGCTCGTGGCACAAGGTGGCCCGATATTCTGCGTAGCATAGCTGAACACGCGCACACACGCACACACACACGGCGCAACATTGTCTGATTCCTCACGCGGGCCAGAGGCGCACTATGGCCCCACAGTCAACATGGATCAAGATGGCACCTGACTCAGTACAGTATGGCTCGTAATAATTAGATGTTATCGCACGCCTCTCGATTCCCCCTTCCCCCCTCCCCCCCCCCGCCCCCTGCCCCATCGTTACGTGACCTCTTCCTTTCTCCCTCAGCCTCCGGCAGACTCCGCCATCCTTCATCCGCCCTCTTACCCATTGTCAAAATGCGACTAAATGCCATTGCCCCCCCCCCCCCTCCCCCCTGACCCCCCGCTGCCCCCCCCCATTGCCCAGGGCGCCCCCTCGCAGCATTCAGGGGCCGAGCAAGAAGAGGCAGTGTCCACGGGTGGTCTGGGGGAAAAGGCCCCAGTCGTGAGAAGACCATCGGAGGTGGGCACGGCAAGCGCAATTTTCGAACAGACATGCTGGGCTAGACCGACCGTGCCACTCACAAATGACCGCGGGTCCAACAGACCGCTGGCCGCGGCTTCCGCCCCCCAAACATGGGGCAGGGGCATGTGAACAAGTCTTCGGGCGTGGACATGCGGCGCGAGCCTGGGGGCAAATGGCTTGACATGGCGACGCGGGATGGAGACCTACAAGAGCTTAGGATAAGGACTTGGGAGACCGACCTGAGGTCCCAAACCAAGCAGGGCCCTGGGTGACGGACCTTGCACGGCGCCATGGATGTTGCTTGGCATCAGAACATGAGATCGGGGCCTGACATAAGGGCGATCGCTATGCACCTGGATTCTGAACTTGGAAAGTGGGCTCGGGATTAAGATTTTGGTGGCGCGACGTAACAGATCGGCCTGGGCCGCGGGCCTGGCACGGCGTCTTTCGATCGGAACCAGGAGTGGGGATCTGGGATAGGGAAGCGGGGCACAGTGCGCGCGAACCTGGGGAGGGGGGGGTCCTGGGTAGAAGCTTGAGATAGGCACTGGGGGCAAGGGCCTGCGATGGGGACTTCAGATAACGGTCCGAGAGGGGCGCCGGGATACGTGCATACCTGGTCTATGGACTTGGCATTGAGTCATGCCCCAGGGACACGTGAAAAAAGACTTGGGGCAGCGACCCGAGAGGACGCATCTTGGGGGCGCGTTTTGGAAAATCGTGGCGGGTGCTTTTCCAGAATCTCGAGTGCGGTCGTTCGCGCTCCATCGTGCCCCGAGAAGTCCCCTGCTTGCGTGCCGTGCCATTGCGGATGAGGCATCCTGGAGTTGAACTGGACCTGCCGGCGCTTCCCGTGGACCTGCAAAGGGATGCGCGGCGCCGCTTGGCGCCTCAAGAAGCCCCGAATGGTTTGAATATTTCCTGGCGCTGTGTCCGAGGCAACCCAGAGCGGAACCCGCGGGGCCCGCCGGATCGCCTTGGACCGTGGAGTCCAATGGGGACCAATGGCACCCAATGGACTCCACCGGGTTCAACCCAACGGGGCCGCACGGGGTCGGAAGGGGCCGTGCGGATCGCAGCGGGGGCCGGTCGAATGATTGAGATCCCCGTGGGGCCCCATCGAGACCGACGGGGCGCAGTGGAGACCCGTGGTGCCCCGCCGAATCCAATGGGGACCAACGGGGCCCAGTGCGACATGCGGCGTGCTCGAGCCCCGCGGGGTGCATTCGTCCAACGTGCCCGCCCGCCACCGCGCCCAGTAGCCGCGCGCGGATGAAAGCGCGCCGTCAAGTCGGTCAGCCATTCCTTTCTTGCGGGCGACGTCCGCCACGCATGGCGACGCGCGTCGCCCGCCGGCCCGTTGGGCCAGTGCGCTCCAGGACACCGTTGCGCTGCATTGGGCTGCGCTGGCCCCCGTCGGTCGGGCGCGAAATTCTGCGCGCCGTTGGGCCCTGGCGGCCCCGGCGGGCTCTAGGATTCCATTGGCCGCCACTGCGCCCCACTTGGCCCCATTGGGCCCAATTTCGCCCCCTTTGGCCCTTTGCGGCTCCAATGGAGTAAGTGGGGCACATTCGATATTGGATGGCGCTGGTCCCCGCGTGGCTCCAAGGCGCCCCATTGGGTCCCAGTGGGATTGCACCATGCCTTGCCTCAGATGCAACGACAAGATGAATTCAGGAAACATGGGGCTTCTCGGGGCGTCAAGAGGCGCCGAGTGATGCATGGGTCCAAAAGAGGCGCCATGATACCATTATAGGCTCAACTCTGCGATGCTTCATGTGCAGCACTGACAGGGCGCAATGCACATGGAGCTCATCGGTGCGGCACGAGGCGCGAAAGGGCCCCCACCTATGCCACGCGTGCAGGGGGAACCCCCGGCGCGGTTGTCCATCGCGGGCCCGCGCCCTTGTGCCTTCGCTCAGGCCCTTGCCCCAGGTCCGTGCCCAGGGCCCCTGGGGCCGGCCTGACAGGTCGACGTGCGAGGTTCGCCTGCCCCCCCGCGCCTTCCTCGGGCCATTGCCCCAGGTTCCGCCCGCAGGCCCTTGCCCCAAGCCCTCGCCGCAGGCCCCCTGCCGCGCCCCCCCCCCCCCCAAGCCTATGCGCTGCGGCCGCGCGCAGCCCCCCCCCCCCCCCCCCGGTTCCCAACCGAAGGTCCGACCGCGGGTCGCAGTGCCAGGCCCGCGCCCCACTTTCCAAGTTCAGATCCCATGCGCACGTGCAGCGCCCTTCTGTCAGGCCCCTGCATGAAGCCTTTGCGCCGAGCGCTCGCCAGGTCACAGTGCCAGGTCATGATCACGGGCCCTAGTCCCGCTCCCGATGCCAGGACCGAATCCGCGCGACATGATCCTGTCTTCGCCCTTGGCCCCGCCTCGCCCCTGGCCCGCGCCTCAGACCCGCGCCCGAAGACCCCGCCCCGCGCCCGCACCCCAGACCCCACTGCCGAATGTATATCTCAGCCCCCCGACGCAAGCCCAGACCTCAGGCCCCCATCCCATGCCCGCGCCCCAAGTGTGCACCCCAAGCCGCGCCCCGCGTCAATCGCAGATCACCATCGCAAGGCCGCGCCCCAGATCCGCATCCCAGGTTCTGGCCCCTGGCCTCACTACCGCGCCCTTCCCCCAAGTTTCTGCGCCAATCTTTTTGCACCGTGCCCCCGTGCCAGGTCCATGCCCCATGCCCCTGCGCCAGGCAGCGGCCCTGCGCCTCGCCCATCATCCCGCGCGCGCTCCACTCCAAATCCACATCCCGCGTCGGCGCCCCAATCCGAAGCCCCAGCCCCCCCCCCCCGCCCACCCTCCTCGGGCTACGCCCCCGCGCCCCCCCCCCCCCCCGCCCCCCCAGCCCGGAGTCCACGCCCGAAGCCCTTGCCCCGAGCAGCCACCTCAGGCCCGCAGCCCACGTTTATACTTCAGGTCTTCATCAAATGCTACGCCCTGAACAGCCGCCCCGCCCCCCCCCCCCCCCCCCCCCAGGCCCCCGCCCCTGGCCCAGACCGAGCCCGAACCCCAAGATCCCGCATCCCGATCCCAGGCCCCCGCCGTGCGCCCGCGCCCCAGCTCGGCATCCCGCGCCCCGACGCCGCGTCTCAGACTCTACCCCAGGCCCCTTGAGCAGCTGGCGCGCGGTGGAAGCGCTGCGGGTGGACGGGCGGGGGGGCGGGCGGGCGGGGGGGGGGGGGGGGGCGCTGTGCAAAAACCGCGAACGCGCGGGTGGGCAGGGGGAGGGCTTCGCGACGACATCTGGAGGGGGGGCGGGGGGGGGGGGGGGCTTTGCAAAGCCTGGCGACGCGGGAAGGGGGGGGGGCCGCGCAAAATCTGGCGGCGCGGGGGGGGGGGGGGCTTTGCAAACTTCCGCGCGTCGGGGAGGGGCACGGATGACGTGTTCAATGCCGTGGCATCCACCGAGCGCGCGCAAACATTTTTCTTTACAGTTTCACAACTTCACCGAACCGACAAATTCGGACCACCAAAGTCGTTCGACATTTTCTAACATGCCGGGTTCTGGAAGATGTGTTTAAATTGTTGTTTGGCGGATAAAATATCTAAAAAGTGTGGTTAACATGTTTTTAACATGTCAATGGGTTTCTCGCAAGTTGTAAACGTGTTTTTTGAAATGTCGAGTGGGTTTCGGAACATCGCAAACAAACATGTCTCGACCACATCTGGGTATGCCGCGGCGCGTTGCATAAATGTATTGAATATGTCTTGGGCATGGCGGGATGGCCTTGAAGATGCCTGGAACATGTCCTGTCGATGTCCTAACATGTCTTGGCGATGTCGTGAAAATGGCTACCTGGCCCTACATATGTCTCGGGCATGCCCTGCCATGCCTTGAGCCTGTCTCGAACGCGCCCGCATCACCAAGCGCGCAAGCGCGCGCCTGCGCGTTGCCCGCCGCGCCAATAAACTCACGCGTGCAATGGGCCCCATGTGAATTCGGAGCTCACACCGACCCCCGCTAAGATTCCACTTAAGTGTCCAGACCGACATGGAGAGCGCCACGCTGCAAACCATGCAGAAGAACCAAGCGCGCAAACGCGTGCGTGCGCGTCTGCACCTCTGCACGCTGCGCAAATAGATGGATACTTAGAGACCCCATGCCGACTCGGAGATCCCATCGGTCGCCGCCAAGTCGTTGCTTTAGTTCCCAGGCCAACATGGCGACTGCCCGATTGCAAACAATGCGGGGTCACCACGCGCGCGCGCAGGCGCGCTCGCACGCGCCTGCGCTTTGCACGCTGCGCCACTTAGACGGGCGCGTGGAAGCCCGAGTAAAATTCTGACATCACATCGACCACCTCTTCATGCGGGTTTCCAGGCCGGCATGGGAACTGTTGCATGGCAAACAATGCAGCTGCCCAAACGCGCGCGCGCTTGCACGCATCTGCGCGTTGCGCGCTGCGCCCGTCGAAGGGCGCGTAGAGGCCCATGTTAACTTGGAAATCCCATCGAGCACCGCTGAAATCACACTGTAGTTCCCCAAACCAAAATGGGAACTGTTCTACTTCCCAATGCAAGCAGTACAGACTCACTCAGCGCGCCCCGATTGTACGCGTGATGCGCTGCGCCAATAAATTGATACGTGGTGGGCCAGCTGCTACTTTAAAAATCCCATCGGTCGCCGCTGAGGGGCAACTTTAGTTTCCAGGCCAACAGGGAGACTGTCCGATTGCAAACAATACAAGTCACGAAGCGCTCGCGCGCGCGCGCGTCTGCGCTTTGCAGGTTGCGCCCACAGACGGACGCGTAGAGTCTAGGCCCCACCTTAACGCAGAAATCCCAACGATCATAGCTATGGGCTCACGTTAGAGCCCAGGCCAAAATAGTGACTGTCCTGCTGCGCGCGCTACAGACTCACCGAGCGCGCGCTTGCGCGCGTTGCGCGCTGCGACTATAGACGGAAACGTAGAGGGCCCATGTTAGCGCGTAGATGTCATCGGTCGCCGCTCGGGGCCTTATTTGGTTCCCAGGACAGCGCCGACACTGCCCTGTTGTAAACAACACAGAGTCACCAAACGCGCGCGTGTCGGCGATGCGCGCTGCACCGATGACAGGGCACGTAGAGGCCGCAGCATGATTTGACAAAACCCATCGAAGGCCGCGAAGGATTGACTTCAGTTCCCGGACCGACATGGAGATTGTCGTAATGCAAAAACCATAAGATCTCCGAGCGCGCGCGCGCGTCTGCGCGTTGCGCGCCGCGCAAGCATGCGGATGCGCCAGATGCCCACGTTAACTTGGAAATCGCGTCGGTCGCCGCTAGGGGATCGCTTCTGCTTCCAGGCCAACGCGGAGGCTGCCAGATCTGACTGTAGTTCACGATCACCAAGCGCGCGTGCGCGCGTCTGCGCTTTGCACGCTGCGCCAGCATGGAATTCCTATCGACCACCGCCGAGGGCCCACTTTAATCCCCAGGCCAATATGGGACCTGTTCCGTTGCAAACAATACAGGCTCACCAACCGCGCGCGTCTGCGCGCTTCGCGCTGCGCAAGTACACGGAAGCGCAGAAACCCCGAGCTACTTCGAGAATCCCGTCGGTCGCCGCTGAGGCCCCACTTTAGTTTCCACGCCACCACGGAGACTGTCCGATTGCAAACAATACTGAATCACCACACACACGCGCGCGCCTCTGCGCGCTGTAAGCTGCGCCTATAGACTGATGCGTAGTGGCGTAGGGGCCCCGTGTTAACGTTGACATCGCACCGGCCACCGCTAGCCGCTCGGGCTTCACTTTAGTTCCCAGACACGCATGGAGGCTGTCTTATTGCAAACCATGCAGAATCACCACGCGCGCGCGCCTGCGCGCTGTCCGCTGCGCGTAAGGACGGGCACGTATGGTGCCCGCGTTAGCTTGGAGGTCCCATCGGCCACCGCATTGGGTTCACTCTGGTTTTCAGGCCAACGTGGAGATTGTCAAGCTGGAAATCATGCAGACTCACCACGCGCACGCACGCGCGCCCGCGCGCGGATGCGCGTTGTGCGTTGCGCCTATACACGGGCACGTAGAGGCCCCATGTTAGTTGGGAGCTCCCGCCGCGGTGCCTTTTCGCGGCGGGGTCTGCCAGGCCCATCTTGAGTCGTTAGCCCGTCTTGGTGCCCCGCGATGGCCCGTAGAGGCCTCCCAGGCGCGCGCGGGCATCTTCTCTGGGTGGGCTGGAAGGGATGCGAAGCCTCAAGAATGGGGTTGGTTTGCGATCGGCCTGAGGCGCCGCTCGGTGTTTCGAACGCTCTCGTCCGCGCGCAGATCGAACGGGCGAATCTAGGCGCGCGCCTCCAACGATTTCCTGCGGTGCATCGCGCGGGCACGACGTTCGAGCAGGCCTTGCTCTCACAGTGCCTGGGGAGCCGCAGCTTCGCATTTTGTCTTGGCCATGAACGGCGGCGCACCCAGGGCGAACGGGGCTTCAAGTTCACGGCGGAGGTGAAGGCACGATTGGCAATTTTCCGCGCGCGTTGTTCAAACTTGTTGGCAATTATACATCGGCCCTCCTGGACCGACCAGACATGCGGAACAGTGCGCCACATCTTGTAGCGCCATCTGGAATAGACGACCCAATTGACTAGACCTTTCGCCCCCCGCCCCCCTCCTCCTGAGGCGCCGCAGTCGGCAGCGTCGTCGAGGCAGTCGACGTCGTCGTCGTCCCCCCTTCCTCCTCCTGAAACGTCGTCGTCGACAGCGTCGTCGACGTCGTTGACGTCCTCCTTCCTCCCTCCTCCTCCTGGGGCGCCGTCGTCGACGGCGTCCTCATCCCCCCCTCCCCCCCTCCTCTTGAGGCGTCGTCGTCGTCGACGTCGTGCTCCCCCTTCCTCCTCCCTCCCCCCTCGTTCCCCTGAGGCGTCGTCGTCGACGGCGTCGACGGCGTCGTCCTCATCCCCCATTCCTCCATCAGTATCCCTCCTAAGGGGTCGTCGTCGACGGCGTCGTCGACGTCGTCGTCCTCCTCCCCTCCCCCCTCCTCCCGAGGCGTCGTCGACGTCGTTCTCCTCCCTCCTTCCCCCTCCTCCTGAGGCGTAGCAGTCGACGGCGTAGTCGACGTCGTCGTGCCCCCCCCCCCCTTCTGGCCTCCCAAGTGGGGCTTCGCGGCCCCGGCGGGCCTCTAGCGCGAGCAAGTCCCCCCGCGTTGGCCCAGGGATTGGCCCGGGAATGGGCCCCCCCAGAGGCCCTAGAGCCAAAGAAGTTCATGATTTCAACGCGTCGGCTGTATACTCTGCAGTGGACGCGCGGCGCGTAGCTCGCGCTGGAGTACAGATGGACAATCACGCGATAACACCCTTCATACAAGATCCCCGCGAAGCCTTCACTGGCCCCCGCTGCGGGCCCAATCCAAACCCGCGAACCTTCGCGAGGGCCCCCGGAGGCTGGCAGGGTACTGCCGTTTCTGACCTGACTCAGAGCTTTGGTATGACGCATGCCCCGCCGCTGATTGCACTCCCCGACGTTGGCAAACGCTCGAGGGCTGAGTGCCCGATGCGGGGCGCGCGAAACGTCGACTATGCGCGCAGGCTGCGCGCGTGCCCGAGCTACCCTGGAACGCGAGGGGGGGAAGTGACGGAGGTGGTTCGAAGCACCTTCGGGCGCATATCCATCATTCAGACGTCTCGAGCGCATTCGGCGCGCGGGTGTCATCGAGCATTGGGCGAGCTGTCAGAGCGCAGCTGGCGCCTCAAACAGCGCCGAGGCCAGGCCTGCAACTTTACCTATCCAGGAGGGCCGCCAAACATGCGTCAGGCACGATGGCGGGCAGCCGCCAGCCTTCGACCCGAAAACCTGCGCCGATGCGACGAGGCTTGGCGGCGGAGGGCAGCGATGGGGGCTGCGGGCCAGAAGCGTTCGGCGGCGTCGAAGGCCGCGGCCTGGCAGGGGCGGCCTGAAAGTTGCCGTAGTCGCGCGTGCCCATGCCGGCGCCCACGCCGCAGTCGCTCATGACCCCCATGTGCCGGAAGCCGCCCTTGCCGATGACGTTCATGCCCTGGCTGGCCGCCCCCCTTGCCCATGCCGCCCGCGCCGCCCGCGCTGCCCGCCCGCCCCGCGCCGCCCGCGCAGCCCGTTCTGAGGAAGTGCGCCATCGCGTCGGCGTAGCCGTCGCCGCAGCCGCCCGCGCGGACCGCGCCGCCCACGCCGCCCACGAAGGCCGCATCACCCACGCCGCCCACGTTGAGCTATCTGCCCACGCCGCCCATGCTGCCCGCACCGCCCTCGCCGCCCATGCCGACGGCACCGCCTGCGCCGACCGCTCCGCCCATGCCGACCGAAGAACCCGCGCGGCCGCCCACCTCGCCGCAGCGCGCCGAAACCGACGCCGCCGTTCCGACGCCGCCCTTGCCCCAATCGGAGCTCGTGGCAAAAGTATGAACGTTGGCCGTGTCAATCCACGGCCGCAACTGCGTGTCGGAAGTGGAAGAGTTGGGACCTGGCACTGCAAATCGCGAGGCTCCGTCTGGGTGCGTGAAATGTCCACCGCCGCGTATGAGCGGGCCAGGGTGCCGACGATTGCCGATAACTGTGTGAGGGCCAGCATGCTTACTTGATTCGTACAATGTCGTGCTGTAAGACGTGCTATGATGCGTCAAGTTTGGAACTGTGACATTCTTACATGTCAGTGATCTGCCCCCGCCCCATCGACAATGGCGCACAATTCACCCTATATGCCCGCGCCCCATCATCCCCTCCCCGATGCACCCCACCAGCACAGGAGATCTCGAAATTCCAGCCGGGACTCCTTTCCGCGGCGGCAGGGTCGAAGACAGCACTGCAGCAAGGCTGCCTCGAGCGTGCCCTCCTCGACTTCCCAATTCTGGCCTGCCAACTCACGCGCCGCGGCGCTGACCGCTGAAAGAAACTCGGGAGAGAGGCGACTCATGCCCTGAAAAAACGGCCAGCCGAACCTCGAGCCGAGCGAGCAGCACATGCTACTAATAATGATGCTGGGGACAACCAACGACCTCTTCAATGACTGTGGGCCCATATGTTTTCTTGCAGCGTGGGTCCCCTCCCGTTCCTCCTCCGTGCCCTGGGCGCCCGGGTTGTCTTGGGTGGACCTTCTTGGGTGGGGCGTCTTGGGCGGGCCATCTTGGGCGGGCAATGTTGGTCTGCAGCCCTATGAGCCATATGCCGCACATGAGCTTCATGGGAAATACAAGGCCTTTGGCCCCAGTGGGCCATCGAAGCCCCATGCGCCTCATGAACTCGACGCGTCTTATGGCGGCCGCGCTATGCCCCCCCCCCCCCCCCCCTGAAGCCTTACAAGCCCTGTTGGCCACGAACCTTATGGGGCCCCAAGATGGGCCGCAAGTGGCCCCGCGATCATGGGTCGGGCCCTGAAAACCATCGGCCACTTCCGCAGAGCAGCGCAGCTTGGGGCACGCTGGCTCCCTGTCTGGGGTCCACGATGATCGCTGCGATGGCGAGGTAATTGGTGACTGTAATGACGATGGTGGTGGTCGCTGTGGCCAGGTTCTGGCCTCGAATGTCTGGCTCAGAATCCTCATCTGGCCGCTTCCGCCGCTCTGCTCGCAGCAGCACGCGGCGCGCAGGTGACTCCTTCAGGAGTTGTCTGCCAGCTTTCCGATCCGCCCGCAGAGGTTCGCATGCTCTGCGCATCTCTCTCCCGCCACACAGAGGGCGCCCCCACCCGAAGCCATGCGACAGCAAATCGCATTGGTCGTCCTTGATTGGGGTTCCCAGGTGCCCTCGTGAACGGCCTGGTCGTTTTGGTGTTCCTGCTGAGGAGAAACGCATGATCTGGGCTTCTGCGCGAAATCTCGATGTCCCTCTGGCGCTTGTACCAGGTGATCTTGCTACCATGGGGGCTGCCGGGCAACTCGTAGGCGACGACGCTTGGCAGCTCATCATAATCATCTGGCAACGGCGCCATTGGAGGAGGCGCTGGCGGGGCTGGATGGCGCGCTGCAGCAGGGGCACCAAGGCCCAATCCTGGCCCACCTCCAGGCAGCGGCGGCGGCAAACTTCCTGCGGACGTGGGCCCCGAGCTGCGCGAGCTGCGCCCTGCTGGCGCCGCTGAGCCAGCCGTTGCACCCGGCGCCGCTGGGGCAGCTGCATGGGGAGGGCCAAGCACAAGCGCCGGTGGAGGAGGACCTGCGCCCTCTCCACCTCCCGCGAGCAACGCGTGGGCGGCGTCGGCTTCGGAGTCCAGATGGACGCTGGGCTCCCTGAGTAGCTCGTCACCGCCACCGCGATCAGAATCAAAATCGCCCTCCTCATCCCCGCCCTGGCGGGGGCCCTTATGCGCCAGGACTCGGGCTCGACGCGGCAGGAAACACCGCGCCATCTGAAGACGGAAATGTCAGACAACTCGCGCTCTCGAAGACAACGAGGAGGAGGGGGGAGAAGTTTGGGGGGGGGTGAGCAAGACCGGCGCCGGAAGGAACTGAAGCAAAAGGGGGAGTGACGAGGAGGGAGGCGGAACAACGTGGAGAGGGGTGCTGTCTGCCAACGACGCCCCCCCCTGCGCGCCTTTGGCATGTCACCGGCAGGGGCCCCTCGGCCCCGCATTTATGTCGAGGGCCGCGAACTACAATTTGTACATTGAGAGGGCGCGCGCATAAGGTAGTGCGCGCAGTCGCGTCTTATCCGCTTCTGTCGGCAATGCGAGCCTCAGTATTTGGATGGTCTTCCCGAGGGATGGGGCCAGCCCGCGCGGGGTTAGATGGTGAGATAAGCAAGCCGAAAGCTTGGGGCCACAAGTTGTTGTCGCAGTACCTGCGCAATGACAATGATTAGGGTTAGGCTACCATGGGTGCTCGCCGCGTGCTCTAAACTTTACTAATGTGAAACATGGCCCCAACATTCTTGTCTTTTTTCGACGCATGATTCATCGCTGCCGACGGTGAGCTTGGCCCCCGCGCCAATGTCAATTAACGATGCTTTCCAGAATTGGCGTCCCCGGCTTCCGTGTCCAAGTCGTCGTCTTCTGAGCTCTCCTCGGATTCGCTCGCGCTCGTCCTCTCCGCCCCGTCCTCGAGCGCCGCCGCGTCTGCAGGGCCGTGGCCTTCTCCTCCTCCAGGCAGTCCTGCCGGCGCAGCGCCGGGCCCGATCGCTGGGCCAACTCTGCCGCGACTACTCCCAAATTGGACAAACGTGTTCTGGGCATGTCCGTTCGGCATTGGCGCAGGCGCGGCCTAGGTCCAAGGTGCTAGGAGATGGCAACATTGCTACATGCCACATGGCAAGAGGGCTAGAGGCCCGAGGGCTCGAAAATCATCGGCTTGATGACTAGAGCGCAAGAAGGCTAGAGTTAGAGGGTTGGAAGACAGAATGCCCGATGGTCTGAGTTCAGAGACAGAGCTTTCGAGTGCGATGGGGGTCAGAGGGTTCGAGGCTTCATGCTTGGAGAGGTAGGGGGGGGGGGGGGGGGCGGGGCGGGGCGGGGGGGGTCCAGGGGCCAGAGGTGGAGGGCCCCCGAGCAAGAGGAATATATATATATATATATATATATAGACATACATGCACACACACACATATGTATATATATATATGGGGGAGGGGGGGGGGTAGCGGGTCGGAGGGCTCGACGGCTATCGGGCTGGAAAATTGGTCGGCTGGAGGTTAGAACGCTTCAGGGTTAGAGGGCCATTGGGTCGGATAGTTAGAGGGGTCGGGTAGAGGGCCAGCGGGTCGCGGGGTTCGAGGGCTCAACGGCGTTGAGAGGGCGAGAGGCATGGCTGTTCAAGTCTAGGGGTTGAGAAGCTGGAGGGCTGGAGGGCTAAAGGGTCAGAGTTACCTGTGCGTTTAGTGCTCTGCCCAGGTCCCCTGGGGCTTTGCGAGCTCGTCGAGGGGGGGGGGGCTCCCCCTCCTGCTCGCCGCCTCTTCCCTCCCGCCCCTGCCTCCTCAGGGGGCTGGGGCGGCGTGCTTGCAGAAAGCGCAATATATTGGGTGCTTTCCTTACGGCCTGCGCGACACCTCGTGGCCTCGTGCTTTCCTGGGCAACCTCCCCCCCCCGTGCTATGCGTAAACCTATGCTCGGCCCTTAGGCCGTGTCATCGCGAAACCAATGATCGCCGCGCGTGAAAACTGAGCTCGCTTGCGCGCCGCGCAGTTTCGACGCGAACGGGCATTCCATAAGCCCCGGCCCCCGAAGGCCCGAACAATGCATTTGTTTTTCCTGGCCCCCAAAGAGAGACGATTTCCACGTCTTGCGTTGGCATCCCCGCCCCCGCCCCCTGCCAGGTGCCCCGCCAGCGGCGGCGGCCCTCCCCCCGACGCGGCCCCTGCCTGGGGCCCCGCGACGACGGGCAAGGGGGGCGGGCCACGGTTGGAACGGGGCATCTGCAGGGAGCTCCGACGCGAGGACCACCCCAAGGATAAAAGCAAGCCTTTCTCGCTCATGAGACTCCAAGACTTAACGGGGGCCATGTGGATCGGCGCCCGCGGGGCCGCGGGGGCGAGCGCGAGGTGGGCGGTCGGGCGCGCGCCGCAGCCCGTCAGAGCATGTTGCTACTAACTAGCGGCAGCGCGCATACATGGCCCTGAAGCCCACCCCGCCCTCCTCCGCCTCCTGCAACCCAGGATAATCAACCCTCGTCCTACTCCGCCCCCCCCCCCGCCCTCCGCCCTCATCGTCATCGCTTTCGCCCTTCGCTTCCTCCTGGCTCCCCCATCCTGCTTCTCCTTGTCTTTCTCGCGCCCCTCTATCGTCGCCCTCCTCGTTCCAGCGGCCTCCCGCCGCCCCCCCCCCCCTCCCCTCCGCGCCCCCCCCCCCCCTTCCCCTCTAGATTGCATCGCCCCCCCCCCCCCCCCCCCCCTCCCCCCGCGCCCCGCGCGCGCGCACGCGCGCGCGCGCACACACGCACGCGCACGCACGCACGCACGCACGCACGCACGCACGCACACACACACACACAAACACACACACACACACACACACACACACACACACACACACACACACAGACAACACGCACACACACACACACAAACACACACACACACACACACGCACACACACACACACACACACCACCACCACCACCCACCCTTCACCGCGACCGACTCCACCCCCTCGCCCCCCCTCCCCCCCTCGCCCCGCCGGGGCAAGAGCATCGGCCTGCAAGCAGTGCCCACCTTCCACGGCGGACGCGTCGTGCCGCTCAGCTGCAGACGCAGGCGCAAGCGGCTGCAGCATGAGCTCGTAGGGCTTGAACTTCACGTAGGAGACGTGCCAGTACATCGGATCCAAACCAAGGTCGTTGATTGTCTCCGCATCGTCGCTGTTCTCTGCAAGCCACGCACAGCGAACGATAACTCTGCGATCCAGCAAGTATCGCAGCTCCATAGGGCTATCTTTGTGGAACGCGGTCTTCACCCTCTCGAACACCTTTCTACGCAGCGCACGGAGGCCAGCTCTCTCTGGGCAGCGCGCGCACATGCCATGCCGCAAGCATTCGCCATCCACGAATTGCGCAGGTTCAGCGGCGGCAGCATATGATATCGCTGGGTCGTCGGGCAGCAGCCTGTGCAAGTGCTTCCACATCATCTCGGCATTTGCTGCCAAGTTGGACTCACGCGCAAGAGCAAGTTCTGTGATTGCCGCCTCCAACAGGGAGTTGCCACTTGCAACGCTGGCACTACCTCTATCGATAACAGGTGCTCCGTAGACTGGCGGAAGGCACCTGAAGGCACCGCGGGCCGGGGCAAGCGCAGGAATCGACTGCACCAACTCTGGGGCAGTTGCGCTCGCCACCTCGTCCCTGAACTCCTGAAAGAACTTCTGATCTGCTTCGTCTGCGAGGCGCTCCTGCTGAGCGCGATCGCGCTGGAAATTCCAGGCCATGGCCAAGGCGTCCTTCACTGTCCGGCCCGAAGAGCCGCATTCGTGAATCAACTGATCGAGGGCGGCGTCGATCCCGAGGCTCGAGTAGCGCTCCAGCGCCGTCGAGACGAGACTCTGGTTGCGCAAGCTGCGCAGCTGCATGCCCCTAGGAGGGAACGCCTGGAACCCTGCTCTGGCTCGCATCGTCGCTCGCCCGCCTTCCTCTCCGAAGCGTTCCATATCTGCGGGGGGCAGCGCTCTATGCCGGACTGCAGCGGACCGCATGTCACATGCGCCGATCTCGTGGGTCCACGCGCGCCGCGGCCCTCCGGGACGTCGCGCTGGCTGCCGACGCCGGCCCGCCTGCGCCTCCGGCACGGGTGGGCGCGGGGCAGCAGGCGGCGCCTGATGCGCGTCACTGCCATGCTCGGCTCTGGCGCGGAAGTGGACGCCGACGCAAGCGGTCGACAGGTCGACAGCGTTGATCTGAGGGCGCTGCGCGCGCATCTTGACGATCTTGCGCATCTGAGCGCTGGGGACTTCGTTGGGGGCAATGTTGTCTTGAATCAACATCGCCAGCGCCGCCGACAGCAACGCGCATTCCTCGCTCCCAGGACGCGTTGAAGCCTGAAGCTCTGTCGTGAACGCATCCTTCAAGCAGTCGGGCACGCGTTCCATTGTCGACCCCAGCTCTGCCTGATGCAGCAGCTGGAAAAAACGCGTTGGAAAGCTGCCATTCACCAGTGCCACTTCTTGAAAAATGATAGATACTGCATCTGAGATCATGATGAAAGCGAGCGCTGCGTTGCTGTTCTTGCACTCCGATGGTCGGATCAAATGCCAAACGTCGGCATTGAACAGTAAACATTCCACCTTTGCAAAACACGTGGTCTTCAACATTTGATTCGTAAAGACCGCGGCGAGGAATGACCTACTGATTCCGACCTCCCTTGACCGGGCACGCCTCGCAGCAGCCGCCCTCTGCTTCTTCTCGAAGCCAACTGAAGTGAGATTGCACTGCTTGCGCAACATTGTTTTCGAAGGGCGGAAAAAGTTGTTCGCCGGCGCGAAGAATGCGCGGGGGGTGGGATCTGACGCGGGCATGAAATCTTCAGCGACCTTCATATGCTTGCTAAGCCTTTCGTGATACTTTCTGCCGTAAGGTCCGCCAGCGCCACCCTGCTCACCAACCCTCGCGCCCGTCGACGCCGTCGCCGTCGGCGCGCCCGTCTGCGAGGGCTGCCAGATTGCGCCTCCCAGCTGCTTTACTTCCCACAGATCTGCACCAAGACATGAAGGCTGGAACGAGTAGCCCGCGGCACATCTCGATGATCGCCGACTCGGTGGTGCCCCATTTGCTGCGGATCAGCGCTCTCGAACCCCGAGGCAATAACACTTCCGCCAGGGAATCCGCAACCGATGTTTTCAACGCCTCCTCGTCTATGTCACCCAATGAATCCACGAACGCAGCGATCTCGCGCGCGTCAATCATAGAACTGCTGGGGGTCAGATGGAAGAGCACGCGACGGCGAAAATCTCCCGAAATGAACGATTTAAAAACTACTTGGTTGCATGCCATTTCATCGCGTGTCGGATGGCCCACTCGGACATTGACCCGTCTATGGAACTCCTTCCAGAGGTGGTCGTTAAACGAGTGTTTGCTCCCACCCACTTTGAAGCATAATGCCAAGTGTATGGCGCCCTTCAGTGCTTTATCCACGTGATTCATGGCCGTGTTGTGGGCCCTCACGACTGAATGTGCTTGGCATTGGAAGAACGCCCTCACCCAACCAGGCGGGCGCATGGCGTCCAAGAGGCGCTCTCCAGCTCGGTTCGACGCGTGGCCGTCGGCAACGCGCGCCTTATGCTCGAACACGTTCTCTGAAAGCGAAGCCGACCCAGCGCCTGACAACTTGCAGAATTTGTTGCCGAAGGCTGCACCTGGCACACCACGTCCCCCGCAATATACACGTACTGTTGCCCCCCAGACCTCGTCAGCTTGATAATATGATAATGCCGCGATATCCTTGCGAAGAGTTTCGTGGCAGCCTTCGCCCCGAATCCTCTAACCGTTCCCCTCAACATCGCTGGGGCGAGAGACCGCGATGACATCGTGGCGACCTCATCACATGAAACAGCACTGCCAATGCCAGTGCGGGATAATTCGGGGTGCTGGCTTTAAGACTGGATTTCCACAGGCGTCTCATCGTATGAGACGTGGTCGGTGGACTGGATGAGTTGAATCGTCAAGCTCGCGGTGGCTGACCGAGCCTTCACGGCGAAAGCTCGCGCAATCCCGTGTCGATGCCAGCGGTCCAGGAGCCACCCCCACGCCGCAGACCTGATCACCCCAAATTTCACAGCCCACTCGCCCTGTCCAAGTGCATGGGGTTGACTCGCCAATTAAGATCGGATCATACGTCCGAATCCTGCAGATAGGAGCCTTGTGCACACATCTGAAGGCTTTACCTCATTATGCTTTGCAACTGCGAGAACCGAAGATGTGCGAGACATAATTGGGTTCTCCCAGAACAGACGGGGCCAGGGCATGCACGCAGCCACCTCGCTGTCACTCAATTCCAACGCTGGTGAATGTGATTCGGTAACGGCCAAGTCGAGCTTGAGGCGCTTGGCGGCCGACATCAAAACGAGCCACACCAAGACGAGCACACGGCACATGTCCGAGTTCGTGATCGAACCAAGTCGGGCTTGAGCCATGACGCTACGGAGCCCTGTCAAACGAGCCATCGCCAACGAAAAGGGCATTCCCGACGAAAGGTCGCATGAACTGTTCTGAACGGAGGGCAATCACATCTTGCACTACTACATGAGCCCTCACAACTAAGCATGGCATAGCATAACATAGCAATAGTGGCCATCACAATTGATCAAGCATCGTACACACTACTATTTCGTGACTTGCTCCCCGACGAGAGGCCATACCGCTGTTTGACGCCCGCGTCATATACATAGAAACTACAGCTGATGTCATTATCCCATCTCCCCCTCCCCGTCTCTCCTTTTCCCCGTCCCTTGATCCCACTCTCCCCTTCCTTGCGTGCCCTAGCTGGTTTCCCATGCCGTTCCCTTCCACGTGTCTCCCCACCCCCCAATCCCCGAACTTCATTCATGCATTCGCCCTTCCCCTCCCAGTTTAACCCCCCCCCCCCCGTCCCCCTTTGTTCCCTTCCCCGTCCCATTCATTCACATTCCAGTTTCCCTCCTTTCCCAATAGATGTTAATCCTTTTCTCCGTTCGGGCCCTTCCCTTGCCCCCTCCCGTTGTTTTCTCGTTTCCTGCCCCCCCCCGAAAGCACGGCACGGCGGGCACCAGAAAAGGGAGGAGCGGGGCATTGAAACAAGAGGAGCACGAGGGGGGGGCGGGGGGGAAAAGGGGGGACAGGGGGAGCTGGGGGGCATGAGCAAGTGACGCGATACTGCGGGAAACTAACAACAAAGAGGGGGAGGAGAAGGAAGCAAGGGGAGAGAGGGGACGGAACGATGATCGGCAAGGAAGGAAGACACGGGACATACGGACGGTCAGGCGGGAGAAAGGGAGGGAGGGAGGAGGAGGCGGAGGGATATGAAAAAACAAGTGGTGCTAATATGCACGAGGTATCTTTAACAAGAGGAGCGATCGCCTGTATAATAAGAAGAGCGGAAATGGTTAGGGGATACTACACGATGTGGCCATAGGCCACGGGATACCGAATCCATATGCGGCCATGAGCCACTATGGGGCCGTGGGCCACGACGGTGCCATGGGCCATGGGCCGCGATGAAGCCGTGGGCCACGATGGGGCCATGGGCCTTGGACCTCAGGATGATTCATGGGGCCATCGGCGCAGGTTTCTTGATAATGCGAGGCTGCCTGCGAACTCGAACGCGGCGAACGCCGCGCTCGAGTGCAAACTGTTGCGCGCGCGCCAATGCGAGGTCAAACTCAACGCGAATGGCGGTCTTGGCGTTCGCGGGATAATAATTAGAAAGCACGCTGGTTTGCCGACATTTGATAACCCTTTTGCAACCACATTTTTCTGCTTTTAGCAAGGGCTGCGCCAAAACAGCCTTGCGGACATTTCTGGTGCATTTTCCCACGATTCCACGATTCTAGATCTCTATATTAGCTACCAGGAGTGCAAGCCTATAGGGGTGGCCCAGCTCACGAGGCGGCCACGCTGCCGCTGGCGCGATCTCCTTGCTGGCCTCCTCGATCCGCACCAGGCCGCTTGGCGATGCCGCGGCGCTTCCCGAGGGCAGCGTCGGCCCCCTCCGACCGCGCAGAGCCCTCTGTGGCTTCATCCCCGGCCGTGCAAGACGGCAGCAGCGCGGGGCAGGAGGCACAACACACACACACACACACAACGAAAGCCATCCCACGGCCGACGTGACGAGGGAGGAAGAGGAGGAAGAAGAGGACAAGGAGGAGGGTCCCGCAGAATTCTCGGCCCTGGACCTCGCGCTGCGGGCTCTGCCGGATCAGGGCCTCCTCGTGGCAGGTCTGCTTCCGCAGCATCTTGTGGTTGTAGCGCGCCAGGCCCGCGTCGGAGGACCCGAACGCCAGGGACACGAGCACGCGTAGGTGGCCGCCCGCCTCGAAGGCGTCGCAGCACGCCTCCGCGCCCGGGCCGGCGCCGGCGGGCGCCCGCGCGTACTCGAAGGGCTGCGTGCGGTGCTTCAGCCTGCCGTCGAAGGCGACGAAGCTGCTGGGGCGGTACCTGTGCACGCAGGGCGGGACCTGCGCGTCCTGCGGCGCGGAGGCCTCGCGGTACAGGGCGAGGAGGAGGAGGAGGAGAAGGAGGAGGAGGAGGAGGACGAGGCCTCGCGGTACAGGGCGCTCTCCCAGGGCCAGAACTCCAGGCCGCCGACCGACGGCGGCAGCTCGCCCAGGGAGGCGAGGCAGGTGAATGAGCTCCCCCGGGGGATGCGCCGGTGCCCCATGTCCGCATGACGCAGCGTCTCTCGGTCCTCAAGCCTGCAGCGAGAGGAGGTGCCGATGCCGCTGCCCCTGGTCGCCACGCCTGGACTCGCCTCGGAGTCCTGGTCAGAACGCAGCCCAGGAGGCCCGAGGAGTACAGTCAACCAGTATAGTCCGGATGCGCGATAAGGTTGCAAGGGCCTTGGACGCCCATTTCGAAGCTTTTCGAGCAGGGCGCAGCCGACGAAGGTGGCCAAGGATGGACCGATTAGGCAAGGACGCAAGGGTACCCTTGGGAAGGTTGCCCATCCTTACTGTGCGGGTTGACTGTACCCTTGTCGTTCCCCCAGGCCTCGTGCCCTTGACTACGATGAGGGACCCCGCGTAGAGCATCAGATCGTCAGAGCGGCCATCCACCTTCCCCAGCGTCTCGACCAGCCTGGCTCTGGAGGCCAGCTCGTCGAACAGGGCCAGCGTCTCCTCGTCGTAGGCCCAGAACCACCGCATGCTCTCGGAGATGGCGGACCTGTTCACCACGAAGCGCGCCGTGCCTCGCGGCGAGGGCACCTCGCACCCCACGAAGTCTCCGCCCGCCGTCTCCTCGAAGAGCTCGCCGATGTCAGGCATGTTGCGCCAGGTCTGCATCAGGTCGGCCATGGCATCCTCCTCTGCAGGAATCGCAAGCATGGACTGACGACGCACGAGGGTTCGCGACGGGTCCCGTCTCCTGAGTCCAGGGCTGGACCTAAACGTTGTGTTTCGTCTTGTTGTCGTCTTGATTTTCGTTCTGCTCTGCCTGTTTTCCTGTACCGTTCTGCCAAGACGAAAACCAAAACACACCGGGGCCTTCGGTGGAGCTCCCTATGGGGCCACGAAGCGCTGGGGCCTGTGTGGGTGAAAAGCAAGGAGGAAGGAGGAGGGGGGGGGGAGGGAGGACGGGGGGAGGGAGGGAGGGAGGGAGGCGGGAGGAGGAGCACGCGGGGCGCCGTCTCTCCGAAGCGAAGACCCAACACCACAGGGTGGCTGGGAACGGAACAAACAAAGCACGGCCGAAGTCCAGCAGAAACCAGCGTTCAGGTCTGTCCCTGCCCGAGTCGGTGCGCTCCGTCGCAAGATCGGGCGGCACTGTCGCCTCGCGTTTCGGGGGGGGGGCCTCCCCCGATCCGTGTGCCTGGCGCCGACGCGACAGATCCACGGATCCCAAGGGCGCCCAGCTTCGAGCTTCGCGCGAAGCGCGAACAGCTTCGCGCTCTCGCGCCGCCACTCACGGGAGAAGAAGAGGATGAGGATGAAGAGCCGAACCGCGAAGCGCGCAGCGCGCCCTTGGTCTCGGGGGCTGCCTTCCCCGATCCGTGGGTCTGGCTCCGACGCGGCAAATCCACGAATCCCCACTCCATGCCATTGGCGTGCCCGATCCTGGGGGTACCAAGAGGTACCGATACCGCTACCTCTCGGACCTCTCCTGGGGTGCGCTCTGACCAGAATTTCGAGGCGAATCCAGCGGGGGGCGACGAGGGCCTCCGAGGAGGCCCCAAAAGGGGGAGAACGGGAGTAAAATTACGTCGGGCGTGTCCCTCTACAGGAGGAATACTCAAAAACAGCAAAAACGTAGTGTGGAGACGATGCTTTCTGACTATTTGGGGCCATTTTGGCGTATTTCTGGCGCATGCTTAATTTTCCATCCCAACCCCCCCTGTATGGGGAACATACCCGACTTAAGGGTAACACCAAGTGCCCTTTCCTCCCCCTGGCGATCCTCGTGCGGCAGCCAGGCCACGCCTCGCCCCCGCAGCTCCTCCACGCACGCCTCTCGTTGCGGCGAGGCGAGGGGGGGGAGGTGAGAGGAGAAGAATGCCAGCTCGGAAGGCTCGGGAGTCCGACCGCCATCCGAGTTCTCCTTCTCGTTTCTGAAAGGAGCCCTGCGACACACAAACAAATATACACACAAATCAAAGGATCCCCCATGTTTTCCGATATTTCTGTGTGTTTGTCTTCCCCCCCACTTCCCATATCTTCCCATATTTTCCTGGGAGTCGACGATTAATTGTGTCTGTGTGCTTTTGTCCCTGCTGAATTTCCCCTTCTCGCTCGCCGCCGGGCCTCCGCGTCCCAGCAGCCTCCCGGCTGCTCGGCGCGGCCGTAGCCCATGATGGTGGCGGGCCTGGCGGACAGCGCCGCGCCCGAGAGGCGGGGGCGCCTGGCGAGCCCCTGAGCCAACAGGCTGCACACGAGGAGCAGGGATCAACAACACGGGGCATGAACACACAGGGCATAAACAGACAACGTCAGGAGTGGAGCGCGCGAAATGCCTTGGTATGGTTTGTGCAGCCATCCAGGGTCGACCCACGGCAGACTTCGGAGAGGCGCCCGAGAATGCCCCGAGAGGCGCCAGGCAGGCCCAGAGAAGGTGCCCGAAAGAAGAAGATGCACCCCGACAACCATGCCGCGCCAAGACAAGGCTACAGTAGGGGCTCGACCACAAAAAACCTGCCACAAGAAACCCAACCCTGAGACACCAGCAAGTCCACTGATTTTTGGTCTGGGACGTCACGCCTTCCACAGCAAGACCATCGAAACCCAAGAAGCCCAAGGCACCCTGGAGGCAAGCAGGGTGTTCCTTGGCATGGCTCTCCACTGCACGTTGCTCTGACATCTCTCACCGAGACGGCGACCACGAGGAGACGATGCACGAGCATGCGCGACACATCGATCCTGGACAAGCCCGCCCCGAACACGGGATATCCGTGTGTGCTGCACACGGCCTCCTCCCAGCCTGGCCAGGACCGCACGTGCACCGACCCTGGGCCCCGAGGTCTGCCCATCGGGGAGACGCAGAGCAAAGGGGCCCAGGGACACACCAAAAAATAGGCACACATCCCAGGATCCCCCATATTGCGTCATATTTTGTGGGTTTTCGTCTTCCCCCCCACTTCCCATATCTTCCCATTCCCCAATCAGAGCTTGGCTCTGTAGGGGTCCTACCGGATTCATATGGTTAGGTTAGGTTAGGTTTGTCGCGCCGATTTTCGCTGCACGCCCGGGTGCCCGGGTGCCTGGGGGTGCCCGGGTGCCCGGGGGTGCCCGGGGGCGCCCGGGTGCCCGGGTGCCCGGGTGCCCAGGTGCCCGGGCGTGCCCGGGGGTGCCCGGGGGTGACCGGGGGTGCCCTATAGCCCTGTAGCCCCAAGCCCTATAGCCCTACTGCCCTATAGCCCTATAGCCCAATAGCCCAATAGCCCCACAGCTCTGTAGCCCTATAGCTCAATAGCCCTATAGCCCCCTAGCCCTACAGCCCTGATTGGGGTTTTTCTCCGGTATCATATATATTTCCCTGGGAGCCGCCGATGAATTGTGGCTCTCCTGGCAAAAAGGCGGGGCAGGGGCAGAGGTGGGGTTACAGGAAGCCGCTCAGAGGCCCCTGGAAGGGAGGAGGTCTCAGCGTCCAGCTGGGCTCGCTCCCCGACCCCCCACCCTGGGATGGTCCACCCTCTGCTACGAACCCCCGAGCCCAGGGCTCGGAGGCCCCTGGAAGGGAGGAGGTCTCAGCGCTCAGCTGGGCTCGCTCTCTGATCCCCCACCCTGGGGATAGCCCACCCTCTGCTACGAACCCCCGAGCCTAGGCAAGATCGGTACTGCACTGTACCAGATGGAAGAAGCGGCCATCTGAGCCAGCCGCCCCAAACAACGCGAACTCAGACTGTAGACTGCTGTAGCTGTGGAGCGGGCAGAGGAGATGCCGAAACGCGAGAGGAGCTGGGCAGGATTCCGCTTGTCCTCCCACACGCCGTCGACAAGATCGAAACCGCAGTCCTGGTCATCAACACAGTCGCATGGCCCTGCCATCCGCCAGCATGACTTCGGTCTACCCGTGGCCCCACGGGCCCCGACCGCTTGCCGCAGGGCCCGAAGACGGCCCTCGAGGGCCGAAGTCAAGGACAGACCGCCAGCTGAAGAAGTCATCAGATCGTCTGACATCTGGGAACTCCTGGAGACCGTCTTTTGTGGAACCGGCGATAACCGGGGTCATCTGGGGGGGGGGGAGGTGGAGGCCAGCCGATAACCTAACCTTCGCGCTGTGGGCAGCCCTGCATATGCCCGCGCCCCCGCACGCCGGACATGCATAACTGGCAAGGTTAGGTAACCCTGGGGGGGGAGGGGGGGCAAGCCCGATAACCAGTTGTCGCCGGACCCTAAACAAAATCAGTCTCCTGTCGCCCGTAGACTGGCGGCGCACACAATGGGGTAGGCGGAGGGGAGGGATTCTTCTCAAAAGGAGGCTGCTTCTTAGAGGGCGCTGGCCTTGCATCTACAATTGAGGCCCGCGCCTTCTGAGGAGCAGGGGTGCTTCCAGGAAGCCTTCCCCCTCCCCCATAATCCCCCCTCCCCAGACATCCGACTGCTCCAAGCTTTTCGATGCGTGGGCCCTGGAGGTCCAAACCACTTCCCCAGGGCCGGTCTTCGTCCTGAATGGTCTTTTGATGCTCCCGAGGCCCAGCGGGGGGCCCTGGAAGCCGGAAACGGCCAAGAACCGCCCGGTTTGTTCTTTGTTGGAGCGCCGCATCTTCGGGTCTGCGCGCGGCCGAGAAGGGCCGCGCTCCCCCCCCCCTCCCAGCAGCCTGGCATGGGACGCACAAGGACGTACTCGGACCACCCGTTCGCCTTGGAGGCGTGCGTCCGACCCGAACATACAGTATAACCATCTTGTAGTACATCGCTTCCCGAGCGGGATGGCCAGACAGCGCCCGCCACGGCGCGTATACTGCAAGATGTCTGGGTGCGCGCGTCACCCCTGGGGGGGCGACGCACATGCAATATCAGTATGGTAGGGTGACGCCGATGGCAGCCTTTCCAGCCTCCCGGCGCTCTGTCGGGGCGCGCCTGCCGCCCTTCAGCGCGCCGCCGGGGGCCGGCGGCCACTCACAACTCGCCCTTCCCGAAGAGGCCCAGCACCTTCCAGGGGCGGCGGCATCCCGCGGGCTCCCGCATTGGACAAGCGCGCTCCACTGCTCGCAGCGCATCTACTCGCAACTGGCCTGGATCCGCCGCGGGAGACTTGCGATGCATTACGTGCAGGAGGGCATGTCCTTTTCGGAAGCTTGCGAGCAGGCACTTTGCGGGTAGTGGAACGCGCTCGGTGACCCCTCCTGCCTCTCCGTCCCTCTGCCCTCACCGACAAAAGTCTTTAGAACCCCCCTCCCCACTAGGGGGTGGCTAATCATTCGTTCGGCGGCCTTATCGAAGGACTGGGGTTCCACCAATACGTAGGGGGTAGCTAATTATTTGTACGGCGGCCTTATCGAAGGACTAGGGTCCCAGCAATAGGGGGCAGCTACTTGTTTTTCTTCCGCAGCACCCGCCGCACAACAACGACGACGAGGAGCAGGAGGAGCAGGAGGAGGTGGAGAAGGAGGGGGAGAGTGGGGAGGAGGAAAAAGAGGTTTTAGGACCGGTCTTACTCACCACCGAGTGAAAAGGGATGGGGGGATCAACGCTAAAGACCTCCTGAGGTTTAGGCCGCTACAGTCAACCCGCATGATAAGGATGAGCAGTAAGGATGCAAGGGGCCTTGGAAGGCCACGCCGACACTTTGCGAGCGGGACACTGCCAGCGAAAGCGGCCAACGATGGGCCGAAAGGGAAGGATGCCAAGGGTGACCGTCGATAGTTGCCGATCCTTCAACAGTCGCGCCAGTAGGGCGGGCTGGGCCCCGAGAGAGCCATGGGAGCGGCGCAGAGGCCCCCGGAATGCCACGTTGTCTGCCTGACTTAGGTGTGCAAAGTCAGAGCCATAATTTAATCATTTTTGTATGCGTGTGAATGGTTTGTATATTGAAATAAATAACTGTTCCGTCCGGTGCATTTTTTCTCGTGTTTTTTGGGGGTGTTGCGTTGTGTTGTTGTGTTTTGTTGTGTTTTGTTGTTTGTGTTTTCTTGTGTTTTTTAACGTGGGGGGGATCTGCCGCGGTCGATCGCCCGGGGGGTTCGACTGCCGCCCCGGCGCGGATCGCCCCCACCAAAGTTCCCTCAAAAGGGGGAGCTTGGGCGGGGGCTTTTCCCGTAGGCGCCCCCGCTCGCCAGGGAGGGAGCCAAGGGTCCTGGATCGCCCGGGGGGGTCCAGGACGGGCCGACTCGCCCGGGGGGGGGTCGGTCCGAGCGGTGGAGTCGCCCAGGGGGGTCTCCCCCGCTCAGTTCCTGCACGAGTCGCCCGGGGTGGTCTCGCGCGGGAACAGCCCTCGCGAATCGCCCAAGGGGGGTTCCACGGGGGCGAGGTAGCCCGGGGGGCGCCTCAGAGGACCCTGCGCGGCGCGAAGGATTCACGCGAATCTTTCGCGGGACCCTCGCGAATTTCTCGCGGGGGGCCCGGACTCTCGCGAATTTTTCGTGGGAGGCGCAACGGCCTGGACAGTCGCGCATGCGGGCGTGGGGGGGGGGCGAAGAAGAGAGGAGGGGAGGTCCGATGCCAAAGCCTCGAGGGCCACCTCCGGGGCCAAGCGAATGATCGACGGACAATTGGAGCAGGGAGCGGCCAAGGATAGAGAAGGGGGGCGAAGGATAAGAGCCGGAGGGGAGCGCGAGCGGCGCACCGAGGAGCAGAAGCGGAGAGAAAAGGAGTTCTCCGGTTGATCACGCCAAGAAAAAGGCGAGGTTGATGACTAAATTAAGGCTCTGACATTGCACGCACAATCTGACTGCGTCACCGGATGCTCACCTGGGCCCCCTTCTCCCCCGACTGGCTCAGCGGGAGGGCCGCCGAACTGGAGTCGGCGGGGCGTCGCAAAAGGGCGGGGGGAGTTTCCAAGCAGCCCCCCCCCCCCCTTTTGAGCCGGGGCGGCCCCCAGAGCTGCAAAACGCCGGCACAAGGTGGGGAGGGGGGGGGCTTCGGAAGCCCCGCCCTCCTTTTCCAAGGGAAGGGGGGGGTAGCTTGAAGCTGGGGCCCTCCTCTTCTTCGGGGCCCGGCGTGCGCGATCTGCATTGCACGTAGGAGTCGATCCCCGGAAAATCGCCACGGCAGCCGGTCACCATAAGTTCGGCTGGTGCCCTCGTGCGAGACGAAGGGCAACGCGGCAGACGCACAGCCAGGCGGGCATCCTGGAACGGTCCAACACGCCCCCGAAGACCACCTGGGCAGAGCACCGGCCGAACCAGGAATAGGGTCGGGAGGGCGGGCTAAAAACCAACGTTTGGTTCGCTGTCGCCACGGTTACATGGTCCAGGCCACCAGCGGCGACCTATGGACGCTGGCTCGCCTTCTGGCTCACCGTCGGCAAACCCCCCGTCGAGGGTTTTGCGCCGAGTCGCGTGGTTCTGCCCTGTCCAGGCAGGGGCCCGCCCCTTGTCCAGGGACTGCGGCTGCCGCGCTGGTTTGCCTTATCCAGGCAGGGGCCCGTTCCTTATCCAGGAACTGCGGCTGACTTGGGTTTGCCTTGTCCAGGCAGGGGCCCGCTCCCTATCGGGGAGCCGAGCGTTTGCCGCGCGGGCTTGCCTTGTCCAGGCAGGGGGCCCGTTCCTTATCCAGGAAATGCGGCCGCATTTGTGGGCTTGCCTTGTCCAGGCAGGGGCCCGCCCCCTATCGGGGAGCCGAGCTTTGCCTCGTTGGTTTGCCTTGTCCAGGCAGGGGCCCGCCCCCTATCCAGGAACTGCGGCTGCCTTGGGTTTGCCTTGTCCAGGCAGGGGCCCGCTCCCTTTCGGGGAGCCCAGCGTAAACGCGGGCGCCTATTACACAAGGACCTTTTGGCCTTGGCACCGCTCCCTTTCGGGGGGCCCAGCGTAGGCGCGGGCGCCTAGTACACAAGGACCTTTTGCCTTTGGCACGGTTTTCCCTTGGTTCTCCTGGGCGGCGGCAGCAAAGCGGCGCCGGTGGCAAATCGGCGGCAGCAAAGCGGCAGCGGCGCAGCGGAGGAAGGCGGAGAGGCCGCGCGCCCACAAGCGTGGGCAGAAGGCGAATAAACAGAAAAGGCTCAGGTCCAGGAGCCCGCTCCTCGCGATTTTCCTGCCCCAGAAACCAGAGATTTAGGGATTATGAAAATCGCCACGGCAGCCGGTCACCATAAGTTCGGCTGGTGCCCTCGTGCGAGACGAAGGGCAACGCGGCAGACGCACAGCCAGGCGGGCATCCTGGGGCGGTCCAACACACCCCTACGCAACAGGAGGCGCACCTGCAAACGCGTCTGCCCGTTCCAGGTTCTCAGGAAGCCCCCAGAAACCTCCGAAACGCTGAGGCGGCGACATGAGGCAGCAGACAATGACAAAGCAAATCGTGCAACATTTTTCCCACAGCGCCCGATGCACACGATCGTCTGTCAAGGCTCTGCCGCGTCGCTCGACTCAGAGTGGTCGATTAACCACTCCGCGGCCGCCATCGCGCCGCGGCTCTTGGCGCTCGCGTAGCCGAGCGCTGCCACTCCACGCCAGCCGCCATCGAAGAAGAGGGCTGTCGGCCCGCCGGCTCGCAACGCTTCGTCTGCAAAGCCGCGGCGGAAACCGTGCGTGCCCCGCGCTTCGGGGGCGCGGAACCCAGCGGCGCCCATCTTAAGCACGGCCAGCGCTTCAGCGTATTGCACGTCTTCGAAGGGCCTGGCGTGCTCTCGCGCTAAGCGGATTCTCCACGCAACGTTTTGCCCTGGAGCTCACAAATACATCTACGCACGGCGCTGACTGGTTCGTTAAAACATTTCCTACGGAGGGGAATCACCTCGCACTCCCTGCGGCCGGCCTGCGAGAACGAGAATGTCACTGCGTCGCTTCCAAGCTTCATGAGTTCACCATAGCGAAAACATAACTGCCTGGCGATCACCCACGATTCTGCGAGCACCGAATAACCGGCCGCTTTCGTCCAGACGTGGAGCTTCCGCGTCTCTTCGCCCGTGGCCCGCACCTTGGCCCGGCGAGCAGATGCAGGAGTGAGTTTCTCAGTGCCTCTCATCGGCCGTTCCGTGTCCTCCAGAGCGCCCAAAGGGGATCTCCAACCACCGGCAAACGCTCCGGACGTGCGACACGTACCTCTGCAATGACGATCCGTTCCTGAAGAAGCGGATGAAGACGTGGAACACGGCGGGCGACGGAGGCCAGCAGTTCCTGCCAGCTGTAGCTGCTGCTTCACCCCAGAGGCGAACTGCCGAAGCGCACTGCGGGGCGCTCTTCCGCCACCCAGCAAACTCAACCCACATTGCGTGTTGCTCGTACTCGAAGGACGATCTGCCGGTCTGGCGGGCTCTCTTTGCCTCGACCGTGGGCGTGTCCGCGGCCGCGCTTCCCGGGAAAGAATCCAGACGCCCCAGAGCGGTGATCGCAGCTGCCAAATCCCGAGGCGCGGGAATTATTTGTGCGCCCCGGGCGCTGCGGAGCAGCTGAAAGGCCATTGCGCCGGCGCGCGCGCGGGCGTCCCCCGCCGGCGAAACCGCGCGGCCATCTGCCTTGGGGGAAGCTGCTGCCGCTCGTCCCTCTTGCGCGCGGTAGTTTTGGCGGGGCACGTCCACTTCGTTGTGCCATTGGCGCCGGGTACAGCTGCGACAGTGTTCCAGCAACTTCTCCACGAACGCAACCGCGCAGGCTGTGAGTGGTGGAATGATACTCTGCGCCTCGGTCGCCGCCAAGCCGCCCAGGTCACATGGCGACTGGAAACCTGTTTCGGCCAAGGCCGCTATTGAAGCTGCCACGTCCGTGCCCGCAGTGGTCTGCGCAGCCACGGCGCGCACCACTGCAGCCAGACTCGATGTCGGGCCATCCCTGCTTGCAAACTCTTGCGTGGACCCTGCTGCGCGGCTCTGGTTTGTGGATTCCGGAAACATCGCCTTGGGCCCAAAAGTGGCTCCGGATGGTGCCGCTGGCGTGACCCGACCCAGACAGACGATTGATGGCACGTATTTTTTCTCGCGCTCGCAAGCGATGGCCGCGGCGCTTTTTCCTTCAGGCGCGCCGCGGCACGTCTCGCGGGAAAGCCATGCCACCTCGCGAAAACCATTTGCAACTAACGTATGTAGCTGCCCTGCCTTGGCTTGTGGACGAGTGGGCGCATCGGCCAAATTTAAATGTGATTGCACGTGCCAAATGTGCAACAAATGGCCACGCTGCGCAACAGAGAGCCACAACTCGCCAATTATATCGTTCCAGTCGGCCTGCCTGGAACACCCGCGCAAGAGGGCCCCCAACGCGCTTGTATTATCTACGAAGGCTACGATCTCCAGGTCGTCGGACATAGAGTCCATCAAAACCTTGAGGGCGCAAGCCGCTGCCATGAGCTCCCAGGTGCCAATTTGGTTCTTCCTGTAATGAACCCATGTCTTGGCAACTGCTGAGACGTCGGTTGCTGCCCAGGCCTTTTAAGCGGGGGCGTGGATGACCCATGCCATCCGCCCATGGCCCGTGGCATCCGTGTAAACGACGCAGCGGGTTCGCTCTGAACGCTGCACTGGCACGTTTCGGGGCGGCGGCTTCTGTAGGAAACGCAACCACCACTGTAAGCACAGTTGCGCCCGCCGGGACAATCTGCGTCGATTGCCCGCCCCGTGATGAAAAATTGCAGCTAAATAGACACGTGCGCCTCTGCCAAAAACGGCGGTTGCGCCCCAGCTCAACTTGCCCGCAAGCTTTTGGGCCTGAACTGGCGAAAATGAGCGCCGCCGCAATGCTTCCCGGATTTCTGCAAACCATTTCTCGACCCTCTCGGCTTCGAGAGTGAAAAAGATGAGCTGTTTGGCGTCGTCAAAGTGTACGCCGACTCCGAGAATCACTGCGCTTGCACCCTCGGTCACCGCCTTGCCAGCGTCTACTTCCCACCCGAGCAAATCAGATATCACGATCCTTGCGAGACGCGCTGCGCCCGCAGGACCGACGAAAACATCGCCGTCGCCAGGCGATGGCTCCGCCGCGGTGTCGCCGGCGAACATGTCGTCGACAAAACGCAAATACAGCAGATAGAACAGTCGGGCCAATATGCCCTGCACTGCCAAGCCGAAACGATCCCAGCCAGACACCGAAGCGGACGCCCCGAATGGCAAGCAAAGCAGCTGCAAAGCTTTGCTTTCCTCTACTGTCTCGTGCCAGACGGCGACTGCGAGCGGAATGTGACCGCTGCAGAAAGGCAGAGTTTTAAAAAGGTGTTTGAAAATCGTCTTTGCCCCATCTGATCGCAACGCTTTGCTTGCCGTGCGCCATGTGGCGCACCAAAGCAACTAGACTATCTAGAGTATCGGGTGAAGTCCGCCGGCCCCCTTGTGGGGCCACCAGGCTGTAGGAGCGAGGTTCGCAGTTTCCTGTCCCAGTTGTAGCTTGTAGTTTCCAGTGTTACAGTTCTGCTTCTTGCTGGTTACTGTAACTACTTGACTTATTGCTGGTTACTGTAACTAGTTGATTGACCGCGCGAGGGGGGGGAGGCCCAAACCGGCTTTTTAGCACCCCCTGGGCGCGTTGTCTGAATTGCTGGGGGGGCTCGAAATCGACGCCCCTCACGCAGATCCGCGGGGTCAGGGTCCAAAAACATAAGAGATGTGCCACATTTCTGAAATTCGGCGCCACCCCTCACGCAGATCCGCGGGTTCAGGGTCCAAAAACGCACGAGATTTGCCACATTTCTAAAATTCGGTGCCGCCCCTTGCGCAGATCCGCGGGGTCAGGGTCCAAAACCGCTGGGGATTTGCCACATTTCTGAAATTCGGTGCCACCCCTCACGCAGATCCGCGGGGTCAGGGTTCAAAAACTCAAGGGATTTGCTACATGTCTGGAATTCGGCGCCACCCCATCGCGCAGATCCGCGGGGTCAGGGTCCGCAAACATATGGGATTTGCAACATTTTTGAAATTCGGTGCCACCCCTCACGCAGATCCGCGGGGTCAGGGTCCAAACGCACATGGGATTTGCCACATTTCTGAAATTCTGTACCACCCCTCACGCAGATCCGCGGGGTCAGGGTCCAAAACCACTGGGGATTTGCCACATTTCTGAAATTCGGTGCCACCCCTCACGCAGATCCGCGGGGTCAGGGTCCAAAAACATCAGGGATTTGCCACATTTCTGAAATTCGGCGCCCCCCTTACGCAGATCCGCGGGGTCAGGGTCAAAAAACACACGGGGTTTGCCACATTTCTAAAATTCGGTGCCACCTTTCACGCACATCCATCGCAAGGCGTGGTAACCCAAACTGCGAGAACCCCCTCGGCCCTTTAATCGCAAAGTGTGGTAACCAAGCCCGTAAACCATACACGTCTTACCATTCGCCAGGTGTGGTAACCCCTCTTGTGATCAGTTGGTTTTGCTGATTGCGAATCGGCTTCGCATGAAGTTTCGATACTGCTTCGCGACAGCGCCAAGGCCTCATGACTTAGCTCTTCCATGGCCCATTCTCCGAGAGAGGGGGCCGGCGGCAGGGGGCGAAGCCCTTGCGGATTTTTTCTGTAAGTACAGTTGCACTGTTCACCAGCGAGCCGGCGAAATCGTCGATGCGCCGGACTTTCGGCACCCGCGATCCAGACACTTGTCTCCAGCCCTGGGCTACCGGAAAACGTGCAGTCACGACGCGCGAATTCACATTCAGCTCTCGAAAGCGCGCCTTGCCGTCTTCGACCTCCTGACTGCACGCCTTTAAAAACTGTGCGCGGACTTCGGCGTCGCCGCTGGGTTGCGCGGCAAGCCTGCTGAGAGTCGCCTGGTTCCGCTCGCGCGGAGAGCGTAAAAGCGAACGCAATGTCTCGGCTGGTTCCTGAGACGTGCTTGCGCTCTCGTGCAGACCACTAGCAGGTAATTCCCCTATGAGCGGAAATCCATGGCAGAGATTGTGAAACAGATGCTGGTCGGGCCAGCTGATTGCGTCTAGCATCTTTTGAACAGCAAAATGTTCTTCTCCGGCCCGAGCACCGACTGACAGTGCACAGGCAAACGTTTAAACAACGATTGCCATTTAGGGTCGGTCACCAGCTTTCGCTGTCGCCAAAACTCTAGAGCAGAGCACCGAGCAGCCTGCAGCTCTGCGACCGACAACGTTGTCGACCGGGCCAGAGAACTGCAAAACTTGGCAGGGATGGCGTATCACCCGCTGCTGGCAAGCGGAGTGCCCACTGCAAGTGGTCCAAGGGACCAAGGCGATACAAATCATCGCGCTTTGTAAATATGAAAACTGCTGCGCGGATTGCCCCGAGTGGGGAATCCTCGGACGAGGGCTGTGTAGACCTTGAACGGGCGCTTGACGCAGACGCCCTCTCGGAGCCGGAATCTGCAGACTCTGCTCTCGCAGAGCCTTCTGTGTAGCCCCGAGCTCACTTGCGGCTCCACCACTCTTGCTGGCTCTTTTGGCGCGGCGGGCTGCGGGGCCGCGCCCCCGTCCATTTGTCTTTCCGGACGGGGGACGTGGGGCGCCGGACCTCGTCGTTCGACTTCCAGTCGGCCTTGCCCTTGCTGGCTTTGCCCCAGCCTTTGCCGCCGTGTTTGCCGTTTGCCGACCCCGAAGACGGCGCTGTCCAGCCTTTGCCGCCGTCTTTGCCAGATGACGACCCCGAAGACGGCGCTGTCCACGAGGATGCTTTGCCGCCCCCCTTGGGCGTCTGCTTCGCCAGGGCCTTGCCCACGTCTGAGTACTTCTTCTCGACCATGTCTTTGGCCTCCTTGGCTGTGTCGCGGTCGATATCCCTGAAGAATCTGGAGATGTCCTGCTTCCCCTCCTCCAAAGCTTTTGCCATGGCAGTGCGATTCAAGATATCGTATTGGAATGCGGTGCGCACGCCACCCCTCGATTCGGCTATCTAGGTCAAGTTGAATATGTACCCGTGCAGGTCAACCAGGGTGCACCCTTTCAGGAGCATGACCTTCGTGCCCCACTCGAGGAGGTGGCCCAGGAACGAAGCGAAGCCAGGATAGTCAATCTTGTCCGCCATGGTCCGCTTCTTCGTGGCCTCGAGGGCCTGCTTGATGCGGTCGTCGTGCGAGCCTTCGGAGCCCGCGACGGCGTCAACCGCCGGTGCCCGACTCCACTTGGGTCTATGGTGGACGTGCAAGTCCTCCCCTTCCGCGGAGCCAGCCCGCAGCCGACCTTTGTCACGGGCGATTTTTCCCGCTGCTTCGAAGCGCCCCAACACTTCTTCTGAAGGAAGAGCGTCTTTGGGCAAGCCCTGCAGACCGAGCTCGTTGACGCGGTCTTCCAAATTGAAAGTCAATCCCTTCGGCTGCCCCTTTTTCAAGGCCGCCGTCTGCGCCTCGGCGAACTCTTTGAGTGCCCCAGCAACGTTGCTGAGGCCAGGATCTGATCCCTGCGGGCCTCCGGGCCCGCCACCATTGGCTTGCTCCTTACACTTGGTCTGCACCTTGAGTGCGAACGTCACCTGGGCGGGAGACACCTTCCACGTGTTCCATGGCTCGTGCTCCTCGCTGGCGTAAGGAACCTCGTTGGCCTTGATGTTCGAAATGATCATGTCGCGCATGCGCGCGCCCTCCAACTCTGAAGGACACACACTTCCGACGGTCTCCGACAGGAGCCTGGCCATCGAAATGTAGTGGCAGACGGTGCGCTTCTCCTTTGCCTTGGGATCGATTCCCAAAACGGAGTCGATCCAGGCGCGCACGGCTGGCTGCTCGGCGCCGTTGAACGCTCCTGACGGGAGACCGTTGATCACCTGGTTGATCTCGGCGTCGCTGAAGGACATCCCTTCGGATATTGATCTGATCGCACAGATGTGCTGTGAAATACAGAGCACCTCAGTACTAGCCGGAGGGTCTTGATTTTGAGCCTCTACCGGCTGGATTCGCGACCCGCTCTCGCCCCATTCGTCCGGCCAACCTGGTGGATGGTGACGAGGGCGCGCGAGCAGAGTGACGACGAGGAGCGCCGGCAGAACTGCTGGAGCCTCGCTCGCCCCGCTGGACCCACGCGGGCCCTGCCGCCCAAAAGGACGCCGGAATGCTCTCGGCAAGGCGCTGCTTGATGCGAGAAGAAGGAGGAAAGAAGGAGGAAAGGAGGGAAGAGGGAGGAAGCGAGGCTCCTGAGGTTGGTAATCGGGAGGTCCCCGTCGGGGTCCGCTCCCACGAGGGCATCCCATACTTGGAATGCCCCATTCGTAAGCGTCGCTAAAGCGACCCGCCGAACACTCATGCACCTGAACGGTCATGTTGCCAACGTATGCTGGCACGCATGAGAGGGGGGATCCACTTTTTGGATCCCCTCTTTTTTTTTGGTTGCCTTGCCGGCCGCCTCTTGGGTGGCTTTCGGGGTAGCCACTTTCTGGGTTGCCCCCCGTATGCCAAGCCGAAGCCCATATGGGTAACAGGGCATAAATTTTCCGAATGCCCCTTTTTCAAACGCTTTAGGGCGCCGTGGCCACCGTGGCGCTACGGTCTTGCGCCGCTCGGCACGCAAGCCCGGTGTACTCTGGAGTACTCCCCACCGCCGAGATGCACCCTGAAAGCAGGATCCCTCTCGTTCAGAAGCCACCGTCGGCCTCACATGGGTAGCAGGTCGCCAATTGCCGAAACCTCCATGCGTTGGTAGTGCCCACGGGCGCGTGGCCCAGTGAAGGCGCGTAGCCTGCAAGCGGGCGCGTGGCCCCGAACAGGAGCGTAGCCTACGAACGGGCGCGTGGCCCAGCAAAGGCGCGCAGCCTACAAACGGGTTCGAAGCCCAGCAAAGGCGTAGCCTGCAAGCGGGCGCGCGGCCCAGCAAAGGCGCGAGGCCTGCGAGAGGGCGCGTGGCCCGGCAGAAGCGCGTAGCATGCTAGCGGGTCGGGAGGGCGGGCTAAAAACCAATCGTTTGGTTCACTGTCGCCACGGTACCTTGTCCAGGCCACCAGCGGCGACCTATGGACGTTGGCTCGCCTTCTGGCTCACCGTCGGCAAACCCCCCGTCGAGGGTTTTGCGCCGAGTCGCGTGGTTCTGCCCTGTCCAGGCAGGGACCCGTCCCTTGTCCAGGGACTGCGGCTGCCGCGTTGGTTTGCCTTATCCAGGCAGGGACCCGTTCCTTATCCAGGAACTGCGGCTGACTTGGGTTTGCCTTGTCCAGGCAGGGACCCGCTCCCTATCGGGGAACCGAGCGTTTGCCGCGCGGGCTTGCCTTGTCCAGGCAGGGGGCCCGTTCCTTATCCAGGAAATGCGGCCGCATTTGTGGGCTTGCCTTGTCCAGGCAGGGACCCGCTCCCTATCGGGGAGCCGAGCTTTGCCTCGTTGGTTTGCCTTGTCCAGGCAGGGACCCGTCCCCTATCCAGGAACTGCGGCTGCCTTGGGTTTGCCTTGTCCAGGCAGGGACCCGCTCCCTTTCGGGGAGCCCAGCGTAAACGCGGGCGCCTATTACACAAGGACCTTTTGCCCTTGGCACCGCTCCCTTTCGGGGGGCCCAGCGTAGGCGCGGGCGCTTAGTACACAAGGACCTTTTGCCTTTGGCACGGTTTTCCCTTGGTTCTCCTGGGCGGCGGCAGCAAAGCGGCGCCGGTGGCAAATCGGCGGCAGCAAAGCGGCAGCGGCACAGCGGAGGAAGGCGGAAAGGCCGCACGCCCACAAGTGTGGGCAGAAGGCGAATAAACCGAAAAGGCTAAGGTTCAGGAGCCCGCTCCTCGCGATTTTCCTGCCCCAGAAACCAGAGATTTAGGGATTATGAAAAGACATGCCAGCTGGAACCAATCCAAAAGTCCACAGTGAGTCCCACTTCTAAGCCAAAGCGAGCCAGGACACCATAGTGAGTCCCATTCCTGAATCTGCGAGGGGTGAAACCGAGCGAGAATCCGCCGACCCTGTCGGCGTGTGGGACAGGCTTTTCTGTCTTCCCCACAGCGTCGTCGCCTCTTCTGCTTTCAGAGGGCTCCCTCCACAAGTTCACACAAAATTGAACAACGTCGTCCTTTTGTCGAATGGAAGCCCCGTTCCTTGATCCCTTCCCCGCCAAGGGGGGAGGGGGGGTCCCGGGACAACTCCCGGGAGGGGGGTCCCCCCTCACTCCCAGGGGGGGCCCCCCCATCCGATAGGCAGCCCCCCGCCTGTCATCCTCCTGCGTCCTGAGGCTCCGTTGGCCCTCCGGGGCCGTCTGCGGGCCCTTTCAGCCTGTCTTAAGGCTCCTTGGAGACCTTTCGCCATTTTTAGACTCTCGGCAGCGTCTGGTGGCACTCTTGACAGCCTCTGCGGGCGCTTTTGGACCTCGCTTGACGCCATCTTGGAACCCTCTCGGACCACTCGAGGGCGGTCTTTGCCTATCTTGGCACTCTCTGGAGCCGTTCCCGAACCCTGGAGGAGGCCTCTTGAGCTGTCTTCGGACGACCTTGCAGGCATCTGGCGCCGTCTTCGAGCCATCTGAGGGCATCTTGGACTCCTCTACCTCGATTGTCGTCGCTGCCTACAAGGTCGGCGGCATCGGCCGTATGGCCTTCGCAATATTTAGGGAGTCGCTTTTCTGGGCCAAGTCGAACCAAAACACCATAGTCAGCGTTGCCGGACCGCTCTGCCGGACCGCCGCATGGCATGGGAGATGCCTCGCCACTGCCCCCCCCTGTGGAGATTCTGGTGAGAGGAATATTCGAACTCTGTTAGAACCCTCTAGCGAAACGATGCTAGGGAACAATGGTTTTGTAGGATGTTGGCTTTTCGGGGGCATCTGTGGGAGGCTTTGGCACAAGAGGGCTCCAATATGGCCCTTGCTGCTTTCAGATGGCGCACAAGATGGCGTAGTTTCGTCCAAATTGGCTCAAGATGGCATTCAAGATGCCTCCAAGAGGCTTCATGATGGTCCTAAGATGGCTCCAAGTGGCCACGGAGACTCCCAAGGAGGCCCCCAAGAGGACAAATTCCTTTGCGTGAAGTTGGCCTTATCGTATTTTCGCTTCCGATGGGCTCCCGAGGCCTCAAAATTGCTCATAGATGTCAAAGAGGGCCCCAAGAGAGACCCAATATATGGCCCCAAGACGGCCCCAAGAGCGCCCTAAGAGCGCTCCTGGAGGACCCCCCCAAAAGTCGACTTTGGGAGCTCCAGGGGGGGGCGCTAATTAAGTACCCCCCTCTTTGATCGATATCCTTCAAGATGTTCCCAAGCAGGCCTCCAAGGCCCCCAAGAGGGCCCGAAGTTGGCCCCAAGAGGCGCCCAAGCGGCCCCCAAGAGGCCCCAAGAGGCCCCAGAGGCACCCAAGACGCCCAAAGGGGCCCCAAGACGCCCCAAGCGGCCTCCAAGAGGCCTCTGGCCCTTCTGCTCGCCCTCCTCCTCCTCCTCCTCCTCCTCCTCCTCTTCCTCCTCCTGCTCAAGCTCCTCTTCCGCCTATTTCTTTCCCTCCTCCTCCTCCTCCTTTTCGCTCTCCCCTCCTCCATCCTCCCCCTCTTGGTGTATGGCGGCTTCCCCAACCCTTCATTTTTCTGAATGCTCCTCCACATCCCTGATCAGGGTAACTCGCATGGGCACTATCTGTGGCTAGCGAAGTTACGCGAAACATTTACGATTTGCATCGCATAGATTGCAAAATGTTTATTTATCCATTGAAGAGAATCGACTCGACCCCCCATCGGGATTATCAGCTCCCCTCTTCGTATTGAAAATTGACATATGATTATGCCCCCATCGTCCATTTTGATTATGAACTCATACCATTCCCGCCGAGCCGGTTTCCGCCCCAACCGGTCATCCTCTGCGACAAAACACTACGCGCGCACTCATTTATCAACAACCATCAGATTTCAAAAATCTCTTGGCACAAACAGCACGAAGTGCACACGCGCGCGTCGTCGCGCGCGCGTGCCCACATCCTTCGAAAACACATGGTCGAATAACATGTAACAGCACATGGTTTCGCAACACTGATTTTCACAAACAAATGTGCGCGCGCTCTTGCGACTTCTTGAACAAACATTTTTTAACAACCGAAAACCTGTTTTTCCCAACCATCCTGTGGTGTTGGGTCCTCGTTTTGAAAAGACGTCGCCCCGGGTTCCTTCCTCCTCCTCCTCCTTCCTCCTCCTCCTCCCCTTCCTCCCCCTCCTTCCCCTCCCACACCCATTCTGGCACACCCCTCACACGCTTCGTGGCCCCATAGGGAGCTCCACCGAAGGCCCCAGTGGCTGCGCCCGCATGCGGTTCCACCCCCCATTCTGGCACACCCCTCACACGTTTCGTGGCCCCATAGGGAGCTCCACCGAAGGCCCCAGTGGCTGCGCCCGCATGCGGTTCCACCCCCCATTCTGGCACACCCCTCACACGTTTCGTGGCCCCATAGGGAGCTCCACCGAAGGCCCCAGTGGCTGCGCCCGCATGCGGTTCCACCCCCCATTCTGGCACACCCCTCACACGTTTCGTGGCCCCATAGGGAGCTCCACCGAAGGCCCCAGTGGCTGCGCCCGCATGCGGTTGGCACACCCCTCACACGTTTCGTGGCCCCATAGGGAGCTCCACCGAAGGCCCCAGTGGCTGCGCCCGCATGCGGTTCCACCCCCCATTCTGGCACACCCCTCACACGTTTCGTGGCCCCATAGGGAGCTCCACCGAAGGCCCCAGTGGCTGCGCCCGCATGCGGTTCCACCCCCATTCTGGCACACCCCTCACACGTTTCGTGGCCCCATAGGGAGCTCCACCGAAGGCCCCAGTGGCTGCGCCCGCATGCGGTTCCACCCCCCATTCTGGCACACCCCTCACACGTTTCGTGGCCCCATAGGGAGCTCCACCGAAGGCCCCAGTGGCTGCGCCCGCATGCGGTTCCACCCCCCATTCTGGCACACCCCTCACACGTTTCGTGGCCCCATAGGGAGCTCCACCGAAGGCCCCAGTGGCTGCGCCCGCATGCGGTTCCACCCCCCATTCTGGCACACCCCTCACACGTTTCGTGGCCCCATAGGGAGCTCCACCGAACGCTCCAGTGGCTGCGCTCGCATGCGGTTCCACCTCCCATTTCGGCACCTCACACGCTTCGTGGGTGGCTCCATGGGGAGCTCCACCGAACGCCCCAGTGGCTGCGCTCGCATGTGGTTCCCCCCCCATTTCGGCACACCCCTCACACGGTTCGTGGCCCCATAGGGAGCTCCACCGAAGGCCCCAGTGGCTGCGCTCGCATGCGGTTCCACTCCCTTTTTTCGGCACGCGCTTCACACGTCTCGTCGCTCGCATGCGGTTCCGCACCCCATTTCGGCACACCCCTCACACGCTTCGTGGCTCCATAGGGAGCTCCACCGAAGGCCCCAGTGGCTGCGCTGGCATGCGGTTCCACACCCCATTCTGGCACACCCCTCACACGCTTCGTGGCTCCATAGCGGGCTCCACCAAAGGTCCCGGTGGCACTGCCCGCTTGCGTCCGCCACCACCCAGCACAGCCCTTGTTCCCTGCGGCTTCGTAGCCCTATAGGGAGCTCCACCAAAGGTCTCAGCGGCACCGCCCGCATGCGTCCGCCACCACCCTGCGCAGCCCTTGCTCCCTGCCTGCGTTTCACCCACCCAGTACAGCGTTTCGTGGCCCCATAGGGAGCTCCACCAAAGGTCCCAGTGGCACCGCTCGCATGCGTCCGCCACCACGCAGCACAGCCCTTGCTGACCGCGTCTCACCCACCCAGTACAACGTTTCGTGGCCCCATAGGGAGCTCCACCGAAGGTCCCAGTGGCACCGCCCGCATGCGTCCGCCACCACCCAGCACAATTGCGGCATTCACAACTGCATATGGTTGGGTCCTTCGCCAAGCTAATTCTCCAGAAAGTGTTACCCAGCGGGCTTCGCGCGCGCATGGCGAAACCGTTCGAACGCATTTTCGCGCGTGCTGTCGCGAATCCCTTTGCAAGCAATGGGACGACATGCGCGCGCGTCGTCGCACGCGCATGCCGGAATCAGTCAAAAACCTGCGCTTCCGTGAGGGTTCCCCAATCGAGTCCCTAAAACATGTGGAGAATGGTTTCGCAACATCAGTTTCCAACAAAAAAAACGCTCGCGACCCTCTGATTTCTTCAGAAAGCCGTGAATGTGTTCAACCTGTTACGTTGAATTCTGCCAAACGCGCCAGTCGCGCCGCATGTCGAAATCATTCGAAACGGTCCGTGTCAAGTAATACGGTGCGGGCCACTCTCGTGCGTCGGCCGCGCGCGCACGTCGAACTCTTTCCAAAACCTTCACCGCCGACGCGAGGACGCCGTCATCGTCGCTGGCGTGATCAGCATCAGCCCCGTCACTGGCCGTGCCGTCGCCGCTGTCACCATCGTCACCAGTACTGCTACCATCATCATCGTGTCTACCGTTGTCGACGTTGCCATGATACCGCGCCCACCTAAGTCGCCGACTCGCACTGAAGTGCCCGCTGGGACGTGCCCAGAGGTCAGCGCCACCGCGGCCGCGCCGGTCGCGCAAAACTAGCTAGCCGCTGCGCGCTCGAGCGTGTGCGGGCTAGCGCGGCCGCAGAGATGCACCAGTCAGCAGCAAGCACTCATCGCAATTGCCGCCGCCTGGGTTTTGTAAACCAAGTAACGGGGGGGTTGGTGGGATGTTTGCGCGAGCAGTGGAGTTGACAACTCACTGCGAACAGAAACTATCGCACCACATCGATCGCACCACAATATCAACCGATCTGGCGTGTGAGCTTCAAAGGCCCCAAGCTACAACATACAGCCTGAGCTTCAGCTCTGCTGGGGGGGGGCCGGGGGCGCTCTGCAGAGGTAGGGGGGGTCCTGCTCCGCTTGTGCTCCGCTTTCTGGGCGGGGCTGGCACATGTACAAATCCACCAAATTCCCACCCCGGGATCCAGAGAGCCCAAGATGGCCGCAGGATATTTCCCATATGGCTCACGATACACCCAAGATGGCCCAGGATGCCCTCCAAGAAAGGCCCGAAAATATTCAAACAATTGATGTTCTTTGTGCTTTTGAAAGGTTTGGGCGCTTCATTATTTTCGGCCTTCCGACGGCCCTAGAGGCCTTCAAGATCGCCCCAGAGGCCTCTAAGATGGCCGTATGACGGCCCCAAGAGGCTCCCAAGACGGCCCCAAGAGGGTGCCAAGACGGCCCAATAGGCCCCGAAGACGGCCAAGATAGCCTCCGAGACGGCCCTCAAGCGCCCCCAGAGTGCTCCCAGACGACATAGCGAGGAGAGTGCTCCCAGACTGCACAGCGAGGCGCCCAAGACAGCTTCCGGCGGCGTTCGACGGGCCAGGAACGCCCTAAGACAAATAAAAAGGCTTCCAAGAAGCCCCCAGGAGGCTCAAAGACCCCCTCAAGAGGCCTCCTCCTACGACGGCCCCGAGAGGGCCTCAAGACAACCCCATAGGCCTCCTAACGAGCCCAAGCATCGGGAGCGCCCCGGATCGGCAGCACTGGCCGGAGGCCACTACAACATATAACTGTATACATCATATTTAGATGTATACACACATGTATTACATATGTATGAGTATATGTATGAGGCACAGCATCGATTACACAACACATATAGCACAACATAATTTGCACAATATTGAATGCACCGACATATAGCACCGCATTGATTTCACCACCTACATTGAACTACACATATGTTGCATCACTTCGATTGCACCACGTCGATTGCACTACTTTGATTGCACTCGGTTGCACTGCATAAATTGCGCACCACATACACTGCACCACATAGAGTTCACCACATACATTGCACCACACCACATTGCACAACAAATATTGCACAACGTAGGATGCAATACATAGCTGGCCCAACATATGTATATATATATATGTATATATGTATATGTATATGTATATATAGCACAAGTTGGTTGCAAAACATGATTTGCACAACATAGAGTACACCAAACCTATTGCACTACATAGATTGCTCCGCATACATCGCACACTATATGTTGCCAAAAACACGCTGATTGGGATCCACGATGGCTAACATTGAGATACTGCTATGCAGTAGTACATGATGATAATGAAATGCTTGAGAAAATGTGGATCGGTAGCCAGGTGTGGATTTGTATATGTATATATATATACACAGACATGTACGCGAGCCAATCGAAACGACTATTTGGACGTTGCGATTGCACATGCCCCAAGATCGCTGCGATTGGACGTTGTAGATACCATTACACTGCAAGCAACACTGTTGAGCAGCTCGTGTGTTCGATTGATCGTTCTACTGTTAGATCGGCAACATGCCGGAGGATAATGAACATATCGCCAACATGGTAGGAAGCAATCGCGAACCGGGAACCGCGCCCTCCGACCCCCCCCCAAAAAAAACAAGTATTGTCACCCGAAGGGTGGTTTTATGAGCCCGAGTCCATGCAGCTCTGTCGGTCTGTCTCCCTGTCTGCCTATGTCTCTCTCTCTCTCTCTTCCTACCTCTTTCTCTCTCTCTCTCTCTCTCTCCTCGCCTTCAGTGTCTAAGCCTAGTGAGGCCAGAAGGCGGCTGCAGGGTCTGAACTGGTTGGGGCCCCAGACCATCTGTCAGAAAGGGAGGTGAAGCCAAATCCGATCAAAATCAATCCCCGGACCTTCACCCCGGACTCGTTCTTGACTGTGCTGGGGCTCGAAAGACGGGCTCTGAGAGGCCGAGACAGGCAGCAAATCTTCCCGAATCAAGCGCCTCGAACCTGCCCGCCTTTCCTGCTGGCCGGAGCCAGTGCTGGGCCACCTCGGGCCCCCAGGCGGCTCCGAGCGAGACCGGACCTGACGAAGCAACCTCCTCAGCATCACAGAAATATGGAAAGGAGCACAAAGAGAAGGTGAGCACGCGACCTTTTCGACAAGCTTGTCCACAAACCCCTTCTCCTTGGGCACGTCCACTGCCTGGACCGCGGAGAACCCTTCCGTTGCGAATGCAATCACCTTGTCTTTATCTTTGTCGTGGCCATGGCCATCAGGAGATTCCATGACTTTTCTGTACATCTTCCCTTTTCGGAAGAGCACTATTTCTGGAAGCTGCTCGACCTTGAAGCGGTCGAACAGCTCCTTGTTGCCCGGCGTAAGCTCCACCTCGACGGCAGGGCAGTGAGGACAGAAGCCGAGCATGAATGCATCACATGCAGCCGGACTTCGGACAAAATAGTATGCTTCAGACACATGAGGCCCTCCGCCGGCCAGAACACACAGAACACCCAAAGGCACCCCCCCCGAACCAACCTCGATCTTATACCTCGGTCCGACCGTAGGACAGAATCGAGATCACGGAGACAAAGCGCTGCGAAATGAGATCGCGCACGCAAACCCGAAGCACATGTCTGGTGCAGTCAACCCGAACAATAAGGACGCACGGTAAGGATGCAAGAGCCTTGGAAGGCCACATCGACACTTTGCGAGCGGGGCGCGGCCAACGAATGCTGGTTGACTGTAGACCACAACCGGCATCATAAGATCAAGAAGACCAAGCGTTGCAGAATGAGATCACGCACCCAAACTCGAATCACGCGTCTGGTACGGGACTGTCGAATGAAGCAACTGCTATGCAGTTTAGCGTTGCACAACACCGCGAGCGAGCTGTGCTGCTGATGATGCACTGTCGGAAAAAAAAACACCATTTCAGAGCTCTCCAATCAACCCTGGCCAAACCCAACCCACCACCTGGCCGGACTCCTGGCGAACGCGCAGCGGAAAGTCATACTCCTGGCGAGGAGGGCCCACCTTGCTCTGGACCCAGCAGCTGGCGACCCGATCGTTTCAAAGTAAGCCATGGCTGGGCCGGCGGCTTGTGCGTGGCCCAGAGGGGGGTCCAGGGACGTAATGAAATAAGAAAAGGCGCCATGAAATCTGGAGAAATAGCATGGCCAACGCCATGATATCCCCCCCTAGTCATCACCCCCCTCTTGGCCGCCCCCCACACATCCCATACCCCATTCCAGGAAGAGGAGGGGCCGAGGATGGGAGACTGTCGAAGACTTGTCACGCGCAGGCGTGGAGAAGGAGCGCATCCCGTTTGGGGGCCCCGGTGGCGTACAGATGCACGAGGAGCGCCAATGGAAGACCCGTGGAAGAAGCCATGCGCCAGCCCTTGGCACGGCGCTTTGGTACCACTCTTTGGGCGCCCGAGCTATCCAGGGTAACTCGGGCCCGGGGTGACTCGGGTTCTGATTCCCGAAAAACGAACACGAATTAGCCCTGACCCGAGTTACCTCTGATGATTTGGGGCTCTGGGCGCCCGAATTATCCGGGGTAGCTCGGGTTCGGATTCCCGAAAAAACGAACCCGAATTAGGCCTGACCCGAGTTACCCCTGATGACTCGGGGCTCTGAACTATCGCCACTGAGCTGGGTTTCCGGTCAGGACGCCCGGGCGGAAGAGTGCGCAAGTGGCACCCCTGCGAGCATGATGCTACGCACCAAGGTAAAGCACCCGACTGCGAGGCAGGAAAACAGAGCCCATCACGACTGTGAAGCAGAGGATGAGGAAGAGGAGGATCCACAAGACATGGAGCCCCTTTCGAAACCAAAGTGGGCCCTGCCCGAAAGTGCTGACTGCACGGGGGAAGGGACGAGGAGGAGGGCGCGTGGCGCGTGGCGGGAGGCCGCGCCCTGCGCCTGCGGCCGCGATGCGCACTCAGCGAGACTGGTGGGGCGGACCTAGAGAACGGTCAAGGAGGCTGTCACAACGGTGTCGCCCAGGGGGCACCGGGACCCAGAAGACGTGCCATGGGCGCCCGAACGCCGAGGGATGCAGGGTTCCCCTGCATCTCGCGCGCTCATCCTTCCTGCCGCTTGTCGACTGCAGCCAAAACATCACGAGGCCTGGCTGAATTCTGGGCCTGTCTGCAGCGACAAAGCTCAAGTTCAAAAACGTCAGTGCACCGCCCCCCTCCCTCTCCGGAGGTGTAAAAACACATGCTCTGGTGCAGCTCGGGCCCCCTCCAGATCCAACACTGGGACAAGACGGATCCAAGCTGGCTCAAGACTCGGCGGCGTGCCCGGGGGGAAGTGAGAAGGAAAAGGCTTTCTCAGAAGGCTCGGAAGTCCCACGGCCTTCTGAGAAGCTTCCTGAAAACCTCTCAGAAGGCGCGAGGGCTTCTGCGAAGTTTCGCCGCCTTCTGAGAAGGCCTTCTCCTTCTCACTCCCCCCCTCGTTCGCCGCCGATGAAGATGGCTCCCATAAGGCTCCAGCACTGATGGCACCAGCAGGGGCCAAGACGGCTCCAGCCCGCCCCAAGAAGGCTCGGGATGGCTCCAAGATGGATCCAAGCCTGGTCAAAATGGCCCACAAATGTGGGGAAACCAAATTGGTACCGATACCGCTATCCCCTGGACCTCTCCTGGGGTGCGTTATGACCACGGCTTCGAGGCGAATCCAGCGGTGGCGACGGGGGCCGCCCAGTAGGCCCAAAATGGGGAAAGCGAGGGAAGGGTAGCGGGTTGGATCCAAGCTGGCTCCAAGATGGCTCCAGCACTGATGGCATCCGCAGGGGTCGAAGCGGCGCACGACGGCCTGGCCCTACAGACGGGTGTCAAGACGGTGACCCCAGGGGAGGGCCACGAATCGGCACACACTTTGCGCGTGCAGCTGCAGTGCACAGGGAGGGCGCGCGGCAAGGATGCAGGGGCCTTACAGGGCCATGCTGACGTTTCCCGTGCGGGGCAAGGATGGGCCGAAAGGGGGAAGGACGGGCCGAGGAATGCAAGGATGGGCCGAATGGGGGCAAGGAGGGGCCGAGGATGGCAAGGATGGGCCGAAGAGGGCAAGGATGCCAGGGTAACCTTGCAGAGCTGCTCCTCGCCGCAGTGCGCCCTGACTGTATGCCGTTGTGTTACCCTTCGCGCGCTTCCCAAGTGGTCCCCGAGGGCGGGCCCCCAGGAGGCTCCACGACAGCCCAAGAGAGGCCCCACGGCAGTGCAAGCGGGCCCCGAGGTGGCCCAAGGTGGCCCCAGAGGGCCCCCAAAGCGGCCTCCAAGACAGCCCCTAAAGACTCCCCAGACGGCCAAGAGGGGTCCAAGACGGCACCAACACGGTCCAAAAGGGCCCACGAGGGCCCAAGACGGCCCAAGAGGGTCCCAAAGGGGTTCGGACGGTCCCCCAGGAGCCCGAGACAGCTCCAAAACCGCCCAGGCAGTCCCCATGAAGAGTGTCATCTGTTAGAGGCGAGGCGTGTCGCATGCCATGGGTTTCAGCATCGCCACAGAATGCTGCTCTGGCGCGGTGGCGGAACTTGCAAGAGACAGCTGTACACTTGAGGAAAGCATCCCTGGATCTCGACGGAGGGGGTCGCGAGCGGTCGGAAAGCCCAGAATGAAACTAGTCGGCTCCAACATGGCCCCAGGTAGCTCAAGATGGCCTCCATGATAGCGCCCTTGATGCCACAAGGTGGTCTAAGTTCGTTCAGGACGGCCCAAAGTGCCCAAGATCGCCACACTGTGGCCCTTGTTGGCCACCGAGACTCCCGAGGATGGCCCCGATAAGTCAAAATCATTCTTCAAGGCCAACAATTATCACTGTTCCCGGCCTTCTCGCGGGCTTGGTTTCTGATTAGCTTCTGGGGCCTCGCGATGGCCCTCCTGAGATGCCCCAGGGAAGCTCCAACAGAGACCCAGAGCAAATCCAAAAAGGCCTCCGAAGCCCGCGCGACCACCCCAAGAGCGTCCCCAAATGACCCCCCTAGAGCGGATGTGTGGGCCTCCGACAGGGGGTGCTTGATTAGGGCGCCCCAGTTGTTGCTCGATTGTCCTTAGATCGGCCTGGACCGACGGACAATATGCACGCGTGTAGAAGCAAACCGCATTGGCCTGAGCCGGCGAAATTGGCACACGCCTGCGGCCGAGGCCGACTGGGCCCCCCGACCGCCGAGCCAGCGGGGAGTGGCGCGCGCTGGCGTGAGCAGCCCGACGGGCAGATCGAGCGCGCGCAGAGGACAACCGAGAAGCCGCGCCATGGGCGGAGCAGGTGCGTGGGCCAGCCTGCTGCGGAAGGGACGTCCCGACCTTCGAGCCAGTAAAACAAACGAGAGGAGCTCGTCGTGATTGGAGGGGCCACGCCTGCGCCTGGCGGAAAAGGGGACAGGGCAGAAACCTGCGCAGGGAGGGGGGGCGGCGACCAGCGCGCGCGCGCGGCGGCGACGGCAAACCAGAGAGCCGCGACACCACAGCGCGGCAACCACGACGCGGCGCCGACGACGCGACCGACGGACGCGGCCAACAAAAACCCCGACGCAAAAACCAGACGCGACCACAACGGGCAACCGCGACGGACAGCCACGACGCGGCAACCAACCAGCCACGACTGCGAAAGCGCGCGCGCCGTCTGCAACAGCAAAGCGCAAGGCGCCAGCGCCTGTGACGCGCGCGACCCCGAGGCGCGCCGCGGTCCGCCCCGATGGGATCCCCGCGGCGCGCCTGGACCGAGCGGCGCCCATGGCGATACCACAAGAAGAGCAACGCACGCGCGCGCGCGCACCGCGAGCCGCCGCCGCCGCGCGCGCGCGCGCCCTCCTCGCGGGGCCGCGCGCAGCGAGGATCAAAAAAGGCGCCGCGCGCGCGCAAGCCCTTTTCGTGGGGCCGCGCGCCGCGAGGCGCAGGAAAGCGGGAGGCGGCCCGCGCGCGCGCAGCTCGCCCGCCTCCGCGCGGGCCAAGGGCGCGGGCGTGAAACTTGTGCCTGCGCACAACGCAGCTCCAGTATGCGCGCGCCCTTACGATGGCGTCGTGCGCCTACCACAAGATGGCTCGAGGTCACCACGAAGCCTCCGAAAGATGTTGTACGCAAATCGTTCAAACGCCCAAAGTTCTTCAACTATTGCTGCCTTCTCGGTCTATCGCCTGTGGTCCCTGCCCTGGCTCTGCGGGTGCTTTCGGGTTTGTTTCGAGATCCGCTGGAACCCTGAAATCAGAGTCCTCGTTCTTCGTAGACTCAGCCCTGGCGGCCCGAGGAAGTCCACTTACCACAAGTGGCCACTGCGCCGCCTGGCGGACAGCAGAGCCGCCCTCGAAGTGTGTGATAGTGGATTGCTTCACCACCATCCTGCCAACGCACCCCTGACGTGCCCGAAGTGAATGATAGTGGATTGCTTCACCACCATCTTGCCAACGCACCTCTGACGTGCACAATGTTATGCTTGCTGAGTTATTTCTCACTATATAGATGCATTCATATACATATATAAATATATATATATATATGTGTGTGTGTATATATTTATATGGGTATGTTCGCTCTCTCTCTCTCTCTCTGTCTCGTTCTCTTTTTCTCTCAAACTGTCACTGCCCGCTGGAAGATGCTTCGCAGCAAGGGGCTCCGAGGGTCCCCACAGGACGGCGGATGCCTCCCAAGAGAGACCCAAGGCTTAAGAGCGCCCAGAGAGGGCTCCAAGAGCAGACGTCCTGGGGCCCTGAGGGGCGGCCAGGTGAACCCAAAGAGCTCTCAGAGGCTGTGGCTGCGCAGCCCTTCCCGCCCAGCTCCAGGACGCGTCTGGTGACAACTGTGTTCGAGCCTCGGTGAAGACGGTCCGCTCCACAACAGCTCACGCAACAGATGCATGCGTGCATGCATGCACGAGCACCTGCCGCTACGCAGGCAGAATCTGTACAGTCACGCCCTGCAGTGGCAGCGACGCTTTGGAGTCCCGAAACGGTGCGGTGACAGACCGTGCGGTGACCTCGGAACCCCAAGAGACCTCACCGCGCGGTCCGTCACCGCACTGTCTTGGGACCCAGGAGGCCCCTGTCGCCAAGACGTCCTCGGAGAACGACCCGAGTCCCCAAACCGTGCGGTGACCCCGAATCCCCACCGACTCACCGCACGGTGTGGTCACCACCCCGTTTGGGGACCCCCGAGACGCAAATGAGGGCACCATCCCTTCCGGGGTGGGTCCAGAAGCTTCTGCGATGCTACAAAGAGGGCCCGGGATGCCCTCCAAGAGGGCCCCACGAGAGCCCCGGGAGGCCCACGGAGGCTCCCCCAAAGCCCCAAGAGAGCCCCACGATGGCTCAAGAGCCTCCGAGGGGCCCCAAGGGGGTTGTAGCATGACCACTGGCAGCCTCTCTGCTTCGCTGTATGTCTTTCTACGCTGCGATTCACGGCAGCCAGCATGGGCAGTGTTTCTGGGTGGGCTGACGGCCCACATGGGAGCCCCGAAGTGCAAGCAATGCTACTATTTGGGGGTTGAGAACTCGAATGAAAAAAAAACGTATTCGTCCACACGCGACACCGAACATGAGAAGGACAACTACAGTTTTCGCCACCGCAAGAAATCTGTCATCAGAGCTTGGGGTCCGAACGGTCATTCGCTGTCCCTGGGTGCGTGGCTGCAGTGGGCTTCAGCGGTGCGGATTGTTGTTGTTGGTGGTGTTGTTGGTGCTGGTGTTGGTGCTGCTGCTTATGATGGTGATAGGTGTGTTGCTTTTCTTAGTTGTTAACAATCGTATTGTTAGTACTGCTGCTGTTGGTGTTGCTGCTGTTGTTGGTGTTTTGGTAGTGGCTGTGGTTGTTGCCGTTGTTGGTGTTGGTGCTAGTGTTGCTGCTGCTGGTGCTGTTGTTGGTGTTGTTGCGGTTGCGGTTGTTGTTGGTGTATGTTGTTGGTGGTGCTGTTGCTGTAGTTGTAATTGTAATTGTTGGTGCTGTTGATGCTGCTGGTCGGCAGTTGTTTGTTGGTGTGTTTGCTTGCGTGCTTGCTTGTGCATTTGCTTGTGTAATTGGTTGTCTGTGTGTTTGTGTGTTTGTTTGTTTGTTTGTTTGTGCATTGCTTGTTGTGTGTTGTGTGTTGCTTCTTGCCTGTTGCTTGTTGTCGTCGTCCTGCCCGCGACCCGACCCGCGACCCACCCGCGACCCACCCGCGACCCACCCGCGACCCACCCGCGACCCACCTGCGACCCACCCCGCGACCAACCCGCGGCCCGCCCACGACCCACCCGTGTCCCAGCCCGCGAGCCACCCGAGAGCCACCCGCGGCACGCCCGCCACTCACCCGCGACCCACCCGCGACTCACGCACGACCCACCCGCGACCCACCCAGGACCCCCACCCGCGACCCACCCGCGACCCACCCCGCGACCCACCCGCGACTCGCCTGCGACCCACCCGCGACCCACCCCGCGCCCGCCCCCTCACTCTTTTCCGCAACTGCGGGATGCTACGTAATCCGCCCCGAGATCTTACACCAGGGCACAGGCTCGACCAAAGCCAAACTCAGCTGGAAGAGCCCCCCCCCCGCGGTCAACAGCCGAGTCAACCCGCACTCTGGATGGCATGGGCCGACGAGCAACCCTCGCCCTGCAGAGAGGCGCGAAGGGAGCGCGGCTGCCTCAGCGACGTTGATGTGGACGCCCATGCCCTGCACCTGTGGGCTCCGTCGCCCACCGCGGCGGCGAGCCAGACCGAGCGGGTGGAAGAGCCTCCATTCTCCTCCTGTCCTACTTAAGCACGCGCGTGCCAATTCTCGCAAAAGAACTACTCGCAAATGGCCTGGATCCGCAGATGAGGTTTTACGATCCGTTAGAACGAGGCAAACCTGTGTTCTTCAGACGTTTGCGAGTAGGCACTTTGCGAGTAGTGGCATGCGCTCGCTGACTACTGCATCCAACATCTCGCATAAACCTGGGGGGCAGGTCAGCGACGAAAAGAAACGGGTCTTGCGGGAGATGCCACACCGACCTGACGTGGTGGTTTACGCGGGCCGCCAGCGCGGTACGCTACTTTGGAGACGAGGGCGCTTACGCGCGATTTTACGCGGGAAGTTTACGCGCCAATGTCGGTGAAGAAGACTCCGTGTTTCTGCGTCGCTCCGATGTGTAGGGATACAAAGGATCTCTGCGCTAATAGATATAGCACAGCCTCCCTCCCCTCCTCCTCCTCCTCCTCCTCCTCCTCCTCCTCATCATCATCATCATCATCATCATCATCATCATCATCATCATCATCATCAGCATCATCATCAGCAGCAGCATCAGCAGCAGCAGCAGCCTCCTCCTCCTCCTCCTCCTCATCGTCATCGTCATCATAACTTCCCTATCTCCCTCCCTCCACAACAATTAACAAACTAAGCTACTAACTCAGAAACTCACTCACTCACGGACTCAGGACTCGCTCACTCACTCACTCACTCTCTCACTCACTAATTCACTGATTCACTAATTCATTCATTTACTCAATCACTCTTTTGTATCTTCCTCCTCCTCCTCCTTCTCCTTCTGTCCTCCGTTCTCGCTCATTGAACATTAATCCTAATCCCGCCCCCATCCACTCCACCTCCTCCTCCTCCTCCTCCTCCTCCTCCTGCTGCGCCTCTGACTGATTGTTCCTCCTCCTCCTCCTCCTCCTCCTCCTCCTCCTGCTCCTCCTGCTCCTCCTCCTCCTTCTCCCGCTCCTCCACGTACTGCTGCTGCTCGGCAGCTGCTGCTGCTGCTGCCCTCCACCTCCTCCTCCTCCTTCTCCTCCTCCTCCTCTCCACCTCCTCCTCCTCCTCCTCCTCCTCCTCCTCGGACTCCCCTCTTCCACCCTAAAAGGTGGCTCGAAAGGCGTGCAGCCCTTGTGGGAGACAATCTGGGCGTCTCAACCCCCGCCCATCTCGATGGGGAAGCTGCGCTGGGCCGCAAGCCTCGGCCCGGTGTCCAAACCTCAGGCGCTGCCGAAGCGCAGGACGGCCGGCTTTTCCTCAGCTTGGCTGGGGCCGGGGAGGCACGATTTCGGGGCCTCGGGATCGTGAAGCAACCGCAGGGGATGAGAAACGTGCCCCCAGTATTACGGGCGAGGATCCTGGGGCTCCACGTCACGAGCAAGAGCATAACGTCGGGTGTCGTGTCTAGGCACGCCTCCGTCTATGCCCGCATCCCTGCCCGCCCCTCCCTTCATTCCCTTCCTCTTCCCCCCCCCGCTTGCCCCCACGCCTCTCCACCCCCTCCAGCCTCGGGCTTCAACCCCCACCCGATGACCTAGATGCCGTCGGCCCTCGTCCTTGTGATCCGCTCGTCTGACTTCCCTCGGTACCCCTCAGCCACTTGCCTCTATCCCTTCTCTTTCCAACCTATCCGTCCCAGGATAAACAGGAGCAGGTGAAGGTGGGGGAAGGAGGTGGGAGCACGATCCCTGCCTCCCTCGATACCATCCTTAACTCCTCCCCATCCCCTCTGCGACCTAGACTCTGCGGCGGCTTCCCCCCCTCTTGGCTTTCCCCCATCTTCGGCTGCTCATCGACGTCCCCTCGTCAGTTCCTGCTCCCACTCGCCCACTGATATGGCGTTAGCGATTCCAGGTCCTCGCCTGCATCTCCTTGAGCTCTGTGGCCACCTCTTCCCAGATAGGTGCAAACTCCACGCAGGTTCCGCACTTGGGGGAGAAGAACTTGACCAACCAGTCTCCAGTGGTGGCACCCGTGGACGCCTGCGCGATGGAGGGTCGAGAGCGTAGGCGGACGCAGGCTGGGGGGAGACTTGCACAAACTCCGCCCAAACGCTTCTGGAAAAGCGTTGCTGGGTGACGTCACGTGGGGTCGGGCGCCCCGTAGCACTGCATGCCACTCTGCCCGCGCCCAACTCCACCATGGTGGGCTTGTGTTTTCCACCACCACCACCACCATCATAAGTAGGAGGGAGAGGGGGTCCTCCTCCCCCTCTTCGTCGTCCTCCTCCTCCTCCTCCTCCTCCTCCTCCACCTCATTCCACCCTCCAACTTATGGTGGTGGCGGCGGCGGAAAACAGGCCCGCGACACCACCTCACACTGGCGTTTTTCAAAGCCCGTGCCTGTGTGTCGTGCTCGAAATTGGTCACGTCCAGCTTGATGATCTCACAGCTCAGAGTGTGGGCAGACAGCAGCAGGAGCACTCCTCCGAGCGAGATCCTCATCCGCGCCCGTGAGGCAGGCAATCGACAACGAGTCCCCAACCAATAGAAGCTTGATCCAACAGTCACGCGGACGCGGACGCGATCAAGAACCCACGCAGGAGCAATGCGACAGGAGCCCCGCTACTGAGCGAGGTCATGCAAAGTGAACTGCTCACGCATTCGATAAAAAACAGGCAAACGCAAGAGACGGTGTCTCCACTCTCATCGTGGCTGCCCACATGCGATTGCAATTGCCCTGGCCTGATCAAGACACAGACACTGAAATAGTGAAACGACATATCAGGAGAAGGGCAAGGGAAAGGGAAACGACAACGGCAAGGGGAAGGAGAAGGAGATACGTGGGAAGGGGAAGAATAGGAGTGGTGGAGGTAAGGGAAGGGGAAAGGGAGAGGGCAACAAAGGCGGGCAGGAGGAGAGAGGGAAGGGAGAGGCGGGAGCGGGAAGCAAAACCGGCGGCAGCGGCGGTAAGAAGTCGGCAGACGATGCAGACGAAGCGAGGCGTGGCATTCCCCGGTCGGACGAGTCCTACACGACTATCCCAGCTCGCAAGTGGCTGGAGCATGGAGAGAAGAAGCAGTCGCTGGGCAAGGGCGTGGCCTGAGCAAGGCTCAAAGCCCGATGACCGGTCGCCCCTCCTTGGGGCGACGAAATTTGTACATGTCCACTGCTCCTTGGTCAGGCGCATCCCGCGCCCGGGAGCTGTGCATACGCCCTCCTGGCCAAGCGAGGAGGGCGTGGCGCACGCTCCGCTGCTAGGTTCAGGGTGGGCCTGGCCAGGGAGCAGTGGATACGTGCAGATCTCGCCGCCCTCCTCCCCCCCCCCGGCCGCAGCACACTCCCGAGAGCCCTTGACGAGGAGCTGCCGGGGCCCCCCCCGCGCAGCTCCGGCACGGAGCTCTGGTGCGGGTGCCTCGGGCCCGCTCCCCCGCTCGGGCAGGGAGACGACCACAGGATTGACTTGCCCCAGGAGTGACTTTCTCGTCGAGTGCACGAGAAGCTCGTGGATTTGTTCCATCGCTTCGTAGATTCGGCGGACAGATCCATTTTGGGGTGCATCAATTTTGTAGTCGATCCCCTAGTCGACCCATGGAGAGACATCCTTCGCTGAGGCTTGTGCTTGCTTTTTTTACCCAGCCTGCGGGGGAAGTCTGAGCCTGGAGGCGGCCATGGAGTCTGAGCTGGATAAGCCTGGCGAAAATTTGCTAATTCGCTTAAATTCTATCCCCAGGCCCCTCCCAGAGTCGAAACCGGCGAGTTTGTCGAGCCGCGTCCAGTCGTGGCGACGAGGAGGCCCTCATCACCCCCGTCTGCTGACAGAAACCAGTGCTGGCCCACCTCAGCCCCCCAGCCGGCTCCAAGCCTGAGCCTTCCTTGCACGAATTACTCTCACGCGTCGCCTCTGCAGCTCTCCGCGCGCGTCAGCGTGGACTCGCAGCGCCACAGCTGCGCGGGCACGCGCGCCGCCTGCGGCGCGGCAGGCACGGCGCGCACCTGGGGAACCAACACATACTGCTACCGCCGCTCCTCGGACCTCTCCCGGGGCGCGCTCTGACCAGACTCTCGAAGAGAATCCAGCCGCAGTGACGAGGGCCTCACAGGAGGGCCAAAACGACCAAGCCGAGGCAAGAGGAGCAGTATTGGTTCTCGAGGCCTCCTAGATGAGGTCCGAGTAGATGGGGTCGGAGAATCGCGCTGCATCGCCGATGCATCGGCGACGACGCCGGCGTGGAGAAAATCAGGCTCCACATCGAGCCGCATCGCCGACGCATCGGCGATGCGGCGCAATCCACCGACTCCATCTACTAGGACCCCATCCGAGAGGCCTAGATCTCCAGCTGCGGCGAATCTGGCCCCATCTCGACGCGAATCCGGCCGCGGCGACGAGGGCCTCCCAGGATGAGGCCCAGAGAAAGGCAGCGGTATGTGGGTACCTCTTCTCCTCCCTAGAGGCCTCCTAGATGAGGTCCGAGTAGATGGGGTCGGAGGATCGCGCCGCATCGCCGATGCATCGGCGATGCACCGGCAGCGTCGGCGATGCACCGGCGACGTCGGCGTGGAGAAAATCGGTCTCCTCATCGCGCCGCATCGCCGACGCATCGGCGATGCGGCGCAATCCACCGACTCCATCTACTAGGACCGCATCTGGGAGGCCTAGATCTCCAGCTGCGGCGATTCTGGCCCCATCTCGACGCGAATCCGGCCGCGGCGACGAGGGCCTCTCAGGATGAGGCCCAGAGAAGGACATCGGGAGTGACCAAGAAGGGGGCGTCAAACAGGGGGGGCGCAAATCATGGCCAGCGGCGCGTGCGCGGCCCAGAATGAACAAGCGCCGTGAAGTCTGGGGAGATCTCATGGCCCCCGCCATGACATATCCATCCCCCCTCTTGGCCGCCCCCGAAGGCAGCGGTATGTCGGTACCTCCCCAGACTCCCGACGTCGTGATTTGTTTCACAAAGACGACCCCGCAGAGGTCTTGACCCCTTCCCTTGGACTGGTTTCTCGTCCTGAGTCGTTTTGTTGACGGTCCCGAGGCCCAGTGAGCACCCCTGGAGACCGAAAATGGCGAAAAACCTCCCGTCGAGATTATTTTTGCAATGAGGAGGGGTCTGGGTCGTCTCATCCCCTGGGCACCACCGCCGCCCCAGCGGGCGCCTGGAACGACCCGCCGCGGTGCACGCGGCACACCGCCGGCAGGGCCGCCGGCGCCGCGTCCGCGCCCGCCGCGGTGCTCGCGCTG
>CAUYUJ010017131.1:154445-161945 GCA_963575745.1 Prorocentrum cordatum | reverse complement strand
AGCAGCATCATGATCCTCATCATCATCATCGTCGTCGTCAGCATCATCACCATCAACTACAACATCATGATCATCTTCACCATCATCATCGTCATCGTCGACAACATCATCATGACCACCATGATCACCACCACCATCGCCATCATTATCAACATTATCATCATCATCATCGTCAGGATCCTCATCATCATCCTCATCATCATCAGCATCATCATCATCGTCATCATCATCAGCGTCAGCAGAAACATCACGAGTAGCGGCCCCGACATCGGCATCATCATCATCAACAGCAGCAGCAGCAGTAAAGACATCATCGGCATCATCGTCGTTACCATCGTTATCGCCTTTATCAGCATCATCATGACCACCACCATCATCATCACCACCACCATCATCACCACTACCACCACCACCACCACCATCATCATCATCATCGTCATCATCATCACCATCATCACCATCGTCATCATCATCATCATCGTCATCGTCATCGTAATCGTCCTCTTCATCACCTTCGCCATCTTTATCGTCATCGTCATCAGCATCACCATCATCTGCACACTAATCATCATCATCGCAATCATCCAGCATCATCATCTGCACAATAATCAGCATCACCATCGTCACCACCACCACCATCTTCATCGTCACCATCATAATCAACATCATTATCATCAGCATCATCATCATCATCATCATCACCATCATCACCAGCCTCAGCAGCAGCATCTCCACCACCACCTTAATCAACGTCACCATCAACATCAACATCAGCAGCCCAATCCTCATCCTTCTCATCTTCCCTCTCGCCGCCTCATCATCATTATTTGTCCCTGCCTCCCTCGATCCCCCTCTCGCTCGCCAGGGCGAGGAGCGGCGTCACGGCGGCGGCAGCAAGCGCGGCAACGGCAGCAGAGCCTCGCAGACTGGCTCTGGCACAAACATCTGGGGCGCGGCCACGCCCTGGAGCGCCCGCGGCAAGGTGCTCTGCCACTGCGGCCAGCGGAGCACCGCGCCCTGCTCGGAAGCCCGAAAGCAATGCGGGGACGAGGTCCTCTGACCTTCGCAGCACACGAGGGGGGGGGACGGGGCGGGGGACGGGGTGGGGGGGGCGCCGCCCAAGCAGGCCAGAGGCTTCTTCTCGGAAGGGCTCGGGGGCTTCTGCGAGGGCTCCTCAGGAGGCGGCGGGGCTCCCGAGGAGCCCCCCTGCACGCCCAGAAAGCCACCCCACCCTCCACCCTGGGGCGACCAGATCTATACATCCACCGCCCGTGGCTAGGCCGTACCCACCGCCCCTGGAGCGTCGCATACGCCCCCATGGCTTGGCCAAGGAGGCGTATGTACCGATCCTGGGCCCAGGATGGGCCCAGCCTGCGGCAGGGGATGTGCACAGACCTCGCCGCCCGCACCCCCCCGCTCCTGCGCGCCGGCTGGCGCCCCCCACAGTGGGGAGGGGGAGACTGGTCGGGACCTGCAGGGGCATCGCAGAGAAGGCTTCGGCACGCCGCGCGGCCCCGGCGGGCGCCGCGCGGAGGCTCCCGGGGCACGCATGCCAGGCCGTCTGGCGAGCAGGTGCTCTGGCGGCTGCGGGTCGGCGCGCGCCTCTCCGGCCGGCCTCTCAACGAGGGGAGCCGTCTGCCCGACACCCCTGGGGGCACCTGCCAGCCGACGGGCTCCGCAGGGAACTGTGTAGAGCACCTGCCGCGGATGAGGCTGGCGTGCCTTGTTGCCCCATCGCAGTGTTCCCTTAGAAACGCGCTGCGCGTCATCGGAGCTGCTGCGAATAGTGTATGGGAGAGCCGTCCTCCGGCGCCACACCGACGCTCCGGCGACGAATCTTGCAGTATTTTCTACACGATGCTCATGTGCGCACCACGTGAAGGATAAACCGATTCGCCCCATAACCACGAGCAACATAAGCGGGCCCCCGCACGACCAGAGCGCGCCGCGCGGGTCGGGGAGCCGCTGGCCGACAGCGCCACCCACAACTGCACTGTCGAAGGCGGCGAAAGTGGATTCGAGTGCAAGGCTGGCTGGCACGTAACCGTGCACGTGCATACTGCACGACTCGTCAAAATGAATGGGGGTACAATGTTTGGGGGTCTGGACCGAGCTATCTTGGAGGGATCTGATCTTGAAGTCTGAAGGTGTCGGGCGGGGAGAGTCAAGCTTGCTTTGTGGCATGCCCGCCTTCGGCAGGGTGGGAGGTGGGTCAGTACTCTCAAGCTTGCTTGGGGATTACGAGTCGCCTGGCTTGGGCCTGATCAGGGTGGGGGCAGGCATTCACTGATGGGAGGTAATGGAACGATCATCCCTAGGAGTTTAGATCCCGCTTCCACTATGCAAATTATAACATCGTGTGAGTGTGTGTGTGTATGCTGTGCGTGCGCGTGTGCGGCGCGTGCGTGTGCGTGTGCGTGTGCGTGTGCGCGTGTGTCCGTGTGCGTGTGCGGATGCGTTTGTGTGTGTGCGCGTCTTTGTTTGTGCGTGCGTGTGTTATGCTATGAGGCTGTCACTCGTGCCTCACTCTTGCTCCGGAGTATGTTGTGAGTCTGTGTGTGTGCGGAGAGGCCGCGATGAAGAGGAGTGCCGTATGTGTATGATTTGTTTGCTATGTGAATGTGGGCATGCATGCGCGGAGAGGCCGCGACAAAAAGGGAAGGCATGGGGAACGCTTGATAATGGCGACAACAACATATCCACAAGCGGAGACTCAAAATAGATCAGAAGACTGAAATAAAGCGGACTGGAGTGAACTGAGGTAGACTGGACTGGAGAAGACTGGCGTGGGCTAGACTGGGCTGGAGAGACTGGACTAGACTGATCTGGACTGAACTGGTCTGCTCTACTCTACTGCACTCTTCTCACTCTACCCTACTCTACTCTACTCCTCTCTACCCTACTCTACTCTACTCCGATCTCTACTCCTCTCTGCTCTACTCGACTCGACTCCACCATCTACCCGACTCTACTCTGATCTACTCTACCCTATTATGCTCTGCTCTACTTTGCCCTACCCTACCCTGCCCTACTCTACCTTAGTCGGCACTACTCCTATTATACCATACCCTACTCTATTACTTCTCTACTACACTCTACTCGACCCTCATATTCTCAACTCTGCCTGCTCTACTCTACCCTACGCTACTCTACCCTACCCCAGCCTAGCCTGGTCTACTCTACTCTACTCTGCTCTGTTCTGTTCTGCTCCGCTCTACTCTACTCTACTCTACTGTACTCATACTCCAATACGTTCTCCTCTACTTCACTCTACTCTACTCTACTCAACTCTGCACTACTCCACTCTACTCGACTCTATTCTACTCTATTATGGTATACTCGTATATTCTCTCCTCTACTCTGCTCGAATATACCTGGCACTACTCTTCCAGCTATCCTACTCTACTCTGCTCTGCTCTACCCTACCCTACCATGTCCTAAGTCACCCTACTTGACTCTACTATTCCCTACCCTACTCTAATTACTCTACTCTTCTCTACTCTCGTCTACTCCAAACCAATATCAGAGTGAGGGGGCCGAACGGTCATTCACTGTCCCTGGGTGCGTGGCTGAAGCAGAAGTCCGCGGTGCGGATTCGTGTTGTTGTTGTTGTTGTTGTTGTCGTTGTTTGTTGTTGTTTGTTATTGTTGTTTGTTGTCGTCGTCCCACCCGCAACCCGCCCAGCGACCCACCCGCGACCCACCCCGCGACCCACCCCGCGACCCACCCGCGACCCACCCGCGACCCACCCGCGACCCACCCCGCGACCCACCGCGCGACCCACCGCGCGACCCACCGCGCGACCCACCCCGCGACCCACCCCGCGACCCACTCCGCCACCCACCCGCGGCCCACCCCGCGACCCACCCGCGACCCACCTGCGACCCACCAGCGACCCACCCGCGACCCACCCGACCCACCCCGCGACCCACCCGCGACTCACCTTCGACCCAAACCGCGTTCAAGGTACAAACCACCATCTTCGGCGCCTGCGGCTGGTTTTTTTTTTTTTGCATTGTTTCCAAGTGGAGAGCCCGCGACCCACCCCGTGACCAACTTGCGACCAACCCGCGACCCAAACCACGTTCAGGGTACAAACCACATTTTTCGGCGCCTGCGGCGGGCATCTTTTGCAATCGTTTCAAGTTGAGAGCCCGCGGCCCACCCGCGACCGCGTTCAGGGTGCAAACCTAATTTTTCGGCGCATGCGGCGGGCATTTTTTGCATTCGTTCCCGGTGGAGAACCCGCGGCCCAAACCGCGTTCAGTATACAAACCAATGTTTGTTGGCGCCTGCGGCGGGCTGCTTTTGCATTCCTTCCGGGTGGAGGTGGAGAGCCCGCGACCCACCCGCGACCCAAACCACGTTCACTGAACAAACCAATGCCGCACAAGCGCGGCGGCTGATTGTTGCATGCCGTCTGAGCCCGCAAAGACCTCTTCAAGCCCCGCGCATCCACACCAGCCCGTCCAGCAACTTTGCCCTGGCGAGTTGCCTTGATCAGAGAAGTCGGAGAGCACAAAGTGGGAAAAACGATTGCGTTGCCGATATCTTGGGAAAGGAGGGGGAAACAGGAAGAGTAAACAGGGGACGAGGAGGACGCGGAAAAAGAGAGGATGCAAGGAACATGTGGAGAAAGAGGAGGAAGAGGAGGAGGAGGAGGAGGAGGAGGAGGAGGAGGAGGAGGAGGAGGAGGAGGAGGACGAGGAGGAGGAGGAGGAGAAGGAGGAGGAGGAGGAGGAGGAGGAGGAGGAGGAGCAGGAGGACGAGGAGGGGGAGCAGGGGGAGGACGAGGAGGGGGAGGAGGGGGAGGAGGGGGAGGAAGGGGAAGAGGGGGAGGAGGATGATGATGGACGACAGTGGGAGGACGATGATGGAGGCCGATGAGGGGGAGGACGACAATGGGAGGACGATGATGAAAGGACGAGGGGGGGAGAGGGAGGACGAGGAAGAAGAGGATGAGGAGGACGAGGTGGAGGAGGAGGATGACGATGACGATGACGATGAGGACGAGGACGAGGAGGAGAAGAAGGAGGAGGAGGAGAGCGCCATCGACAAGGAAGGTGGGGGCCACGAGGTCCGCCGGCTCGACGACGCCCGCGTCGCCCGCGCCCGCCCCCTCACTCTTATCCGCAATTGCGGGGTGCTACGTAGCCTGCTCTGTTATACTAGTAAGCTCTTCTCTGCTATACTCGTCTCTGTTATGCTCCATTCTACTCTACCCTACTTCTGAGTTTGACGATTGTTCGACGATTGCTGAGACACGGATGCACGGGCAACCATGCGGATAGCAGAGGAAGCCAAGCGCACAGAGAAGTCCCGAGAGGAGGCGACAGACCACCAGACTGAATGCCCACACTTTTGATTTGGGGCCTCTGACCTGAGCAGGCTTGCCCGCCGGCACCTCCGCGGAGCCCCTGTCTGGCAACTGCTTCTGCTGCTGCTGGCCTTGCTGCTGGCCTTGCTGCTGCTGCTGCTGCGGCTGCACCCGCACGACATGCACGACCCGCGCTGCTCGTTGCACCGGGAGCTGCCCAGTGCCCGTGCGCGTCGGCGTCGGGACCGTCCTCATGCGCACGTGCGCCTCCTGGACAGCCGCAGTGGGCTGGAGGGCACAGCGGGCGGCGGGCACCTGACTGGCTACCACGTTCTTATTCCGTTATGAAGAATGCACATATGTATAGTCGTGCATATATATATATATATATATATGTGACTATACATATATACATATATAGATATACGTATGCACCTATATATATGTATCCTTATATATAGATATATAAATATATACATATACACACATACTGGAACCACGCGCGCTACATGCGCTTAGGTTCTAGCCGACTGCGCAGTCGTTGCCAGTAGACCTTGCGCTAATACACGAACCCCAAGATACCTGGAGAGAGATTTCCCAGGCAAGGGCTGCCCTTGGCGCGTGGAGAGGTGCTGGGCCTTGTGGGGGATGGCTTCGGGTTCGGTGGACGGTCGCGGAGCTCGGAAGGCTTCGAGAGTTCCCCAGAAAGCGCAAGTGCCGTGGCTGTCACGGTGGCCGAGGAGGGCCCCAGAGGCTCCAGGCCTCCAGGCCGCCGCCGCCGCCGCCGCCGCCGTCGCGACAATCGTCGTGGTGGCGGTCGTAGTCGTAGTGGTCGTGGTGGTGGTGGTGGTCTTCTGTTGACGTGATCGGACGATTGCACGTTCTGGGGCGTGTTTTGCTTTTCCGGGGCCTTTGGGGGCCTCTGGAGACTCTGGAGATCTGTGGGGCCTCCAAGGCCTCCAGACCTCCTGGGGCTCTCATGAAACCTTTAACACAAATTTGACACAACGCCGTCTTTGACGAGGAAGCGGTGTGTGAGTGTGTGGTGTGTGTGGTGTGTGTGGTGTGTGGTGTGTGTGTGGTGTGTGCGGTGTGTGTGTGTGGTGTGTGTGGTGTGTGTGGTGTGTGTGGTGTGTGTGGTCTGTGTGGTGTGTGTGGTGTGTGTGGTGTGTGTGTGTGTGTGTGTGTGTGTGTGTGCGCGTGCGCGTGCGCGTGCGCGTGCGCGTGCGCGTGCGCGTGCGCGTGCGCGTGCGCGTGCGCGTGCGCGTGCGCGTGCGCGTGCGCGTGCGCGTGCGCGTGCGCGTGCGCGTGCGCGTGCGCGTGCGCGTGCGCGTGCGCGTGCGCGTGCGCGTGCGCGTGTGCGTGTGCGTGTGCGTGTGCGTGTGCGTGTGCGTGTGCGTGTGCGTGTGCGTGTGCGTGTGCGTGTGCGTGTGCGTGTGCGTGTGCGTGTGCGTGTGCGTGTGCGTGCGTGCGTGTGCGTGTGCGTGTGCGTGTGCGTGTGCGTGTGCGTGTGTGCGTGTGCGTGTGCGTGTGCGTGTGCGTGTGCGTGTGCGTGTGCGTGTGCGTGTGCGTGTGCGTGTGCGTGTGCGTGTGCGTGTGCGTGTGCGTGTGCGTGTGCGTGTGCGTGTGCGTGCGCGTGCGCGTGCGCGTGCGCGTGTGCGTGCGCGTGCGCGTGCGCGTGCGCGTGTGCGCGTGTGTGCGCGTGCGCGTGCGCGTGCGGTGCGCGCGTGCGCGTGTGCGTGTGCGTGCGCGTGTGTGTGTGTGTGTGTGTGTGTGTGTGTGTGTGTGTGTGTGTGTGTGTGTGTGTGTGTGTGTGTGTGTGTGTGTGTGTGTGTGTGTGTGTGTGTGTGTGTGTGTGTGTGTGTGTGTGTGTGTGTGTGTGTTAGATTCGTGTTGGATTTGGAACCTTCTTGGGCCGTCTCGGAGCTCTCTTGGGGCGTCCGGGGCGCGTCTAGGGCCTTTTTGTGGTTCTCTTGGGCCGTCTTGGGGTCCTCTTGGGGGCCTCTTGGTCCGTCTCGGGGCGGGACACGTGGGACGTCGTTGAGCGCCCGAAGCTCCCAAAGTCAAGACCCCCGAAACACACATAAAAACCTAAAGGAAATAACTGGCTTTGCCTCTTACGGCCATCGCGGGAGCCCTCTTCGAGTCCTCTTGGGCCGTCTGGGTTGGCGCGGAAGGCTCGA
>CAUYUJ010017131.1:126945-149445 GCA_963575745.1 Prorocentrum cordatum | reverse complement strand
ACATTGACTTGCTAAAAAAGCTTACGCGCGAGCTCTTGCGAAATCTTAAGAAAACCATTGGTTTTTCAAGATTTTCACAACATGCTACCAGACGGGCGTCGCGCGCGCACGTCGAAATCTGTCGAACGCCCTTGCGCGTGTGCCGTCGCGAGAATCCTCTGCAAAAAATCGGACGAAGTGCAGACGCGCGCGTCGTCGCGCGCGTACGCCGAAATCCTCAAAAACCCATCGGTTTCGGAAGGATTTCAAAATCGCGCGTCCAAAAAACCTACAAAAACACAAGGTTTCGTCGTTATCATCATCATCGTCTTCCCTCCTCCCTCGTCGTTATCATCATCAGCGTCGCCGTCCCTCCTTCTTCGTCGTTCGCGTCGTCGCCGTCCACCCTTCTCCCTCGTCGTTGTCGTCGTTGTCGTCGTTGTCGCCGTGGTCGTCCTCCCTCCTCCCTCGTCGTCGTCTTCGTTGGCGACATCGTCGTCGTCTTCATCGTCGTCGTCGGCGTCGGCGTCGTCGTCGTCTTCGTCGTCGTCGATGTCGGCGTCGTCGTCGTCGCTGCCGTCGTCGTCGTCGTCGTCGTCGTCGGCGTCGTTGACGTCGTCGTCGTCGTCGTCGTCGTCGGTGTCGTTGTTGTCGTCGTCGTCGGTGTTGTCATCGTCGTTGTCGTTGTCATCGTCGTCGTCGTCGTCGTCGTATGCGTCGGTGTCGTCGTCGTCGTCGGTGTCGTCGTCGTCGTCGTTATTGTCGTTGTCGGCGTCGTCGAAGTCGTTGGAGACGTCGTTGGTGTCGTCGTAGTCGTTGTCGGCGACGTCGTCGTCGTCGTTGTTGCTGTCGTGGTCGGCGTCGCTGTCGTTGCCAAGTGCCATTTGGTACCCACCGTCACGGTCTTAAGAGATTTTGCAAACCAAGTTGCGGGTGGGTGGGTGGGATGTTTGCGCGAGCAGTGGAGTGGACAATTCACTGCGAACAGGAATTTTTCCAAACAGAATAGACTCTCCCCCCCCCCTGGCGTTATCGGTCCCCCTTGCGGGTATGTAAATCGTATATGATTCTAACCACATGTCCATCCTAAATATGAATTTACACTATCCCAGGGGGGCCGGGTTCCCCCCCCCTGAGGTTCCCTTGTAAAAAACACTATGCGGTGACATATTTTGTTATAACATCGCACTTTTTCGCGAATCCCTTGCAAAAACGGGACGAAGTGCACACGCGCGCGTCGTCGCGCGCGCATGCCGAAATCCTTCAAAAACCTTCGGTGCCGGACGGATTTCGCAATCGAGTTTCCAAAAATCGTACGAACACACAGGGTTTCGTCACACTGATTTGCTAAAAAAGCTTACGCGCGAGCTCTTGCGAAATCTTAAGAAAACCATTGGTTTTTCCAGATTTTCACAACATGCTACCAAACGGGCGTCGCGCGCGCGCATGTCGAAATTTGTCGAACGCCCTTGCGCGTGTGCCGTCGCGAGAATCCTCTGCAAAAAATGGGACGAAGTGCAGACGCGCGCGTCGTCGCGCGCGTATGCCGGAAACCTTCAAAACCCATCGGTTTCGGAAGGATTTCAAAATCGTGTGTCCAAAAAACCTACAAAAACACAAGGTTTCGTAACGCGGATTTTCAACAAAAGCGTGCGCGCGCGCTCTTGCGTCGTCGTCGTCGTCGTCGCCGTCCTCCCTCCTCCCGCATCGTCGTCGTCGTCGCCGCCTACGTCGTATTCTGTCTTTCCTCGTGTTCGTCGTCGTCGTCGTCTTTGGCGTCGTGGTCGTTTCCGTCGTCGTTGTCGCCGTGGTCGTCCTCCTCCTCCCTCGTCGTCGTCGTCGTCCGTCGTCGGCGTCTCGTCGTCGTCCCTCCTATTTCGTCGCCGTCGTCGTCGTCGTCGTCGTCTTCCCTTCTCCCTCGTCCTTGTCGTCGTCGGCGTCGCCGTCCTCCCTCCTTCTTCGTCGATCGCGTCGTCGCCGTCCTCCCTCCTCCCTCGTCGTTGTCGTCGTTGTCGCCGTCGTCGTCCTCCCTCCTCCCTCATCGTCGTCGTCGTCTTCGTTGGCGGCGTCGTTGTCGTCGTCGTCGTCGTTGTCTTCGTCGGCGTCGTCGTCGGCGTCGTCGTCGTCGGCGTCGGCGTCGTCGTCGTCGTCGGCGTTGTCATCGTCGTCGTCGTCGGCGTTGTCGTCGTCGTCGGTGTCGTCGTCGTCGTCGTCGTCGTCGTTGTCGTCGTCGAAGTCGTTGGAGACGTCGTCGGTGTCGTCGTAGTCGGTGTCGGCGGCGCCGTCGTCGTCGTTGTCGCTGTCGTCGGCGGCGTCGGTGTCGTGGCCAAGTGCCATGAGATACCTACCGTCACGGTCTTGTCTTAAGAGGTCTTGCAACCAAGTTGCGGGTGGGAGGGTTGGATGTTTGCACGAGCAGTGGAGAGGACAGCTTCCAGACGGCCAAAGTGGATTCCACTGCCATAATTCCTTCCCCCATTTCCGTGCTCCTGAACTTGAATGCGCGGCCAACGTTTGTTGTTGGTGAATTTTCTGCATCTACCATTTGTTCCATTCACGTAGGATGCATCCGACTGGAATCCTCTGAATATGGTTTTCTCGATGCTCTTGAAAGCCATTGAATCCTGGGTCTGACCAACTCCAACATTGAATTCCAATGTGACCCCTATTCAGATGCAGTTTAAGCCATCTGAAACCAAGGCGCACTCCATGCCCACGTTCTTATAACAGCTGTGGACGTGCGATGATGATCAGATTGTGATGTGTTTCTCAGATGTGTCAACATGCAGAAAGCAAGGAACAGTGCACAACATCCAGCGTGATATTGACACTGCAGCAGCTGGGCGCTTGCAAATCACCTTCGCGCTGGAAGGCAGCAAAGTCAGGTCTACCCGTTTGCTCGCTGTCGTTGCATGGCTCATTCGGGGCACGAAATGGAACGGCGCTTCGGCTAAGAGGAATTGAGAGAATTGTGGCAACACATCGTGCTCCGCAACACTGCGCGTTTGGTCGCACTGGCATCTCGATGATAACCCTGACGAGCAATTTCGCTAACCCTGTCATCGCGGCAATGCACAGGGCATGCCGCTGCGTTTGCCAAATACCGTTTTTGTAAATTGTTTTCAGCTGCTCGTGAAACGCCTCATGGCGAGTCGTTCCACATCTGGTGTCATCGCTTGGGTTATTGGCGACGAACTTGCAAAAGGTTATGGATATATCTCAACTCCTGCTCCGTCGTCGCGTGTTTCAAACTGCTGACTACGGTCGTGTTCTTATATTTGGTCAAGCAAGTCGCCGGCACGTCCTGTACGAAGGCTACATGAGGTCGTGCGGCTTCCCCGCATAGATGTTGTTGCTGTGGATATTATCATACGCGCGTTTCGCATCTGATGCTCTAACGAAGTCAACGTCGACAGCCGCGCCCGTGCACTGGAAATGGTGTGTCATGCCATCATGGCCATCACCGATGCGAGCATGTACTTGCAGGAACACGGCTTTGCTGAACTGAAGATCGATATCACCAGTCATGTTCGCGCGCTGGCTCATTTTCGCCACGCCCTTGTAGCCTGGACCAAGTTTGGGGAGAACCGTCATCTGCAATGTGTGAATGCATTGGGCCTCAATAACATAGGCGTTTCCCGCGCGTTGGAACGAACAGATGATGGCCACGCTACCGAACAGGATAATTATGTGCCACTTCTGCAGCTGTGCCGCCATGCTGGTGTGCTAGATTCGGTTTGTATGTTGCCACTGCTTCTTCAACATAGGCAAGCACATCAGGGGCGCGTACCCAATGAGGAAGCAAAGGTGCTCCCCAATATACATAATCACACACCAAGCAAGCGCGGCGCGCAACGTTTGCTGCCCATCAAAGGGCCGACGTCTAAATGATACGCGGGCTGCTGTTCTTGAGCCAAGGCGGCGGCGGATCTCAAGCGCGGGCGTTCGCGCATGCTTTCGCGTGGTTGTTACGGGGGGGGGTGGCGTGCGTGAGCTCGCGGCGCTTGCTTGGGCGCGCGAGGGGCGTCACCCGCTACGCGCGCCCAGCGCGCGCAGGCGCGACAACATGCAACGCGCGCTCGCGCGTGACGTTCGCGACGCCACCCGTGGAATTTTCACGCGGCAGAGACAGCAACAACACCATCGAATTACATGTTCTCATTAGCTGTGCTCAGAAACCAAGCTCTCGGGGGATGCATCAAATTCGTCGAAAGTGCGATCGGGGCTCGGGTTCTGGCTCTAGTTCTGGCTCTGGCTCTGGTTATGGCTCTAGTTATGGCTCTGGCTCTCGCTCCGGTTCTGGCTCTGGTTCTGGTTCTGGCTCTGGCTTTAGTTCTGACTTTGATTATTGCTCTGGTTCTGGCTCTGGTTCTTGCTCTGGTTCTGGGTATAGTTTTGAACGTGCTTCGGGTTCGCGCTCTGGTTCTGGTTCGCGCGCGCGCACGCAGGCAGGGCCGACAGAGCGAACAGAACCGACAGCGCGGACAGAGCGGACAGAGCGGACAGAGCCGACAGCGTGGACAGAGCGGGCAGAGCCAATAGAGCGGACAGCACGGACAGGGCGGACAGAGTGGACAGAGCCGACAGAGCAGACAGGGTGGACAGAGCGGACAGAGCCAACAGAGCCAACAGAGCCGGCAGGGCCGACAGAGCGGGACAGCGACAGATACCAATAGCAAAGTCAAAGAATCCCCACAGGCACGAGACACCAAAAGCACCAGAACCAGCAAATAGCGGAACAAGCAGACACATATGTGCGGATATTCTGCGTTTCCACAGGGTTCTCGGCAAAGAAAGCCCTTGTTGCATGGTGAAAAAAGCACGCGGGTTCCATGGATTGCCATTCGGATGTTTAAAACAGCGTTGGTGGGAGCAGTTTTTTTTTTGATCGCGCAGGGATCGCACTCATGCATTGCCGCCTGTTGGTAAGCAATACTACAGACAAAGACAAACATGTAACATTAAAGTGAAGTTATTGATCGTGATAGCCAGGAATATGTGAGCCCTGTCAAAAGTAGGGCTTCCGCATATTTTCGTGTTTAAATTAGTTTTCGTTGTGTCATCGTTTATATGTTTTTCTTGGTTTCTCGGGCTCGTGGGAATTCGGGAATTCCCCGACGCCCGACAGAGGCCAGTACAGCCAGAAACAACCTACAACAAGACAAACAATCGGCGCAAACCTTATGTGTTTCACAGGGGTCATCTGTTCCCGAAAAAAGAAAACAAGTGGCCCACTATGAAAAAATCAGGTTCAAATTGTCAGTTTTGATGATGAAGCGAAAGCTGCGGTGGGAGTAGGTCATCCCTGTGCCCGCGCAGGGCGTGCTCATGAAAGGCCACGTGCATAAAAGACAGCTAGATAGACAAATAAATGCCACTGTTCTTCATGATCGGGAACAGGTGAGCCCTGTTAAAACAAGGGGCTTCCGCATATTTGTTGTATGACTTTCAGTTTGTTGGTTTCCTTGTGTTTCTGTTTTCTCGGGCCTCTGGGAATTCGGGAACTCCCGCGCGCCAGCCTCGAGGACATTTCACATTCAAAACCCCCGATCGTAAACTCCAAGCCAGAGAGAACCCAGAAGACTAATAGTGAAAACTACAGGAATGGCAACGCCACAAGAAAACCATGACCAGGACTAGGACAGCAAATCATTTCGCTAAATAGAACCAAGTGTTGGCTTTACCAGAACCCGCTCTCCCTCCCCCGGCTGTGACCGGGGGGGGGGGGAACCAGCGCCCCGCCGTGGGGCGTTGGGAGAGTGGGCAGCGACCCCCCCCCCAGTTTGAACCGGGGGGGAGGGGGAGAGCCCTCCCCCCTGCCGCAATGCGAACCTGAAGACAGGGCGGAAGAGATGATTGTCCGTGTGATGTCGGGCAGCCTCGCCCGCTTCGCTGACAACAAGCTTAAAAAGTACAGCACAGGTCGAACACCGGTCAGCAAAGCTCAAGCAAAGCTCGAACGAAGCTCACACAATTTCCAAACCAAGCTCAAGCAAAGCTTACACACAGCTCACATCAAAGCTCCAGCAAAGCTGAAACAAAGCTCAAACAAAGCTCAAACGAAGCTCAAGCAAAGGTCAACTAAGCTCAAACGCAGCTCAAACAAAACTCAAATAAGGCGCAAGCATAGCTCGAACAAATCTCAAACACAGCTCAGGCAAATCTCAAATTAGGCCCAGACACAAAGCTCAACACACAAAGCGCCAACGAAGCGCAAACAAAGCTCAAACAAAGCTCAGCTCAAATTCGGTCTGAATTTACCGCGGGAGAGGATCGATCCCGCGCCCTCCTGTTCGATCCGGGGGCGGGAGTGTGAACCTCACCTTCGCACCTTGGTGCAATATGTGGTGAAAACTGTGGGTGCAACCTGCGCAGTGCAAGCCATGCGGTGCGAACTATGTAGTGCAATATCTGCTGCGTGCTACAGGAGGTGCAGTATATAATGTTCAAAGTGGTGCAGTTATCGTATTTTTATTGAAGTCGTCAACTCCACTTCTCGTGCAGCACGCTTGGGGCCATCTAGGAGGATATCGATCAAATAAGTGGGGTCTTCAATTACGCCTGGTGGTCGCAGCAATCAAAGGGAACAGCAGCCTGCCCGGTTCGATGTCGACCAGGGCGGTTTGTGCGATGGGAAGATGACATTGCCTCTTTTGCAAAAGACAACGGATGGGAATCGTGGAGCGACATGGCGGCAATATCTGAGACTTGGCAACATTTTGAAGGTGAGTACGTTCAAAGCACGTGGCGTTGATCCGTTTATCTGTCGTCGTCATCGATCTATCTTCATCATCTTGCGGGGAGCGTTTGGCTTCTTCGCAGCAGCGTTTGGCTACATGTAATTGTCTCGCACCTGATCAGCTACCCGGCCTCCCTGGAGGCCAGCGCGTTGGGCGCGCCTGCCGCCCTTGTACGGTCGCCGGACTCCCGGCGTCGGCAGCTTCGTTCGTTCGTTCGTTCAATTACGCCCGTCTTCAGCCCCCAAAACCGCCTTGTGGGATCATCGATGGGGGGCTATTGGGGCGCTCTCGGGCGCTCTTGGGGCAATCGTCCGTGGCCCTCTTTGCGTTATCTTGAGGCCTCCAGAGCCCATCGGAAGTAAGAAGACGATGATACAAACAACCGTAATTGTCCTTACTAGGTTTTGATTGGACTTTGGCCTCTTGGGGGCCTCCTTGGGAGGCTCCATGACCACCGTGGGCTGCCTTGGGGGTTACTGGAGCATTTTGGAGGCATAACGGTGGACATCTTGAGCCATCTCGGGATATCCTGACCAATCTTGGAGGGCCATGGGCTCGCCGAGGCCATCTTAGAGCCACGTTGGCCAGGAAGCCTTCCAAGGATACCTCCCGAGATGCCAGAACCTTCGAAACACCAGTGGCTGTTCAATGATTCTGGCTTTGAGCGAAGGGGGGTCCCCGATTGCGCCTGCCCCTCTTAAGCACCAAGAGTCGCCTTTTTGAGCCCTGTTGGAGCGCTCTTGGAGCGATCGTGGGGCCGGCCCTCTTTGGCCCTTCCTGTGATTCTCTTGGGCCCTCGTGGAGAACGCATCGGAAGCGAGAAGACGATCATGCAAGAGACATTGATAGTTCTTTGGTGTTGGAGCGATTTTGGCTTCTCGGGGGCATCCTTGTGAGGCTCCGTGGCCACTTGGACCCGTCTTGGAGCGGTCTCGGGGCCTCTTGGAGCAGGCTGGCAGCCATCTTCAGCGATCTTGCGCTGTCCTGGACCATCTTCGGCTTTCTTGGGCCCTCTTGGAGCCATCCTGGGACCATCTTGAACGCTCCACTCGGTCGCGGAGCGCGCCGTCCAGACCCACGGGGGGCGGGGAGGGGGGAGGGGTCAAGCTGCCCCCCCGAAGGACGGCCGTCTCGCTCACCCCCGCCTGCATTCCCGCCACACAGGTAGCTCGGATACCCCCAGGGGCGCGAAGATCATCGCGCTTCGCGCGTCCCGGTCTGGGTCAGACCCGTTGCTCTTTCCCAAGGTGGCGGCGCCTGGGTGCCGTTTTGGGGCATCTGGGGGCCGTCTTGGGCCGTCTTGGGGAGAGGCTGCTTGGTCCGTCGTGGGCCCCTGAGAGTCGAAATAAAGCGAGAACGCTAAAATCCTGCGAAACCCACAGGAAATCAATGACTTTGGCTTCTGGAGGCTCTCCTGGGTCCTCTTGGGGCCCTCTGGGGTCGTCTTGGGGGCTTTTTGGAGCCCTCTTGGAGCCATCTTGGGCCGTCATCGGGCCGTCGTGGCCCGCCTCAAGGCCATTTGGAGTTGTCTTGAGGCCCTCGTGGGCCCCCAGAGGCCCAAGGGGCCGAAATCATTAATTTACCATTGGTCTTTCTAGGTTTTTGCGGCTCGGAGGGGTCCGTCACGTTTGGGTCGACGGAAGTGGCGCGACTCCAGGGTGTAGGGGGAGACATAGTAACGCAATACAATACAATTATGTAGCAATTACCCCATTGGAAACGTTTGGGTACGTCACATCACCGCCTCCGCAGACGACGCTGTCGCTCAGCACGTCATTTCCGGACGTGGATTCCTCTCGCTTCGTGGGGTGCACGTCCGGAGCACGCGTGGTCCAGTTGTGGGGCCTTCTGGGAGCCTCTCTAGGGTATTTTGGATGCCTCCTGTTTTTTTCCCTACCTAGGCTCTGCCTAGAAGGGTTCTTACCGTGTTCTCTTAAAGGGCTGGGCAGTGCTCCCCGCCCCGGGCGGATCCCCCGGCATCCGCCCCGCGGTTCCCCCAGTGACGTTCCCTTAGATTAGCGTTGCTTATTTCATCTTAGCTTAGCTTATTTCATCTAAGCTTAGCCTAGCTTCATCTTAGCTCAGGTTTATTGTGCATCCAGGTTGGAGATCGACATTCAGTACACGGCGGCGACGCCCGCCCCGACGCCCTACTCCACGCCCTACCCCACGCCCTACCCCACGCCCAGCCCGACGCCCAGCCCGACGCCCAGAAACCTTCCAAGGCGTTCCAAGGGGGTCCAACGTCTATCCCAGACTGCTTCAGAGCCCCCCCCAGCGGCCCGCGATCCTTCCCCTCCAGAGCTGCTTTCCAGAGGCCAGGGGCGCCCGCTGTAGTGATGGTCCGCGTGGGACGTACCTGCGCTGGGCATCCCAGGAGTCCGCGAAACTGGCTGCGCAGATCGCAAGCCCCCCAGGGGGCGACGAGATACCGAGGTGATCCGCGTGGGACGTACCTCCGCTGGGCCTCTCAGCAGCCCACGAAAGTGGCGACGGTTGCGCAGATCGCAAGCCCCCCCAGGGGCAGCCACCCAGGGCACCGCGAGCTGTAGTGGTGGTCCGCGTGGGACGTACCGCCGCTGGGCATCCCAGGAGGCTACGAAACTGGGGACAGTTGCGCAGATCTCAAGCCCCCCAGGGGGCGGCGAGGTACTGAGGTGACCCGCGTGGGACGTACCTTCGCTGGGCCTCCCAGGAGCCCACGAAAGTGGCGCCTTGCGCAGATCGCAGACGGCACGAGAGAAGAGGAGAGGGGAACACAGGAACCAGGAGAGACGGCGGGGGGGAGGAGAGGGGAGGAGGAGGAGGAGGAAGGACGGGGCGACCACTGCTCTATTCAAAACGAGAACCCAACACAGGAGGCAGACTGACTCCAGGAACCCCCAGCACGATCCCAGAGGCATCGGACACGGGCCAAGAGCATTCCAGGACGGCCCAAGGTGGCTCCAAGTAGCCCCAGGGGCCCCCAAGACGCTTCAAGGCGCTCCCAGAGGGCCCCCAAGGGGGGCCCGCGAGGGGCAGGCAAACCTTTGATTCTCCATCGTTGTTTGTAAGATGTTTGTAAGATGTTTGTTTTCCCGCCTGCTCGGCCCGCGAACCCTCCAAGGCGGTCCAAGAGGGTTCAACGTTTACCCCAGACTGCTTCAGAGCTCCCCCCATCGGCCCGACCCTTCCCCTCCAGAGCTGCTTCTCAGAGGCCATGGGCGCCCACGGCGGACAACGCGGCTCCTCCGTAGCCAGCTTGGCTCAAACATCGAACTTGTATTTTGGCTTGCGCACGCGCGCAACCGTCTGGTCCTATGGAACTCGCGTTACTTCCTCTCGTCCAGTTTACTCGGATAACGACGTCTGGGATGGTCTAATCTCTCGTGCTTCTCGGGCTGCCAGGCGCGTCCTGCATGCAGCTGGCGACGAGCAGCTGGCGCGAGCATCTGGCCGCCAACACGACGTCCGCGCAGTCGAAGCGGGCGGAGTGCAGCGCGTGGCAGGTGGGTCAAGGCTGCTGCAGGCCACTGGGAGACATCTTCGTGGTCGTTCGCTTCGCATGGCGCGCATGGCACTTGGTCAAGCACCCCAGCGTTCATCCGCTTCGACTTCCAGGATGATACGATCTGCGTTGGCGTGGCGAATGCCAGGCAACACGGGGACGCAGTTCTCACGTTGAACGACGCTTCGCCCTCGACCTGACCCTTTCGATGACGGGCGCGGCGGAGGCCCACTACGAGAGATTCCAGCTGTACGTGGACGACGTCCTGCGCGTCACGGTGCAAGCTACAAACGGCCACGGAGGCAGCGCATGCCAGGCCTTCACTTGCATCGTGTGCGATGTCAACATGCCTTCGCAGACGTTCTCGCTTTCAGCTGGGCCGCACACAATCAGAGTCGTGGTTGATTCTCTCGACGGTCGGTACCACAATGACGCCTTCTTCCAGATCTCATTCGGCAAAAGCAGCCCGACGTGTGGCGGGTGCACTTGCTCGGCGTCGACGCCCAGCCCGACGCCCTTCCCGACCCCGTATCCGACGCCTTACCCGACGCCCTACCCGACGCCCCACCCGACGCCCTATCCGACGCCCTACCCGACGCCCAACCCGACGCCCAACCCGACGCCCTACCAGACGCCAGCGATGGGCGGGGCTGGAGCCTGCGCATCTGTGGTTGCTACCGGTGATCCGCATTTGCAGAACATTTTTGGTGAGCGGTTCGACCTAATGCAGCCTGGCAAGCACGTTTCGATACAGATTCCGAAGGGAGCGTCTGCCGAGACGACACTGATTAATGTAGAGGCCTTGGTACAACAAGTGGGTGGACATTGCGCAGACATGTACTTCCAAGAGGTGAATATCGCAGGGGCATGGGCGGAGGCGAGGCAGACAGGCGGTCTTCGTTTTCAAGTTCAGAGGAAGGGGATGAGTTGGACAAAATTCGGGGAGTTAGAACTGAAAGTTGTCCGTGGGCACACACAGCAGGGCACCCAGTATCTGAACTTCTACGTCAAGCACCTCCATCGTGTTAGGTTCACCATCGGAGGGTTGCTGGGAGAAGATGATCACACGCAGGCGTCGATGGGCACGGCAGCTTGCGTTCGGCACCTCTCCCTCTTATCCATCTCCCAATGAGTACGGCCAGCATGAATCGGTTGATTTGCGTCCGTTGTCCATGCGCCGATGCGCACGACAGTTTGCGTTCTGCGCTTTTTCCCTACCTAGGCTCTGCCTAGAGGGTTCTTACTCTCTTTCTTAAAGGGGCCGGGCAGTGGAAACCGCCCCGGGCGGTTCCCCCAGTATCCGCCCCGCGGTTTCCCTAGTTACGTCCCCTTACCTTAGCTTAGCGTTGCATATCTCATCTTAGCTTAGCTTATTTAATCTTAGCTTAGCTTAGCGCAGCTTCATCTTAGCTCAGGTGTATCTTATCTTAGCTTACCTTCATCTTAGCATAGCATAGCATAGCGCAACATACCATATCATATCATATCATACAATATGATAGCATATCATACCATATCGCAGCTTAGCACAGCATATCATAACACATCTTAGCATAGCACAGCGCAGCATGACATAGCATAGCTTAGCATAACATAGCATATCATAGCATAGCATAGCACAGCGCATAATAGCATAGCATAGCATAGCATAGCATAGCATAGCACAGTAACTAATGCTGCTTTCCTAGCGGCTTCAATTTCAACGTAGGGTCGCACTGGGGTAATTTGCTTTCTTGATTTCAGCACCCAGGAGGTCTTCAAGATCGCCCTGGGACTGCCCGAGAGGCAGGGATGGGCAACAACTTCACGCGCCGTAGACCCCAAGGGGTCGGCGGGTTCAGTGCCGCGTCCTCCCCTGGCGAATATTCTGCAAACAGAGCGCCGCACCTCGAGTTTTTGCCCTTCTCTCTCTCTCTTTCTCTCTCTCTCTCTGTCTCTCTCTTCGGACGCCCCGCAAACTTTCGCAGGTGGCGATCCATGGATCCGGCGCTCTTCCTACATCTGGCCCAAGCTAATACGGGCTCAGCTGCTTCAGGTGAGCGTCCTCGCGGCTGGACGTCTGGACGTGGACTTTGGCCACCTCCAGCAACGCAGACGTTAGCCATTTCCAGCAACAGAAAAAGTATGGCCTTCGATGGTTTGCCACAATTGGGGGAAGTTTTCGATGCCCAGGGTGGTCGCCATCAGCTGCGCCTCGTCGGTTTTCGATGGTTTGCCGCAGTTCTCAGAAATTTTCGATGCCCAGGGTGGTCTCCGCACCTCGTCGAGAGCGTTCTGGGCGTGCCTGGATCGTCCCGAGCGGCCGCCGGAGAGCCGAGCTAAGGGCCAACAACTAGGGGGCAACGTTAGGGGGGGTATAGGCTCTGGGAGAGGAGTGCATCGCCCCCCGATCTCTGCTTAATCCAAAAGGAGGTCCAGCTGAAAGGGGTGGTGCAATAGATCTGGTGCAATAGGTGTGCGGGGTTGCAATAGATTTGGGGCGTGCAGCGCATTGCGGTGCGCAAATGCATTGCTGGGCTTTCGCGTGCAATGCATCCGTTGCAATACAGTGCAATACCATTCTTCGTCGCAATACATTTGTAATAGAGTTGCCCCAAGTCTATTGCACCACCGCCTTTCTGCTGGACCCCCTGTTGGGTCGACCAAAGATTGGCTCAGGGGATGGGGGGCATCGATCCCCGATCGTCCATCCATCGCCGGCAGGGGGCCTGTTCTTCCACCCCGCTTAGGATCTTGCGGACTTACTATCGGGCGCCTTTCGCCGATCTGCTGGCGACGTATCGCCGAGTCCAGGCCAATGGTTCTGCCCCTTAGAACCAGTCCCCCTCCCTCTTATCGCTCCCCCTCAGTCAGAGGAGGACAAGGTACCCATACTGCTACCCTTCGCGGGTTGTCCCCTTTTTGAGCTTCCTGGGAGGCCCTCGTCGCCACCGCTGGATTCGCCCCGAAGTCCTGGTCAGAAACCACCCCGGGAGAGGTCGGGGAGTAGCGGTATCAGCACATTTTGGCGTCCCCCTTCAGAAGGCGGGAAATCGTTGGGTGGAGGGGGTTCAAGAACAGAGGTTCCGTGGATGGAATTGTCGGACGAGCAGGGGGGCGTCCGTCGATTTTGGGCGGGGCGTCGTTGGGTGGGGGGGGGGGTCCCAAGAACAGAGGTTCCGTGGGTGCGGTGTCGGACGAGGAGGGGGGCGTCGGTCGATTTTGGGCGGGAAATCGTGGGGTGGGGTGGTCCCAAGAACAGAGGCTCCGTGGGTGGGGGTGTCGGACGAGGAGGAGGGCGTCGGTTGAATTTTGGCGAGAAATCGTGGGGTGGGGGGTCGCAAAGGTTCCGTGGGTGGGCGTGTCGGACGAGGAGGGGGGCGCCGGTCGAGTTTGAGCGGGAGATCGTTGGGTGGGGTGGTCCCAAGAACAGAGGTTCCGTGGGTAGGAATGTCGGACGAGGAGCGGGGCGTCGGTTGATTTTGGGCGGGAATTCGTGGGGTGGGCGGGTCCCAAGAACGGAAGTTCCGTGGGTGGGGGTGTCGGGCAAGGAGCAGGGCGTCCGGAAGTCCAGCCATGCTCCTGTGTCGGCATGTTGCTCTCGCTTAAGCGCTGGCCACATCCTTGATCGGTGGTGCGCTGTCGCCTGAGCGCTGGCAAAAGTTCTGTCGAAGGAATGGCGCTGCCGCCTGCGCGCCGGCCACATCCCTTTCTGGGATTGCACTCTCGCCAGAGCGCCAGCCACAGCCTTGATTGGGTGTGGTACGAGCGCCAGCCACACCCCTGATTGGGAATGGTGCTGCCGCTCGAGCGCTGGCCGCATCCCTGATTGGGAGCTGTATTCCTGTCGGAGCGCTAGCCACATCCCTGACTGGGGCTGCTCGTCTTGCCTCAGCGCTGGTCACGTGCCTGCCTGAGTATGGTGCTGCAGTTCGAGCGCGGGCTACATCCCTGTTTGGGAATGGTGCTTTGGCCTGGGATTGGTGCTGTCGCTTGCGCGCCGGCCACATCCCTGATTGGGAACAGTGCTCCCGTTCGATCACTGGCCACATCCTTGGTTGGGGATGGTGCCGCCGCTCGAGTGCTGGCCACATCCGTGGTTGGGAACGGTGCTCCTACCCGAGCGCCAGCGACATCCCTGATTGGGAACGGTGCTCCCGCCCGGGCGGTGGCCGTAATTTCGTCCAGGGAGGCTTATCGTTACCATCTTGGAGGGGTTGTCTGGGTTCTGGCGTTTTTTTGTAGATTCTTTTGTTCCATTGCAAATGGTAGGTCGCATAGCGTCACGCGTTAGCGCCGCGTCTTCCGCCGTCGCGTCGCGCCCCAGTGTGGGCCAAGTGCAGGCCAGCGCCGTCAGTTGTGGAAGGTCGCATGGGGTCACGCCGTCGGGGCCGTCGCGCCGCGTCGCGCCCCAGCGCGGACCCAGCGCAGCCGATCGTCGCACAGAAGCATTGTGGCCATGATGCGCAGCATCACCGTCATCTTTGTCAGCTCCACCATTTTCGCACAGCGTCACCTGGCCCAATACTTACCGCCCCTCGCGAGGATCGTTCCCCTCTGGGAGCGTCACCTGGCTTGATTATTCGGCACGCCCTTGACGATGACTGTGCGCTACTACGGGGTGTACTAAGTCGACGCTGGCGGCGCTGGCTTCCGGCTCGAGCGCCAGCTGCATTCTCGAAAACATTGTTGTGTGCAATGGTTTGGGCTACATCTTTTGTATGGTTTTGTTGCGGCGCGGTAGTGTCGATTGTTTCCATCGCAGTATCCACGTGTTGTGCACGCACTACGCTTGTTCCCTACCTAGGCTCTGCCTAGAAGGGTTCTTACCCTATGGGCTTAAAGGGGTGGGCAGTGGACCCCGCGCCGGGCGGTTCCCCCTGGATCCGCCCCGCGGTTCCCCCAGTGACGCTCCCTTGGCTTAGCGTTGCTTATCTCATCTCAGCTTAGCTTATTTCATCATAGCTTAGCTTAGCTTAGTCTAGCTTAGCTTAGCCTAGCCTGGCTTAGCTTAGCTTAGCTCAGCTTAGCTTAGCTTAGCCTAGCTTAGTTTAGCTTAGCTTAGCTTGTCTCGCATTAGCTTAGCTTAGCGCAGCGCAGCATTAGCATAGCATATCATATCATAGCATATCATATCATATCATATCATAGCGTACCACATCATAGCATAGCACAGCATAGCGCAGTATCATAGCGCAGCATAGCATAGCATAGTATCGCATCGCATAGCATAGCATATCATAGCGCAACATACCATAACATATAATAGCATAGCTCAGCATAGCACAGCGCAGGGTAGCATAGCATAGCATAGCATAGCGCAGCATAGCATCGCATCGCATAGCATAACATAGCATAGCGCAGCATATCATAGCGTATCATGGCATAGCATAGCGCAGCATAGCATAGCATAGCATTGCATAGCATAGCATAACATCGCGCAGCATGGCATAGCAGATCATAGCCTAGCACAGCATAGCATAGCGCAGCATAGCATAGCATAGCACAGTATAGCATAGCGCAGTATAGGCAATGCAAATCAAAGGCAAATCAAAGGCAACTCATAAGCATAGCATAGCAACATCAAAGACAAGGCAATACAACTCAAAAGCAAAACTAATGCGAAAGTGTAGATGCACACACACACACATACATAGATATACATACATATATATATATGTGTAGGTGTAGATGTGGATGTAGGTGTAGATGTAGATGTAGATGTAGATGTAGGTGTAGGTGTAGGTGTAGATGTAGGTCTAGATGTAGATATAGGTGTGAGTCTCGCTGTTGATCTTGATGTAGATGTAGATGCAGGTGTAGATGTTGCTTTCCTAGATGCTCCAACTCCTAGGTAGGGTCGCGCTGGGATAATTTTGTCGGGGCCTCCTGTTTTTTTGGGGGGGGGGCCTCGTGGGGGCGTTTTGGGCCGTGGTGGGGCGCAAAGGAGGTGGGGCTGAACGGCGGCGGCGCTCGGAACTCGCTGGGGGAGATCTTAGGCCCGCGAAATGACCAGTTCCTTAGCGGCACATGCCCGGCACTTGCTGTTGCGTTCAGGCACGCCGCGCACACCGCGCCCAACAACCGGCTGCCGCTGATCGACGACGTCACGCACGACCCAGAGTGTTCGCGCCGCAGAGGCGCCAGTTGAAAGACCGCAGAAGCGCAGCTTTGACGCATCGCCTTCGCTGTGTAGCGATCCATGTCGAACTCCGCGCGCTACGTCGGCGGGCGCATATCCAAGATCCAAGGCGCAGCGCGTCGAGAAGAAGGCCCGAGAGCTCGCGAAGACTGGCCTTTCGACGCTGGCCGAGCGACCCTCGGCGAAGTCCGACATGCAGCAGACGCTGAACATCGTGCGCCGCTGCACCGGATACTGGGGGAGATGAACTTAGCTCACTTCGCCGACAGGCCGACTCCGCTAGCAGCATCATGTATTATACGTCGTGCCCTGTTGCCGACTTCTACGCGGACAGCTTTCTGAAGATTGCCACTGCAGAGACTGGGGCAGGTCGCGCTTCTGCGCGGCGCCAGCAGAGATCGGTGATCTTCGCGGAGACGGGCGACGTCGCCACTCCGCCAGACGCGACCGCGCGGGCGTGCGCGCGGCGGCCTGGCGCGGCCGACTGGAAGACTCAGCCCGCCCCACGTCGCCCGCTTCTACGTTGTGGCCCCGGCGCGCCCGCCTCCCAGAGACGCGTCGAAGCCGTCCCCGAGCTTGACGTACTGGGTCGGAAATCCACCCGCCGCGGCGGGCGGGCCTCCGCGGCCGCTCGCGCACTGCAAGGTGAAACCACCGACGGGCGACTCGGGGAATTGCGCGTTGGAGGGAGACCCGCTCGACGAGGAGCTCGCGCGCGCGATCGCGCCCCGCAGTGTTCCCGCGCTGCCTGTCTTTATCCGGTCTGCAATGCCGCGGCCCCGCGCGGCGTCGGAGCGCCGCGGCGCCATTCTGTCGGCGCACTTCTGAACGTGGACCTTGCGTGCGAGCGCGGGTCTCCCCAGGGGCTTGCCCCGCCGGACAAGAACCTGACCCGCCGCCCGAGCGCCCGCGGTCTGGGAGAAATGCGCCTTTCCAGGGAGCCCTGGGGCGGCACTTGCGCGGCCGCATCGCGTCGAACTCAAAGCGCGCCCTGTTGACGGGCGCGCTTCGCGCAGTGGCGACGACGCCGGAGAACGCCGACGAGGGCGAGGGCGACCAGGGCTTGAAGCCAGCGGAGGCCGCCGGAGGACGCGCCCCCGCACCTCAGCCCCAGCAGCATCGCGGAGCTGCGCCGAGTCGACCGCGACGCCAGGGCAGAAGGCGCTCGCGGGGCACCGGGGCCTTTTTCATTCCGTGCACAAGGCGCTGGAGCAGAGCATGTCTTTCTGGGAGTCGCCGGACAGCGAGCCCGCGATGCGCCGGCCCCAGCGCCGGTCTGCCATGTGGTTTTCGACCTCGATGCCCGCGGGTGCTCGCGGGAGTGCCCGGGGGCCGCCGCGGGGGGCGTCGCGCTTGAAGAGGCGCGAGAAGTTGCGCCCCGGCAGCGCGAACCTCACTGGCTGCGTCGACAGATGGCGCAAAGGGCGGGGGGGCCAACAATCCCGGGGGCTGCAGCGGGGCGGGCCGCCATTGTCGAGAGTTGTTTTTGTTTCAGTCTTCCTCGGAAGCGCTGGGGGCGCGGCTAGCTCAGTTCTTCGGTCTCCAGAGAATGTCATGTGACATGGTGTGTAGTGCGCAGGCAGGGGGCGCCGTCGTGGCCGAGGGCTGTCGCGGCGGCCGCGCGGGTCGGGACATCTGGAACGAAGCGCGTGGATTTTCCGACTCTTGAGCAAGTGGGGAGCTAGGTGTTCTCGGGGGGCGCGGTCTCCAGGAGTTGCTAGATGCGGGGGCGGAGTGCGCTGGGTTACGCGCGGGGGGAGACGCGCCTGGGGTCTGTCTGCGGGCGCGGGAGGAAGCGGGCGAGAACACGTGGACGGCGTCCGTTTGTGTCCGGGCGGGGTGTTCGTAAATGAGGGTTGCGGAAGTCATGTTGGTGCGCAGTCGAATTCGAAATCTATCCAGGCGCGTTTCCAGGTAGTTAGCATGGGCAACGTCGGCGCGTCTTCTGGGTTGCTGGCATGTAAAGGCGAAGGTGCAGGCGCGGTGGGACTTGTGTTTCCGGCCGCCGTTGCGCCCCTCCGCTGTCTCCTCTCGCAGGACGTTAGACGCGCCAGATCACCCCGACCCGCGTCGCACGGGCGTCCTGAACGCCGTCGCCGAGAGGTGCGTCCAAGAGGCCGGCGAGCAGGGCCAGCCGCGTGGATCGCCGCCGCGCCACCGGCCGTTCGTCTTCAGCTTGCCGGGATCAGGGAAGTCGAAGGTCATCCGGTGGCTGTGCGATAAGGTGGCGGGTTTGTGTCCCGCGCGCGTGGGCTGGGAGCGCGGGGGGATTTCATCGAGACCGCCCCGGTGAATTCCATGGCGAGCAACATCGGGGGGAGACGGTCCACAATTTCATCAAGATTGAAATAGACCTCATCACAGGAGTCCAGTTTGGCGGGAAGAAGGGCTCTGAGCGGCAGAGAACGCGCCGCTCGCAGATGCCCAGCACATGCGCTGGCTCATCATCGACGAGGTGGAGAACGCGTCGGCGGAGCGGCTGGACGCCGTGCACAGGCAGGTGAAGGATTCCACTCGAGACGAGGGGGGCCCTTGGGCCACGGGCGCACGGGCGCCCAGCCAGTTCGCCATGTTTGGAGGGCTCAACCTGGTACTGCTCGGGGATATGTGGCAGATCCCGCCCGCGAGGGGCCGACGTCCGCCGCGTGCCCGAGATGTCCTGGACAGAGGGCGCGCCGCGCTGGGCGAGTCACCGCTGTCCCCTGGCCCAGTCGCACCGCTGCTCGGGCCCGCGGCGGAGGAGCTTCCTCGCAGAAGCGCGTGGGGGATCTCTCAGACAGGATGCGCAATTTTGCGCGCGACTTCCCCGCTGGCGCGCCTGGCGCCCAGGTGCTTGCAGCCCCCAGCAGCACCGAAGCCTCGAAGGGGCGCCTCGGCAGCGGCGAGGCGACGTGCCAGGCGCTCTGGACAGACGAGAGGCCGCGAATGTTCTTGGAGGGTCGGCCCTGGAGTGGAGCGCGACGTCTCCCTGACTCAGGGCGACCCATGCAGGTTGAAGGAGTCGCTCGCCCGCGCCAAGCAGAATTGGCTCATGCACCCAAAGAAAGAACCAAACAAGCGGGGTTCCGCGTGCGCTGCCGATTTTCGAAGGCATCCGCCACGGAGAATGCGGAGGCGGGAGTTTACAAGCACTCCTGGGGGGCCGTGACGGGCTGAGACCTCCACCCGGGCGGCTCGAAGTTGGCGGGCGAGCGCAGGCCCGAGCCGGGGCTGGCGTTGCAGCGCGCGCCCGAGGCGATCTTGGTGAGAATCCCCGGGAGCACGGCGCCCCGCTTTGGGAATCAGCCCGCGGGTGTTTTCCCCGTGAAGCTGAAGGAGGTGCTGGTGTCGTCGACCAGGCTCCAAGGCCGCGGCGAAGCGCGCGGGGCCCCCTCTGGCCCCGCGCTTCGCCGCCGCGGCCCACTGCGTCACTGGCGCCGCGCTGCCGCGGGCCATCGTCGGCCTCCTGGACGCGCGGACGGCGCCCCGTGCGTCCGTCCATGGTTCCCGCGGGCTACGTGGCGATCGGGCAACTTCCCGGGCAGTGGCACGAGAACGAGCGACCCCGCAGAGCACGCCGTGGCGGTGCTGGGCCAGGGCGCGTGAAGGAGGTGCGCCCTCTGCGCGCAGAAGCGGGCCTCTGGCGCATCGGCCGCGCGCGCCGCGCCCTTCAGGCCCGAGGGGACAGACGTTCTCCGGCGCAGTCGCCGCAACAAGACAATGCCGCTGGAAGTCTTCGTGCTGAGCGAGGTGAGCGACTTGAAAGAAGGCGGGCCCCTCGACCTCGCAGCGCGCGCCGCTCGCGCTCCCGAGCGGCAGAATTTCGACGTGCTGTCCGACGGCCGCCTGCGATGGTTTCGCGCGCGCGAGCAGGAGAAGCCGCGGGGGCAGTTCGACGAGGAGTTCTTCGGGGAGCGCCGAGGCGTGAAAGACGCCGCATGAACCGAATGCCTGGACAGGAAGATGAGGTGCTTCCGCGTATAGTGACGAGTGCGGAGCGAGGCGCCCCGAGCGCCTGAAGAAAGGCCACGACGTCCACTGCGGGGGCTGCAAGTGCCCGCCGCGCTCGGCCTGCGGACAAACGCTTCGGCCGAATTAACAAGCATTTTGTCTGGAGGAAGAAAACCTGGACTTGCCCGGCGCGCCGCCCGAGCACGATGTTGAAGCGCAGCAAGTACGAGGTCGAGATTCTTTGAAAAAGCAGTGCCATCGTCCAACCGCGGCAACGCAGGCCTGGCGCGCCCTGCCTGCCAGGGGTCCTAGTCCGCACCAGAGTGGCATGTCGTTTGCGGCCGCAGGAAAATATATCTGGCGCAGTGGTGTCGGTGTGAGATGGTTTGACCTGCTCGTCTGCCGCCGCGTGGGTTTTGCGCGCCGTTCGGCCGTCTCGGCGTCATCCAGAGTGCCTGTTGCGCGCGTCGTAGAAGTCATCTGGCGCTTCTGGGGCCTCTTGGGGGCCCCATTTCGGGCTGTTCGGAGTAGTTCGGAGCATTTGCAATCCAGTCGTTTTGGGGCCTCCTGCGGCCCTCCTGGGGACTCCTGGGGCCCTTTTGGGGGGCCGCCTGGGGGTCTCCAGGGGGCGTCTTGGACCGCCCTGGGGCGATGTCGGTTTCCTTGGCCTTTTGGGCGCGTCTGGTTCGCCTCTGGGGGGCCTGTTGGCTTTTCGGAGCCCCGCGCGGGCGTCTCGGGCCGTCGCGGTGCGATCTTGCGCTGTCTGGGAGGCCGTCTTAGGGCTTTGTAGAAGCCGCATTGGGGCTCTCTAGGGGTCCTCCTGGGGCGTTTTGGGGGTCTCTCGGAGCGTCTTGGGGGCCTTGTTGGGCGGCCGTCTTGGGGCCCTCTTGGGGCCCTCTTGAGGGCTTCTCGGGCCGTCCTGGAGCCATTTTGGAGGCTGCTTCGGTCGTCTGGGGCCTCTGAGAGTCGCTATCCTGCAGAGCCCAATTTGGGATCGATGATTTTGGCTTCTGGAGGCGCTCTTGAAGATCCTCCTGGGGCCCTCTTGGGGCGTCTTCGGAGCTTTTTGGGCCCTCTTGGGGCTATGCTGGGCCATCTTGGGGCCGTCGCGGGGCCATCTGGGGCCGCATTGGAGCTTTCTTGGACCACCGAGAGGGCCAACAGGCCCGCATCATTGGTTCTCCATCGGCTTTTGAGCCACGGGAGGGGGTCTCCACCCTGGGTGGACGGATGCGGCGTAGCGCTGGGTTGACATAGCGTTGCGAATCAATACCGCATATCGCACTTGCAAGTCGCGCGTGGACGGGGCGCGCTGCACTGCAGCATCTGCGGACCTGCCTCTGCGGATGGGCAGCGAACTCGGAGGGGAAAGAGCGGGCGCGGCATGGCGGCGGTCGCGGAGGCGAGGGGGCGGAGCGGACGATAAGGACGAACTGAAAACGATTCGGACCATGCGTTGCGCAAAGTGCGGCATGTCAGAGCGAAGCAGAAGTCGCGCATTGGCAAGGCGAGGTGGCACGACAGCGTCGGCGCAGTCTTTTGTTCGAGCGACATGTGCCTGGCGCTTTTCGACGCGAGGGCGGACATGTCGGATGCGCAGGAGAAGCACCGCGCAGCCGGGGAACGGCTCTGTCGAAGATACGGCGAGGAGCGTCAGCGGTCCACGCTTGCGTAGAATAGCCGCACGCGAAAATCAAAGGCAGAGGTGGAGCCGTTGAAGTGCTGCACGCCAGGATGCGGGGAGTTTTGTGGAAACAGGCCATAGGAACCGCAAGCACATGAAGGATCTTCGGGGAAGAAGGAAGCCTGAGTGGTCTGCGGGGGCTATTGCGAGCGGGCATTACCGCGAAGGGAGTGGCCGATGCGGTAAAACGGCTCAAACGAAACTTGACGTGCGCGGCGTGCAACCAGACGTTCCACTTGCATGGCCACATCAGTAGCGCGCAGGGTACGGAGCACGTGACGAATGGACAATAATTTGTACGCGCAGACTGCGTGGACCTCGGTTTCGCGGCGCGCAGTTGCCAAGAGTACGGGTGCTTCGGCACCTGTCAGAGGAAACTCACATAATCCCAGTTCGTCGTTGGACCGGAATTCGCGCGCCCCCACCAACACAGCACCTTGAAGTGCAAATCGTGAAAGTGAGACTCGCTGAAGCGCTTGTGGTAGCGCGCGAATGCTCGGGGCCGCAAGGTGGAACAGGAGCGGGAAGCGGATGTGGGAGCGGAGGGGGGGGGAGGGGG
>CAUYUJ010017131.1:0-120203 GCA_963575745.1 Prorocentrum cordatum | reverse complement strand
TGAACATTATTTATTCTAAAGAATAATTATTGTTGGCCCCCTGGTGCGCGCCCCCCCTGCGCCGCCTAGGCCGCAGCTACATTTTCATCATTTTCGTGAGGAAGCCTCAGGTAATTCGAGGTGATCAGATCCGGTTGTTTTGTTGTAATCCGTTTTCCCTTGCAAAAAACACATTATAAAATGACATTTCTTGTTCTAATATAATCAAATTTCAAGAATCCCTTGCAAAAAATAAGGTAAAGTGGACATTCGCGCGCGCAAGACGAAATCCTTCCAAAAGCTTAGTGTTCGGAGCGATTTTAACATAAAAACATCAAAAAACCAATGGTTTTTCAACAAAAAATGTCAAAATCTCATCCCGCGCGCTCTTGCGGATTCGTAGGAAACCCAACATTTTTTTAAACATTTCTGTCAAACGGGTTTTTGCGAGCAACTTTTTCGAACTTCTGCGACAACGGTTGCGCACCTGCCAGGGCCATCATCCCTGTCAAATAATACCATGCGGGACACATTCGTTTTTTCTTCGCGCGCGCACGCCGAAATCTCCAAAAACCATTGGGCTTCTTAAGAATTTTAGCACCGCGCATCATAAAATCACACGAATCGCACCGTAGGTCCTCGAAAAACACCTGCACGACTTTTCAAAATTTCCACCCGCGCGCGCTGTCCGAATCCTAAAAAAACCAATGGTTTTCCAACATTTATGTTACATGAGCTCGCGCGAGCTACTTTCGCACGCTCTTGCAACGGGGTTCGCGCGCCTGCCAGGGGCCATAATCCCTTGCGGTTGCGCCATAGGTTGCGCCCTCGGCCGCCGAGAATAAAACGTCCCCCTATTGGTTGCGCCATAGGTTGCGCCCTCGGCCGCCGAGAATAAAACGTCCCCCTACTGGTTGCGCCATAGGTTGCCCCAGGAGGCCTTCAAGAGGCCCCAAGAGCCCGCCGTGAGGACCCAATAAGCCCCCAAGAGGCCCCAAGATGCTTCCAAGAAGCCCCCCAAAGCCCCTTAGGATTGTGGGGAGGCTTCTTCTTGGGTTAACAAGGCTTAACAACTTCTGTGGGTGTACGAACGTAGGCTTAACAACTTCTGTGGGTGTGTACTCCACGCCAGTGTAGTAGCCACGGTCGTCCGCAGGCCACGAAGTGAAGTGTCCGAACGTCATAGGGCGGGAAGCTGGGTGTGGGTGGTGGCGAAGAGTCGTGTGGATATTTGGTAGAGCTTGCACTGCCCCCCCACAAAGTGGGGGTATTGGCTGGCGTCGCATGAAAACCCTGGCACTGGTGAGAACACTGAGCGTTCGGGTAAAGTGATTGTTGTTGTTGTTGTTGTTGTTGTTGTGGGTGTTGTCGTTGGTGGGTTGTTGTTGTGTTGGTGTTGGTGTTGGTGTTGGTGTTGGTGTTGGTGTTGATGTTGTTGTTGGTTGTGGTGTTGAATATTTTTACTTCTAAAGAATAATTATTGTTCAGGTAAAACGATGTCATCCAGATCCGGTTGTTTTGTTGACGCCCGCTTTCCCTTGCAAAAAACACTATAAAATGACATTTCTTGTTCTAACACATCCAAATTTCAAGAATCCCTTGCAAAAAAATAAGGTAAAGTGGACATTCGCGCGCGCAAGACGAAATCCTTCCAAAACCTTAGTGTTCGCAGCGATTTTAACATAAAAACATCAAAAAAACAATGGTTTTCCAACAAAAATTGTCAAAATCTCATCCCGCGCGCTCTTGCGGATTCGTAGGAAACCCAACACTTTTTAAACATTTCTGTCAAACGGGCTTTTGCGAGCAACTTTTTCGAACTTCTGCGACAACGGTTGCGCACCTGCCAGGGCCATCATCCCTGTCAAATAATACCATGCGGGACACATTCGTTTTTTCTTGCGCGCGCACGCCGTCGTCGTCGGCCGCGGGGCCCTGAATAGTAGCCACGGTCGTCCGCATGCCACGAAGTGAAGTGTCCGAACGTCATAGGGCGGGAAGCTGGGTGTGGGTGGTGGCGAAGAGTCGTTTGGAAATTTGGTAGAGCTTGAACCGGCCCCCCCACAAAGTGGGGGTATTGCCCGCCTCCTATGAAAACCCTGGCACTGGTGAGAACGGAGTGTCCCCACGTGCTAGTAATTGTTGTTGTTGTTGTTGATTATTATTACTTCTAAAGAATAATTATTGTTGGGCCCCCTGGTGCACGCCCCCCCTGCGCCGCCTAGGCCGCAGCTACATTTTCATCATTTTCGTGAGGAAGCCTCAGGTAAAACGATGTGATCCAGATCCGGCTGTTTTGTTGTAATCCGTTTTCCCTTGCAAAAAACACTATAAAATGACATTTCTTGTTCTAATATAATCAAATTTCAAGAATCCCTTGCAAAAAATAAGGTAAAGTGGACATTCGCGCGCGCAAGACGAAATCCTTCCAAAAGCTTAGTGTTCGGAGCGATTTTAACATAAAAACATCAAAAAACCAATGGTTTTTCAACAAAAAAATGTCAAAATCTCATCCCGCGCGCTCTTGCGGATTCGTAGGAAACCCAACACTTTTTAAACATTTCTGTCAAACGGGCTTTTGCGAGCAACTTTTTCGAACTTCTGCGACAACGGTTGCGCACCTGCCAGGGCCATCATCCCTGTCAAATAATACCATGCGGGACACATTCGTTTTTTCTTCGCGCGCGCACGCCGTCGTCGTCGGCCGCGGGGCCCTGAATAGTAGCCACGGTCGTCCGCATGCCACGAAGTGAAGTGTCCGAACGTCATAGGGCGGGAAGCTGGGTGTGGGTGGTGGCGAAGATTGGAAATTTGGTAGAGCTTGAACCGGCCCCCCCACAAAGTGGGGGTATTGCCCGCCTCCTATGAAAACCCTGGCACTGGTGAGAACGGAGTGTCCCCAGTCTTAAATGATTGTTGTTGTTGTTGTTGTTGTTGTTGCCTGAGACTACCTCACAATTTAGCCAGGACCCCCGCTCCCGCCCGAGACTTCCTCGAATGTTATTCAGGAATCGCGCTCTCGCTTGGGACGTCCTTACAATTTATTTAGGAATCGCTCTCCCGGCGCTCTGGAGCCGCGCCGCTCTCGCTGGAGACTTGCTTGCAATTTACTGAAGAATAGCGCCCTTACGTTGGACTTTCCTGCAATTTACTCAAGCGCCGCGCTCCCGACACCCAGGCACCCAGGAGTCGCGCTCACGCTTATGACTCCCTCACTGATTACCTAGGAATCGGGATCTCGCTGCCCTTCGTGGCCCCGTTGCAGCCCTTCGTGGCCCCCTCGCTTTGTTTCGTGGCCCCGTTGCAGACCTTCGTGGCCCCCTCGCTGCCCTTCGTGGCCCCGTTGCAGCCCCTCGTGGCCTCCTCGCTGCCCTTCGTGGCCCCGTTGCTGCCCTTCGTGGCCCCGTCGCAGCCCTTCGTGGCCCCGTTGCAGCTCTTCGTGGCCCCCTCGCTGCCCTTCGTGGCCCCGTCGCATCCCTTTGTGGCCCCCTCGTTGCCCTTCGTGGCCCCATGTATGTATGCCCTTCGTGGTCTCCGCTCGTTCGCGCCCGTGGTGGCCCCATATGCATGCCCTTCGTGGCCCCGCTGTGGGTCGGGTCGACGGTCCGCGGCCGCCCCGCCGATCAGCGCTGCCGCTGGCCAGGCCGACGGTCCTCGGCCGCCCTGCCGCTTGCCGGGGCCCAGCCTGCCGGGAAGAAAGGTATACCCCCCAAAAGGGGTTCGATCGAAGACGAAGAGGGCGGGTATCGAGGGTTTGGGAAATACGCGTTATTGGACATTCGAGCTGATAAGGACGAACAGTCTTAAAACGCTTGTTGTTGTTGGTGTTGTTGTTGTTGGCGTTGGTGTTGGTGTTGTTGTTGGTCGTGGTGGTGATGATGATGCTGGTCGATGATGATGATGATGCTGCTGATGAGGATGAGGGTGAAGATGATGATGATGATGCTGATGATTATGATGCGAATATGGTGATGATGATGCTGATGATGCTGATGATGATGATGACGATGATGATGATGATGGTGATGATTATGATGATGATGATGGTGATGATGATAAGAGGAGGAGGAGGAGGAGGAGGAGGAGGAGGAGCAGGAGGAGGAGGAGGAGGAGGAGACAGAGGAGGAGGAGTAGGAGGAGGAGGAGGAGGGGGAAGGGAGGGCGGGGGCGGTTGGGTTGGGCCCGTTGCGATCCAATCGCGCCCTCATTCTTGCTAATTCCAGTGGCGCTCACATTGTCGTGAGTGCTCTCGTGTGCTCCTTACCCTCCTCCCTGCATCATTTTCCTCCCTCTTTCCTTTTTTTTTGATTCCGCACTCCACTCCCTGTTTCTCCCCTCCCTTTTCCGGCCTCCCTCCTCTTCTTTCCTTCGCCCTTCTGTCTTTCTCACTCATGTCGTGACCCTGAGGGGGACTCAGGGCTACAGCCCCGACTCCCTGATCTGTGCGTGTGTGTTGCCAATCATCCTGTGTTTTTTTGAAGAGACGGTGCCCCGCGTCCTCCTTCCCGTAGCTCCCCTCGTCTCTCCTCCCGTCCCTGCGTTTGCCCTCCACGTCCGTTCTGGTACACCCTTCACCTTTCGTGGCCCCATAGGGAGGTCCGCCAGGCCCCAGTGGCGACGTTCGTATGTCGGAAAGAGCGCGTTTTGTGGTCGCTTGGAAGGGGGTGGGGGTTGGAACCGAGACCCCCCCCCGCCCTGGATGGAGGGGGGGGGTTCGAACCCCCCCTCCCCTTTCCCATGACGGAGGGGGGGGGTTCAAACTCCCCCCCCTGCTTCGACTCTCCTCGGGCCGGCGCTTGCGTCGGAGGCGGCTGGCGACGGCGGCGGGGACGACGATTTCCATTCCTGGGCCGGCGCCGGCCATCGCCTGCGGCGGCGGGCGGCGGTGGCGGGGAGCGTCGACGAGGACGACGGTGGTGGTGGTGGTGGTGGTGGTGGTGGTGGTTGTGGTGGGTTGTGGTGGTGGTGGGTTGTGGTGATGGTGGTGGTGGTGGTGGTGGTGGTAGCGATGGTGGTGGTTGTGGTGGTGGTGGCGTGGTGGTTTGTTGTGGTGGTGGTGGTTGTGGTGGTTTGTGGTGGTGGTGGTGGTTTGGTGGTTTGGTGGTGGTGTGGTGGTGGTTTGTGGTGGTTGTGGCGGTGGTGGTGGGTTGTGGTTGTGGCGGTGGTTTGTGGAGGTGGTGCTGGTGGTTGTGGTGGCGGAGGTGGTTGTGGCGGTGTGGTGGTTTGTGGTGGTGGTGGATTGTGCTGCTGGTAGTCGTGGTGGTTGTGGTGGTGGTGGTTGTGGTGGTGGTGTTGGTGGTGGTGGTGGTGTGGTAGGTTGTGGTGGTGGTGGTGGTGGGTTTTTGTGGTGGTGGTGATGGTGAGTTGTGGTGGTGGGGTGGTGGTGGTGGTGGTGTGGTGGGTTTTGTGGTGGTGGTGGTGGTGGTGATGGTTTGTGCTGGTGGCGGGGGTTTGTGGACGTTTGTTTTGGTGGTGGTGGTGGTGGCGGCGGTGGTGGTGGTGGCGTGGTGGTTTGTGGTGGTGGCGGTGGGTTGTGCTGCTGGTAGTGGTTGTGGCGGTGGTGGTGGTGGTGTGGTAGGTTGTGGTGGTGGTAGTGGTGGTAGGTTTTTGTGGTGGTGGTGGTGGTGATGGTGAGTTGTGGTGGTGATTGTGGCGGTGGTGGCGGCTGTGGTGGTGGTGGTAGTGGTGGTTGTGTGGTGCTGTTGGTGGTGGTGGTGGTGGTGGGTTGAGGCGGTGGTGGTGGTGGTAGTGGTGGTGGTGGCAGTGGTGGTAGTCGTCGATGCGTCCCCGCCGTCGCCGGCGCCAGCGCCGGCGCTGCTGGCCGGCGCCAGCGCCGGCACCGGCGCGAGGGGGGGGGTGGGGGAGGTTGGACCCCCCCCCTCTCCCGGCGCCAGGGGGGGGGGGTTTGAACCCCCCCCTCCTTTTAAGCTGCCCCTGGTCATCGTCGCTGCGTCTCCTCTCCGCCGTGGACGCTGCTGGCGGCCGCCAGCGCCGGCGCCCGCGCCGACGCCGAGGGGGGGGGGGGGTTGAACCCCCCCCCTTGGGGGATGGGGGGGGGTTTTGAACCCCCCTCCCCGGTGCGGGAGGGGGGGGGTTGGGGGGGAGGGGAGTCCCCCTCCCCTGGTTTTGATCGGCGGCGCCGAGTGTTGGGGGGGGGCCCACCCCTCGGTTTGAAACGCGCCGCCGAATGTTCCCAAGGCAAGCGCCCGTGAAACGCGTTCTCTCGCATGTCGGCGTCACGCTCGATTCATCTGCACACCCATCACACGCTTCGTGGCCCTATATAGGAGCTCCACATAAGGCCCCAGCGGCGACGTTCGCATGTGGGCGTCGCCCTCTGTTCTGCACGATGCATCCTCACACGAGGAGGAGGAGGTGGAGGTGGAGGAGGAGGATTACCAAGCTCGCTATAGGCTTCAAGGGTACCTAACACATCTTTGAGAATTAAGCGGCCATCGGAGAAATACTGGCGCTTGCGAACTTGATGGGGAGCCCGAATCCAGTATTTGGCCAAGAGCAGGATCCATCCTCAAAGTCGGAGGCATGGCAGAAAACTATCCACCAGTGGCTGGCGCTAGGGGGAAAGTACCCATAGTCGTTTCTGCTTGCCAGCGGTCTTGAGGGAACTGGTCCTGGTGATCCCTGTGGTAGGTTTCGGCCGTACCTCGGGAAGTACATCCTTGGGTACATCCTTGGGCACCTCCTTGGGTACATCATGTGGGTACTTCCTCAGGTACATCCTTTGGTACCTTCTTGGGTACCTCCTTGGGTACCTCCTCGGTTACCTCCTCGGGTACCTCCTATGGTACCTCACTGGGTACCTCCTTGGGTACCTCCTCGGGTACCTCCTCGGGTGTCTCCTTGGATACTGCAGGCCAGGCAAGCGCGGCGGCACGGGGAGGAGGAGGAGGAGGAGGAAGAAAGGGAGGAGGGAGGAGGGAGGACAATGAAGGGAAGGAGGGGGAGGAGGAGTGTGCGCGCGCGAGGGGCGCGCGTGGGGGGCTCGGAAGGCGCCCTTCGGCGCCGTGCTTCGGGAATTGGCTTCGGGGTATGCTTGCGGGCCGTGCCTGGGGAGATCCTCGGTGTTGCTTCCTGCCTTCCCCTCGAGGACGCCCTCCATCCTCATGAGCCTATGTGACAGCAAGGGGCCAGGCGTACAGTGAGGGCCCATGCCAAGAAACACCCTGCGTGCTTGCCTCCAGGGTGCCCTGTGTTTCTGGCTTTCGATGGTTCCAAGATGGAAAGCGTGACGTTCCCACACCAAAAGTCACTGGACGTCCTGGGGTCTCAGGGTTGGGCTTCTTGTGGAAGGTTTCTTGTAGTCGGGCCCCTACTGTACGCAGCACCGCGCCGCCTGCACGCCATCTGCTCGCAAGGCGCTGCACGTCAACGGCATCTGCCACCGCGACATCAAGCCCGACAACTTTATGGTCCACGGAGACCAGCTGAAGCTCTCGGAGCTGCGCCCGCCCTGGGGGGTGGAGTGGGGGCCCAGGGTTATGATGTTCCGACTTACTTTAGCTTTGACCGCCAGAAATAATTTTGAGCGCCAGGAGCAAGTACCCAAACTCGAGGGTTTCCATGTGTCGGGCCTTGGGAGACACTCGTCCGACACTGTTTCGACACTCTTTCGACACTTTTCCGGGTGCTCGAAATTAGTTCTGGGATGTGGTCTTTAAGTAAGATGGGAGCAGCATAACCCCAGCGGCGATTGCACTCGGAGCTCTCCGACCAACGCCCGCCCTCGGGATCGGAGTTTTGAGGCTCGCGTCGTTTGTCTGCAGCCTTCCGCGCAGATTCACGATCGTTGTTTCTTCCTGCGAACGTGAATTCATTTAGGGTCTCGGAAAATTCGTTGGGAAGGGCCCGCGGGGTGGTGGTCTTGTCGATTGCAAATGTCCTTCTTAGTTGTCCGTTTCTGGCTGATTATGAGGTTGGGATGGTTGGAATACGAAAGTTGATTTTCGGTGGGGGTCGATTGCCTCGCGACCGCGCCCGCGCGCAGCTGTCGGGCCCGAAAGGCCCTACAGCCCAGCAGAGATTTGGGGTTTCATTATTCGATTTGGAGGAGGTGTCTTCGGGCAAGGTAGTGCCGCCGCTTGCGCTCCACGAAATGTGGATTCAAGCCAGGTCCTTCTCGTAGGTAGGCTTGGCATCGAATAATTTCGCGAAGGCAAACAACAAATCCTGATCAATGACAAGTTCAAGAAAAATGAAGTCAATGCTTGTGCGTTCATGACGGAGCGCGTGTGGATTGATACGTTCGACCATTAGTTTCACGCTGCGTAGGCTTTGCTGCAGCGCTTACGCCGCACTCCGCCAGCAGGGTTCCGAGGGTTCTTCTCGGGAATGGCAATGTCGTTGGTGCCTTCAAAACGGTTTGCCCGAACCCCGAGCAGTTTTGGCTGATGTGGTGCTTCGTTTGGAATACAGCCCACCAGGATTGGAGGGTGTCAGAGCTTCTGACCCAACCTTTCGGGGCCATCGCGGGTATGTTTGCGTGGTAACTGTGTGCCCAATCCATCAAACCGATTGCGGCGAGGGCCTTTTCAGCTCATCCTTTTCGTGTATGTCGATGCGCAAAGCTGGTGTTCCAGGAATTCGCGTCGTTCCTTGGTTGAGACTTGGGCCCGGGAAAGTCGGAAAACATGTCCACGGCGATAACACTCTTCGGTTGCACGGTTTCCGTTTCGGAACATGGCGTGGAGTGGCGTATCCATCCAGCCAAGGCCATAGAGTGGCGGCGCGAAATTGAGGAAATTTTGGCCGCATGCGCCATTTCCCCGTCTTGGCGGGCAAGTTTGCCGGCCGCTTCAACATCGCGTGCCCGCGGGCGTTCGGTCGGGCAGATCGTTTTGTATCAGGCCGTTGTATTGGCGCCGATCGGGCCCAGGGACCTTGGAAGCTCACGAAGCGGTTGCGGGCGTGCCTCCATTGGTGGGCGGAGTTGTTAGGCGCCTCCCCGGGCATGCGCCGCATGATGGCGGAACTGAAACAGCCTTTGTTCGATGTGATGGTGTATACAGACGCGGCTGGCGACGGTGGCGGGGGGGTCGGTGTCGTCTGGTGTGTGTGTGTGTGTGTCAGAGTCTCGATAGTATCGAAGGCATGGAGGTTGACACCAACACCAATATCGGCGGCGTGCCTCTACCGAGGGAAGAGGATCCTGATCTCAGCGATGGTGGTAATATTCTGGCTTCCAAGGTGGCCGAAATATTACCACCAGCGCCGAAATCTAGGATCATCTTCCCCCTGTGGAGGCAAGCCCCTATGTTGGTGTTGGTGCCCACTTTCAGGCCTCCACAAGTAAGCCATCGGCAGTGTGCCAAGCAAGCGGCATCGCCAACTGCAGTCGGACAAAAAAGTGCAAATCAGCGTTGTCCAACGTCTGGCCGCCGCGGCTGCGTGGCAAACGTGGGGGCCCGCGTTCCGCTTGGCGCGCGTTTTTTTTTGTTCCCCACATCCATAGTGGGGTTCTGGTTTTCTTTGGACACCCTCCGCGCAGGAACCTCCCTCCCACTCTCCGCCTCACTCACGCATTCACCCCGTCATCGGTCATCATCACCATCGGTCATCATCATCATCATCATCATCATCATCATCATCATCACCAGCACCATCATCATCATACTCAGTCACTCACCATCGATCACCATCGCCATCGGCCATCAATCAACATCATCATCATCATCATCATCATCATCATCATCATCATCATCATCATCATCACAGCCATCATCATCATATTCAGTCGCACACCACGCTCTCTCTCATCACTCAGAATCATTTTCCTGAGGCCTGAAGTTGGGGAAGTAACAGGCGGGAGTTTCGCCTGTGAGTGAATTGCGAGGAAATCTCAGGCAAGAGCCGTCCCCCTATGGGGCCCGCACTTCATTTTTTTTATCGACTGGGTCGTCCTCGAACCTGTAACTGTCGTCACTTTCGGGCTCCTGAGGGCGAGGAAGTCTCAGGCGGGACCCCTCGCCCTCTGCCTATGGGGCCCACCACCACCACCGCCACAACCACCACCACCACTACCAGCAGCACAACCCACCACCACCACCACCACCACCACCACCACCACCGCCACACCGCCATCACCACCACCACCACCACCGCCACCACCACCACCAGCACCACCTCCACAAACCACCGCCACAACCACAACTCACCACAACCACCACCACCACAAACCACCACCACACCACCACCAAACCACCAAACCACCACCACCACAAACCACCACAACCACCACCACCACAACAAACCACCACGCCACCACCACCACAACCACCACCACCGCTACCACCACCACCACCACAACCCACCACCACCACCACCACCACCACCATGGTCTTGTCGACGCTCCCCGCCACCGCCGCCCGCCGCCACAGGCGCCGGCCGGCACCGGCCCAGAAATCGTCCCCGCCGCCGTCGCCAGCCGCCTCCGACGCAAGCGTCGGCCCAAGGAGACTGGAAGCAGGGGGGGGGAGTTTGAGCCCCCCCCCTCCGTCATGGGAAGGGGGGGGGGCTTCGAACCCCCCCCCCTCCATCCAGGGCGGGGGGGGGCTCTGGTTCCAACCCCCCCTTCCAAGCGACCACAAAACGCGCTCTTTCCGACATGCGAACGTCGCCACTGGGGCCTGGCGGAGCTCCCTATGGGGCCACGAAAGGTGTGAAGGGTGTGCCACAACGGACGTGGAGGGCAAAAGCAGGGACGGGAGGAGAGAGGAGGGGAGCAGCGGGAAGGAGGACGCGGGGCACCGTCTCTTCAAAAAAAAGATTTGACAACACAGGATGATTGGCAACACACACGCACAGATCAGGGAGTCGGGGCTGTAGCCTTGAATCCCCCTCAGGGTCCCGACATGAGTGATAAAGAAAGAAGGACGAAGGAAAGAAGAGGAGGGAGGCCGGAGAAGGGAGGGGAGAAACAGGAAGTGGAGTGCGGAATCATTAAAAAAGGAAAGAGGGAGGAAAATTATGCAGGGAGGAGGGTAAGGAGCACACGAGAGCATTCACGACAATGTGAGCGCCACTGGAATTAGCAAGAATGAGGGCGCGATTGGATCGCAACGGGCCCAACCCAACCGCCCCTGCCCTCCCCTTCCCCCTCCTCCTCCTCTGGGCTTGAACATGGGGGAAGTATCAGGCGGGAGGCTCGTGTGTGAGCGAATTGCGAGGAAGTCTCAGGCGGGAGCCTTCTGCCTATGGGGCCCGCACTTCATGTTTCTAATCCGAGCGGGTCGTCCTCGAACTTGTAATTGTCCTCAGTTTGGGGCCCCTGAGGCTTGAATAGGGGGGAAGTATCAGGCGGGAGTTTCGCCTGTGAGTGAATTGCGAGTAAATTTTAGGCAAGAGCCGTCCCCCTTTATGGGGCTCGCACTTTATGTTTTTAATCCGAGCAGGGTCGTCCTCGAACTTGTAATTGTCGTCACGTTTGGGCCCCTGGGGCTTGTATATGGGGGAAGTATCAGGCGGGAGCCTCGTCTGTGAGTGAAGTGTGAGCATGGCTCAGGCGGGAGCCCTCTTCTTATGGGGCCCGCACTATATGTTTTTTTATCTGCGCGGGTAATCCTCGAACCTGTAATTGTCATCATTGGGCTCCTGAGGCTTGAATCTGGGGGAAGTGTCAGGCGGGAGCCTCGTCTGAGTGAACTGTGAGGAAGTCTCAGGCGGGAGCCCCTTCCCTATGGGGCCCGCACGACAGTGAAGGTTATTTCCAGAGTAGCCGAAAGGATTTCCATGCGGGGTCTTTCCGTCGGAGTATTTTTTCCAACCATCCTGTGGTGTTCGGTCTTCGTTTTGAAGAGACGGTGCCCCGCGTTCCTCTCCCCTCCTTTCCTCTCCTCCTCCCCTCGTCCCTCCTCCTCCATTCTCCTCCCTCCTCCCTGCGTTTCACCCACCCAGTACGGCGCTTCGTGGCCCTATAGGGAACTCCACCGAAGCCCCCAGTGGAACCGCCCCGCATAGTCAGTACAGCGCTTCGTCGCCTCCTCCTCCCTCCTCCCTGCGTTTCACCCACCCAGTACAGCGCTTCGTGGCCCCATAGGGAGCTTCACCGAAGCCCCCACAGGGACCGCCCGCACGCGCCCCCCACACACCCAGTTTGGCACTTTCACCCACCCAGTACACCGGTTCGTGGCCACATAGGGAGCTCCACCGAAGCCCCTAGTGTGACCGCCCGCCTGCGTCCCACACGCCAGATTTGGCATTTTCGCCCCTCAAGTGCAGCGCTTCGTGGCCCCATAGGGAATTCCACTGAAGCTCCCAGTGAGACCGCCCGCGTGCGTTCCACACGCCCAATTTGGTATTTTCACCCATCCAGTATAGCGCTTCGTGGCCCCATAGGGAGCTCCGCCGAAGCCCCCGGTGGGACCGCCCGCATGCGCCCCACACACCAAATTTGGTATTTTCACCCGCCCAGTGCAACGTTTCGCGGCCACAGGGAGCTCCACTGAAGCCCCCAGTGGGACTGCCTGCATGCGTCCCGCACACCCAATTCGGCAATTTCATCCACCCAGTACACCGGTTCGTGGCCCCATAGGGAGCTCCACCGGACCCCCCAGTGGGACCGCCCGCATGCGCCCCACACGCCCAATTTGGTATTTTCGCCCACCCAGTACAGCGCTTCGTGGCCCCATAGGGAGCTTCACCGAAGCCCCCAGTGGGACCGCCCGCATGCGTCCCACACGCAAAATGTTGCATTTTCACTCGTCCAGCACAGCGCTTCGTGGCCCATAGGGAGCTTCACCGAAGCCCCCAATGGGACCGCCCGCATGCGCCCCCCACGCCCAATTTGGCATTTTTCCACCTACCCAATACAGTGGTTCGTGACCCATAGGGAGCTCCACCGACGTCCCCAATGCTACCGCTCGCATGCGTTCCCCCCCACCCACTGCAGCGCTTCGTGGCCCCAAACGGAGCCTCACCGGAGAAGATATTCACAATTGCGGAACCCACAACTGCATATGGTTGGGTCCTTCGCCAAGATATTTGTTCCCCCAACCATCCTGTGGTGTCGGGTCCTCGTTTTGAAGCGACGATGCCCCGCGCTCTTCCCCTCTCCTCTTCTCTCCTCCTCACTCCTCCCTCCTCCCTCCTCCTCCCTCCTCCCTGCGCTTCGCCCACTCAGTACAGCGCTTTGTGGTCCTATAGGGAGCTCCACCCCCACTGGGACCGCCCACGTGCGTCCCACACCCAGTGCAGCGTTTCGTGGCCCCGTTCTCCCTCGTCCCTGCGTTTCACCCCCCCAGTGCAGCGCTTCGTGGCCCCACGAGGAGCTCCACCGAAGCCCCCCATGGGACCGCCCGCGTGCGTCCCACACCTAATTTTGTATTTTCACCCACCCAGTACATCGCCTCGTGGCCCCAGTGGAAGCTCCATTGACACCCCCAGTGGGGCCGCCCGCATGCGCCCCCCACGCCCAATTTGGCATTTTTCACCCACCTTGTACAGCGCTTCGTGGCCACAGCGAGTTCCACCGAAACCCCAGTGAGACCGCCCGCGTACGTTCCACACGCCCAATTTGGTATTTTCACCCACCCAATACGCGCACACGCGCACGCGCGCACACGCGCACACGCGCACGCGCGCACAAGTGCACACGAGCACGAGCGGACGTGCAAACGCGCAAACGCGCACACGCGCACACGCGCACACGCGCACACGCGCACACGCGCACACACGCACACACGCACACACGCACACGCGCACGCGCGCACACGCGCACACGCGCACGCGCGCACGCGCGCACGCGCGCACGCACGCACACGCGCGCGCGCACGCACGCACACACACACCACACACACACACACACGCACGCACGCACGCACACGCACGCACGCACGCACGCACGCAGCAAGCACGCACGCACACGCACGCAGGCACGCAGGCACGCACGCAGGCACGCAGGCACAGGCACGCAGGCACGCAGGCACGCACGCACGCGCAGCACGCACGCACGCACGCACGCACGCACGCGCGCACGCACGCGCACGCACGCACGCACGCGCACGCGCGCACGCACGCACGCACGCACGCACGCACGCACGCGCGCACGCGCGCACGCGCGCACGCGCGCACGCGCGCACGCGCGCACGCGCGCACACGCGCACACGCGCGCACGCGCGCACACGCGCACACGCGCACACGCACACACGCACACACGCACACACGCACACACGCACACACGCGCACGCGCGCACACGCGCACACGCGCACACGCGCACACGCACACACGCACACACGCACACACGCACACACGCACACACGCACACACGCACACACGCACACACGCACACCCGCACACCCGCACACAATCACACAAGCACACACGCACACACGCGCACACACACACACACACACACTCGCACACGCGCACGCGCGCACACACACACACAAACACACACACAACCACACACACACAAGCACACACACAAACACACACAGACACACACACAGAAACACACACACAAACACACACACACACACCACACACACACACACATCACACACAAACCACGCACGCGCGCACGCACACGCACGCGCACACGCGCACGCACACACGCACCCACACAATTTGGCATTTTCACCCGCCGAGTAAAGCGTTTCGTGTTCGCATAGGGAGCTGCACTGAAGCCCCCAGTGGGACCCCGCGCGCGTCACCCATGCCCAATTTGGCATTTTTTCAATCGCCCAAGCCAATGTCTCGTGGCCCCGCAGGGTGCTCCACCGACGGCCCCAGTGGAACCGCCCGCATTCGTCATGCACACGCACGCGCGCACGCACGCACGCACGCGCGCACGCACGCACACGCGCACGCACACGCACACGCACACGCACACACACACACACACGCACACGCACGCGCACACGCACACGCGCGCACGCGCACGCGCACGCGCACGCGCACGCGCACGCGCACGCGCACGCGCACACGCACACGCACACGCACACGCACACGCACACGCACACGCACACGCACACGCACACGCACACGCACACGCACACGCACACGCACGCTCGCATACGCGCACACGCACACGCACACGCACACGCACACGCACACGCACACGCACACGCACACGCACACGCACACGCACACGCACACGCGCACGCACACGCACACGCACACGCACACGCACACGCACACGCACACGCACACGCACACGCACACGCACACGCACACGCACACGCACACGCACACGCACACGCACACGCACACGCACACGCACACGCACACGCACACGCACACGCACACGCACACGCACACGCACACGCACACGCACACGCACACGCACACGCACACGCTCACGCACACGCACACGCACACGCACACGCACACGCACACGCACACGCACACGCACACGCACACGCACACGCACACGCACACGCACACGCACACGCACACGCACACGCACACGCACACGCACACACACCACACAAGCACACAAGGTCTCACACACATTTTTGTTTTTCTTTCTTTCACTCTCTCTCTCTCTCTCTCACGCACACACACGCACCGAATTTGGCGTATTCACCCACCCAGCACAGCGCTTCGTGGCCCCATAGGGAGCTCCAACGACGGCCCAAGTGCTACCGCCCGCGTGCGTTCCCCTCCACCCAGTGCAGCGCTTCGTGGCCCCATAGGGAGCATCACCGAAGAAGATATTCACAATTGCAGTGCCCGCAACAGCATATGGTCGGGTCATTCTCCAGGTTTTTTTCCGTCGACAACACCGCCGCATCGGATGTCCGCATTTGGGCTGGTCCAGGAGGCCTGAGTTGAGTTCTTGACGCTCCGCATATCCCCACCAGCACCCCCCGTGGGTCTGGCTTCCCACATTCGTTACCGCCTACCTGGGTAAGAGTGGCGCTCTGGTCATTCTTCGCCGCCATCATGTACACCGACTTTCTCGGCACCTTCCTCACGCTTCTGGTGCCCTTCGTCGCCTTCGCGACATTTTGGCCGCCTGAGCTCCGCCCCGCACCTGGCGTTGCTCGTCGCTGCTTTTCCGCAGCCGGTGGCATAGCCTGCCCCTACTAGCCCGGCGTTCGACCCGTTTCGCGCGCCCGCGTGCCAAAATGTATCCCCATCAGCCCATGCAGAAACGATGCCCTGGCGAGTTGCCTCTGTCAGAGTCTCCTCGGATGTCTCTTGGAAGCGTTTTGGAGGCCTCCTGGCGGCCTGTTGGCGGTCCCGGACACCTCTTGTAGCGTCTTGGGTGCCCCTGGGAACCTCCTGGGTGCCTCTTGGGGGGCCGTCTGGATGTGCTCTTCGGCGCCTTGGGAACGCTCTTGGGGCCATCGTGAAGGAGATCGTTCAAAACTGACGAGAGCTTCAATGACGTTCCCCCTTCGGGAGCCCCGAACATCGCCTTTTGGGCCCCCCCTCTTGGAGCGCTTTTGGACGCTTTGGGGGCCCTTTCGGGGCTCCGGCGTCTGAATTTCGGCGGCGATTTTGGCGGAGTTCGCAGTTATTTCGGCGGCGATTTCGGCGGCGATTTCGGCGGCAATTTCGGCGGCAAGTTCGGCGGCAATTTCGGCGGCAATTTTGGCGGCGATTTCGGCGGCGATTTCGGCGGCGATTTCGGCGGCAATTTCGGCGGCGATTTCGCCGACGATCTCTGCTGCCCCTTCGGCGGCCCTCTTGGCGGCCCTTTTAAGGACCATGTCGGCGGTTTTGCTGTTGACAGCTGTCGACGAATGCTGCTGGGAGCACGCAGCACTCGGTTGTGGCAAAGAGTCGATGTGCGGCGACGCAGGCTGACGCGCCCTGAGCGCGATGATGAATGTAACATTTGTTTTTCCCTACCTAGGCTCTGCCTAGAAGGGTTCTTACTCTCTTAGCTTAAAGGGGCCGGGCAGTGGAAATCGCCCCGGGCGGTTCCCCAGTCCCCGCCCCGCGGCTTCCCCCAGTCCCCTGGGAACTTTAGCTTTAGCTTTAGCTTTAGCTTTAGCTTTCGCTTTCGCTTTCGCTTAGCTTTAGCTTAGCTTTAGTTTAGCTGTATCTTAGCTTTAGCTTAGCATTTCGCTTCGCTTTTCGCTTCGCGTTTAGCTTAGCTTTAGCTTAGCTTGAGCTTAGCTCGAGCTTAGCTTTAGCTTAGCTTTAGCTTAGCTTTAGCTTAGCTTTAGCTTAGCTTTAGCTTAGCTTTAGCTTAGCTTGAGCTTAGCTTTAGCTCAGCTTTAGCTTAGCTTTAGCTTAGCTTTAGCTTAGCTGCAGCTTAGTTGTAGCTTAGCTGTAGCTTAGCTTTAGCTTAGCTGCTGCTCAGCTTTAGCTTAGCTTTGCTTAGCTGTTGCTTAGCGTTTGCTTAGCTTTTGTTTAGCTTTTGCTTAGCTTTTGCCTAGCTTTAGCTTAGCTTTAGCTTAGCTGTGGCTTAGCTTTAGCTTAGCTTTAGCTTAGCTTTAGCTTAGCTTTAGCTTAGCTTTATATTAGCTTTAGCTTAGCGTTACTGTTACTACTCATGCTGCTTTCCTAGGGGTTCCAACTCCTAGGTAGGGTCGCGCTGGGATAATATTGTGGTCTTGGTGGTGATGATGGCGACGGCCGCGGCGATGTTTGGTTCAAAATGGATGCTCGCCGGAGGGCGTTGCAAGCGGGCCTGCGCGCCCAGCACTGCATGCTTAAAAAAAATACCGCGCAACTCTTTTTGATTTCGGTGGTGGTGGATCCAAAGCATGGTCTTCGGTGAACTTTTCATGGGGCCCTTAGTGGGGGGGCCCTCTTGGAGCTGTCTTCAAGTTTCGGAATGTCATCGGAAGTGAGGAAGCGATAACACAACACTCATATTTTCCTGCGGTTTTTGAAGGATGCTGGCCTCTTGGCGGCCTCCTTGGGGAGTTCCGTGGCCTCTTGGAGCAGTCTTGGGGGTTCATGGGGCATCTTGGGAACCATATTGAGCCATTTGGGGCAATCTTGGGCCCTCATGGAAGTCATACTGGGCTGTCTAAGGCCCTCTTGGAACAATCTTGGGCCGTTTTAGACGCTCTGTTCGCTCGCCGGCCGCCCCGTCCAGGTCCAGGGGAGAAGGTCGGGGGAGGGGCAGACCCTTCCCCGAAGGGGACCCCCAGAGGGCTGGTGGGACTCCGTGGCAGGCGCGTGCTGGCGCACTGTGGTCCGCTTGCGGGCGGCGGTGGAGTTTCATTCGCCGTGGGTGGCGGCGGCGTGGGTTGCATTCACCAGCAGGCCGTGGGCCCGCGGGCGCCGTGGGGCCGCAGGGCATAAAGTGGCCCCGCCCAGGCTCCGTGTAGTCATGAATCGGGAGGCGGCGCGTCCGAGGGATGCGCCTGAAGTGCGGAAGTCGGCGTCAACGATTTGGCTTGTTTTTGGTGCCTCTTGTTCTTTCTCCTTTTGTGCCCCTTCCATTCTTCCCCTCCCTCTCCCCCCCCTCCCTTTCTTTCTCCCTCCCTCCCCTGCCCTCCGCTCTTTGGCCCCTTCGCTCCTTTTCCGACCTCCCCGCTCCCCGCCAACCTGCCGTCGCCGCCCTCCGCCGCCGCATCCGCCGCCGCCACCCCTCCCCTGGCCGCGGTGGTGGGCTAGCGCCTCTGGTCATGTCGGCGGTTGGGGGCGGTCTGACGCCTCTAACACGAGACCCCGTTGTAAGCGCAGTGCCGAAAAAGGCAAACATTTTTGTGGACAGATTCGGCCCAACGTGACCTCAACAAAGTGTGGCTCTTTTATGTGCTGGTCTGGCCGATAAGGAGGTTGGGAGTGAAGCTGTTTCGGTGCAGATGGGAGCAGGTTCACACGTCCCTGGCCCTGGCATCCCAGAGCATCTCGATGCTAATTTGGCCGCCCAGGGAAACGCTGCCCCCGTTCGATCTCCAGCGGCCGCAGCGGGGCCCAGGTGGCGCCAGAAAGCGTTGTTTTTTTGGGTTGGGTTTGGTTGGAACCATGGCATCTGATGGTCCGCGCCCAGGTGGGGGCACCGCGCGTTGCGCTGCCGGGCTGGCGTCGCCGCAGGCCCGAAAGTTTTGGCCAGCAGGGTGGCCCGTGTTTCGGGGGGGGGGCCCGGCGGGGCCCACGCAGCCTGTGCAGCCAGTTGGCCTCTGCCCCCCAGCTGCTGCCTCGGCAGCGGCGGCGGCGCTCCCGCACCACGCTTCGGTCTTTACGGCGCCTGTCCTGCCCAGCAGGAGTCCTGGGCGCCGTCACGAACCTTCGCCGCTCTCATGCGATACCGGGGGGCCGCGCGCCAGCGTTTGGGCCCGCGCGCGCGCGGCGCCCATCGTTCTCGACAGCGGGTAGGCCGTGCCGCTTCGTGGCCCATGGCCGAACGCGTTGGTGAACCCGTTCCGCCCTAGGCCCGGGGTGGGCCAAACGCGCTGCTGGTCCTTTCGGACCAATCCATTGCCTTCGACGTTGCATGCGCAATGGGCGAAAACTTTGACGAACAGTTGCCCGTGCGTTTTTGAACCGCAAGCCATTTTAGGCGCGTTTCGCATGGCATTTCCCGTCGGCAGGCGCCCCGAAGAAACGCGTCGGGGCTTTGCTCGCAATCCAACACGGACGCCCAGCGAGTGAACCGCAGGCCGGATTGTTGGAGCAGCCCTGGAGACCATCGGGGACTCGTGGAAGTCGACGCGGAACGCCTTGTGCGCTTGGGAAGAGTTTTGCGAATGGCATCCCGGCCGCCATTACGCGCGCTGGGCAATTTGCTTTGCTTGTCCCGCACGGGCTCAAAATATTCGCAGCATCTTCGGCGGGCCCACTCGATTCCCACGTGCGCCGCTCGGCCGGTGGAGGGGGTGGCGCCCAGCAGTTGGCGAGGGGCGCTGCCCTGAGGGACGCGGCCGCTGCGCGGTCGAGGCGCCCGGCCCTCCGCGGGGGCTTGGCGCGGAGAATGGTGACCGCGGCAGAGGCGCAATAGCAGCGCGAATTGGCCGACGCATTTGCGAGTTTTTTTTTGTTTCCCTCTCTGAGTCCAGTCAGAGTTTTGAACGTTGGAGGTCGGACAGTTAGGCTCGGTCAGGCTTCGGACATACATAATTCTTGGTGCCCGCCACGTCGAGGTCACGCTGGTTCGCGGGAAAAAGCCAAGCTTTTCCAGTCATTCTCCGCAGGGAACGTGCCTGCGCGAACCAAGGGCGCATGTGCGCGTTCCACCAGTTATGCTGCACCGCAGAACGCGCGAGCCTCGCCCGGCGCCCCCTTCCATTCAGCTACAGCTTCTTCCTGGGACGCGCGCGCGTTCTTTTGGCGAACGCGCGGGCGCCCCTGGCGCGGGGGCGTGCGCGTTCCGTGGGGGCGCCGCCCAGGACATGGACGAATGCCCAGGGGCGCCAATCATGGGAGATCCTGCAAGCGGGGGGCTGAAGTCAGTTGCGTTCGTGGTGTGCAATGCAAGACAGAAAGCGAATTGGAAACGAGCGCGCGCGTTCGCAAGCGCGGGTGTTCCCGAGGGGCTTCGCAAGCTAAGACCAAGGCGCGGCGTTGCATGAGTTTGCCGCCCTACATGTTCAGTGCATCAAGTATCGTCGTGGCCCGACGCTTGCTGTCAATGCGAAGAGAGCCGAGCATTTTTTTTGGGTGCGGGGCAAAGGGTGAAATCTGAAATACCGTTACGATTGATTTTCGAGGTTGAATCTGCAAAAGGTGAATCACTAGACGGATTGATCTTCAAGGTACAAAAGCCCATCTGGATTTCACCCTGAGCCTTCCACCCTGAGAAAATGCTCAGGAGAGCGCTCCCGCCACGCCGGTGGGTGTGATTTCAGGGAGCGCCCAGTTTAAGCGCGGCTTGCCCAGTCCTCGTCCTTTTTGTGGCAGGATTTGCACGCCGTGCTAGTCTCGCCACCGTGGTCTGGGTGCGCTAATTACCTCCCCTGTCCCTCCCCTTCTCCCCCTTCCTTTTATTCCTCCTCATCCTCCTCCCTCTACTCGCCCCCCTGTCCCCACGCTGTCCCCACCTACCCGCCTGCGCACCCACCCACCCACTTACCTACCGAACTACCTATCTACCTACGGGAGGACACCGACCTCTTGGCCCACGTACCCACCCACGGGGAGACACATACGAAACAACGTGTTCGTTGAACACTTCAAACTGAAAGGGGGCCCCAGCTTCAACCTACCCCCCCTTCCTTTGCGAAAGGGGGTGGGGGGTCCGAAGCTATCCCCCCCCCTTCCTTGCATCGTCATGTTTGAGCTATGGGGCCCTGGCTAAAGGGAGGAGGGGGGGCTTGGAAGCCCTCCCTCCTACCCTTCAGAGCGGGGGGGGCTTCGGAAGCTATCCACCCTCCTCCCTTTTTTCGCAATTCGGATTGCCGTGCCAGGGGGAGGGGTTCGACCCCTCCTTTTTTTTCCCCGAGATGAAGGTCAGCTCGGGTTCCCCTTTCAGAAGGGGGGGCTTCCGAAGCTACCCCCCCGCCCCTTCCCCTTTCGCAGCCAGCATTGTATTGCCAAGGGAGGGGGATCGAAGATTCGCCCCTCTTTTTTTCCCCGAGCCGAGGGTTAGCCCAGACTTGCTTTTCAAGGGGGGAGCGGAAGTTGTCCTCTCCCTGTCGCAGCCGGGGGTTTTGCGAAAAGGGGGGTCAAAGCTACCCGCGCGTCTCCTTTTCCCGGACTCAAAAGTTAGCTCGGCGTTCCATTTGCAAGGGGGGGGGGTCGGAAACTCCTTTTCCCTCGTTTCTTGTATGTTTCGCTGCGTTTTGGGCGGTGTCTCCGACTTCGTAGAAGGGTTTGGTTGGTGTCGGATGCGGTTTTTCTTGGCATCGCTCGGACGTGTGCATTTTTTCTCGGCGAGAACCATCGAGGAGCATCCTTGATCATTTGGCGAAAAAGCCACGCACGAAACCGAAAAAAACACAGGGAATGGACGTCCGAGCGATGGCCAGTTTTTGTTTCCACGGATTGACGGAGGTCTGGCAGGACGGCGGGAATGATGATGATGAGGAGGAGGAGGAGGAGGAAGAGTAGGAGGAAGAGGAGGAGGAGGAGGAGGAAGAGGAAGAGGAGGAGGAGGAGGAGGAGGAGGAGGAGGAGGAGGAGGGCAACGACGACGACGACAACGAAGACAAGGACGGAGAGCACGAGGGGGAGGAGAAGGACGATGATAACGACGACGACGGCGACGAGACGGAGGAGAGCAGGAGGAGGAGGAGGAGGAGGAGGAGAAGGACCCATTGGTTTCTGTGTTCTTTTGATGTTTGGCGTTCGTTCGGTTGTCGGCGTCCCTTTGGTTTTCGGCGCCTCGTGGTTTTCGGCGTTCCTTTGGTTTTCGTCGTTCCTTTGGTTTTCGGTGCCGTTTTGGTTTTCGGTGCTCTTTTGGTTTTCGGTGCCCCTTTGGTTTTCGGCGTTATATTGGTGTTCGGCGCACTTGTGGTTTTCGGTGCTCTTTTGGTGTTCGACGACCCTTTGTGCCTTTTGGTTTTCGGCGCCCTTGTGGTTTTCGGCGCCCCTTGGGTTTTCGACGCCCTTTTTGTTTTCGGTGCTCTTTGATTCTCGGCGCTTTTGTTGATTGTCGGCGCTCTTTTGATTTTCGGCGCTCCTTTGGTTTTCGGAGCGCCTCTGGTTTTCGGCGTTCTGCTGGCTTTCGGCAGTCATTCGGTTTTCGGCGCCCTTTGGGAGTTCGGGGTTCTCGGTTTTTGGCGCGGCTCTGGTTTTCGGCGCCCTTTCGGTTTTTGGTGGCATTGTGGTTTCTGCGCTCTGTTTGTTTCGGCGCCCTCTAGTGTTCGGCGGCTCTTTCTTTAGCCACGGGTGGTGGGGTTCCAAGCCCCCCTTCCTTGAGCCAAAACTGGAGGGGGCTTCAGCAGGGGGGTGTTGAAAGGGAGGGCGGGGGGGGCCCCCCCCTCCTATCGGAAAGGGAGGGAAGGGGGGTAGCCTCTGGAGCGCGAAAGGGGAGACGGGGGGGAGCTTCCGCAGGTCGGAAAAAGGGGGGAAGGGAAGTGGGGTGGGTCCGGCAGAGCGGATTCAAAGGGGGGGTATTTTTCGCAGCGCGAAAGGGGGGGAGGGGGGGGGAGTTTCTGAGGCTGGGCAAACAAAGGGGGGAGAGGGGGAGTTTGGGGCAAGGGAGGTCCACGGAGGGGTCGCCAAGAGGGGACCCCACCCTTGTGGGAGTGTTCCACGGGCGCGGTTTCTCACACATACCTACCTACCTAATCGTCCTCCTTCGCCTCATATTTTTCCTCCCCTCCATGTTGTCTCCGACTTCCTCCACGCCCTGTACCCCTTCATCATCCTCTCCTCTGCCTCTGCCTCCTTATCCTCCACCTCATTTTTCATCTCCTCCTCTTCCTCCTTCTCCTCCTCCTCCTCCTCGCTCACCCCGCTCCTCCCTCACCCCTCCTCCGCCCTCTGTCTCCTACCCCTCCTCCACCTCATCCTCCTCATTCTTCTCCTAATCCAGATCCTCATCCTCATCCTCATCCTGTCCCTCCTCTTCCTCCTGCGTGCGGCGGCAGGACTTCGGGCTCGCACTTTTCCTGCCGGCCGGCAAGCTCGCCGCGGAGAAGTGCGGTACGCCAGCCTTCATGTCGCCAGAGATGCACAGGCCACGGGGTGGATCCTTCGGAAGAGGGCCAGCCGACACATCGGCGGCCCGAACGAGGAGTATGAGTGGGGGAGAGCGATGATGATGATGCTGATGATGATGACGATGATGATGACAATGATGGTGACAATGATGATGATGATGATGATGATGATGATGATGCTGATGCTGATGCTGATGCTGATGCTGATGATGATGACGAGAATGATGATTTTAGGAGTAAGAGCAAGAATGATAATACGAGTACTAGTTTTGATCGTAATAACAATATCACGAATGATGATGGTACTAGAGATAACAATTACAATAATCATACTTATCAGTACAACCAAAAGATGATACACATAATAATGTTTTAACAGTAATACTGATACTGATGCTGATGCTGATGCTGATGCTGATGATGATGATGATTGTGATTGTGATGGTGATGGCAATGGTGATAGTGATGGTGTGATAGTGATGGTGATGGTAATGGTAATCATGATGATGGTGGTGGTGGTGATGGTGATGATGCTGCTGCTTCTGCTGATGATGACGATGGTGATGATGATGATGAGGAGAAGGAGGAGGAGGAGGACGACTATGAGTATGATGCTGCTGATGATGATGGTGAGGATGAGGATCATAACAGTAATACTACTCAATAGTAGTAGCAATGATAATAACAATGATGATAATAATAATGATGATGTTGATGATGATGATGATCGTGGTGGTGATGGTGGCGATGGTGGTGATGATGACGATGACCATGATGGCAATTACAGCCATGATGATGAGGATGATGAGGCTGATGAGGATGATGAGGATAAGGATCAGGATGAGGATGAGGATGAGGAAGATGATGATGATCATGATGATGATGGTGGTGGTGGTGGTGGCGGTGGTGGTGCTGCTGCTGATGATGATGTTAATGATGTTGATGATGATCGTGTTATGGTAATGACGGCGACTATAATGATGCTAAGGGGGTGATGATGATGGTGATGATGGCCACGGTGGTCATGATGACGATGAAACGGTGATGATGGTGGTGACGATGATGATGGTGATGGTCATGGTGATGGTGTTCTGATAATGGCGACGGCGAGAATGATGTTAGTGGTGATGATGATGCTGATGCTGCTGCTGCTGATGATGACGATGATGCTGATTATGATTACGATGATGATGATGATGATGATGATGATGATGATGGTTATGATGATGGTAATGATGATGATGATGATGATGATGATGATGATGATGATGATGATGGTGGTGGTGGTGGTGGTGGTGGGGGTGGTAATGATTACGATGATGATGATGCTGATGATCATGATGGCAGTGGTGATGACGATGATGGTACTGATTATGTATGATGATGGTGATGATGATGATGATGATGTAGATGATGATGATGATGATGATGATGATGAAGATGATGATGATGAGGATGATGATGTGGATGATGTGGATGATGATGATGATGATGATGATGATGATGATGATGATGATGATTAGAAGGAGGAGGAGCAGGAGACGGAGGAAAAGGAGGAGGATGATGATGATGATGATGACGATTGTGGTGGTGGTGATGGTGAGGATGGCGAGGAGGAGGAGGAGGAGGAAAGCTAAGAATCATGTCTGGCCATTGTGAAAAAGTAGGAGGAGGAGAACGCGGCCTCGTGCGTAGGGCCGCAGCGCACTGAAGACTACACTTACTTCAGTGTGTCGCAGTCAGACGAAGAGCGTCCCGATTTTGTTGGTCCCGATAGATCGTCGATTCCAATTTGTGCCACGGAGGTATGGAAGAGCATGCCGCTTGCAATGTTGAGGTTGTTATAATGCTGGCACATGGCTCTGCTTCGTGCCCAGGACCGAACAAAACAGGCGCTTGATGTTGGTGCTAGCTGGCATCAGTATCGGCTCAAGTGTTCCCCGTCCACATTGAAGCCGCAAATGATCGTATTCGTATGATTTGTTCAAATATTCAACCACATCGGACGAATCAACATGAACGTCTACCATTGCCCAGTGCTGCAAGTCCAAAGCTGACGGATGCTGCACGAATGGACCTGCTTGCTTACGTTTGAGGAGGAGCTGGAAGGACGGCCCGGGAAATTTTGGTACTACGCCCACAGCGGGGCCAAGTACAAGGCAATGTCTGGCATGGGCATTGACGAGCTCCATGGAGACACCTTCTATTGTAGAGGTCTCCGGCCTGTGCCGCCGATCCGGGACGCTCCAGGACGCTCCCTGTGAATTCGTCCTGCTTCATAGTTTCTGAGCTTTTACCTCGAGGAGGCAAGAGGGAGGACGAGGGAGGAGAAGGAGGAGGAGGAGGGGAAACATGAGGGGGAGGGTGTTGGCAGTCGCCTTAGGCAGTCTGTGTTGGATGGAATGCTTGCCTCGTGTCCGTCTGTTGAGCTTGTTGGTGGTCTAGCTCCCCGACGTGTTGGCTCATTGGTGGGTGGTTGCTCGGGTCGTGGCGTGAATATTTTATCTTGTGTCACCCCTTCCCGACCTCTGTGTCAAATCTTGTCTAGTGGCCTTCTACCCATGCCGGCAGCGTACCTAGCTTGTGGATCCAAGGCTTTCTGGAGGTTCGTGAATCTCGTTTGAAGCTTCTCGGGGGCCTCTGGCAGGCAGTTCTGAAGACTCTGGGACCGTTCGGGAGCCTCTTTTGGGCATCTTTGGGGCCTTATGGGGGCCTCTCGGGGGCCTCTCGGGGGCCTCTTCTCTCGGAGCTTCTTGGGGGCCCTTTGGGACGGAAGGCTCGAATCGTTGGTTCGTCTTCCCTTTCTTGGGCCCCTCTTGGGGCCGTCCTGAAGCCCTCATGGGGCGTCTTGGGCGCCTGTCGGGCCGTTTCGGGGTCCTCTCGGGTCGTCTTGGAGCCTTCTTCTTGGGGTCCTCTTGGGTTGTCTTGGGGCGGTCTTGGGGGCCTCTTGGGCCGTCTTGGAGCATCCGCAGCTCGGCAAGGCGAGAACCCTAAAACATGAACCACCCAAGGGAAATCAATGATTGTTGCCACTTGAGGTCCTCTGGAGTTGGAGCGCTCTTGGGGCCACTTGGGGGCCTCTTCGTCCGTCTTAGGCCATCTTGGGCGTGTAGGAGCTCTTTTAGGCCGTCTTGGCGGTCTTGGCGGCGTTGCCTCCCTCCCCTTACCCTTCCCCGGCCAAGCCGCCCCAGCACCCTTCCTACTTCTAGGCCTCCTAGATTGGGCCGGAGTAGATGGGTCGGAGGATCGCGCCGCATCGCCGATAGCCTCGCCGATGCGGCTCGATGTGGAACCCGATTTGCCTCACGTCGACGTCGCTAGTGCATTGCCCACGTCGACGATGCGGCTCGATCCTCCGACCCCATCTACTCCGACCCCATCTAGGAGGCCGCTACTCCGACCCCCATCTAGGAGGCCTCTACTCCGACCCCCCGACCCCGTCTACTCCGACCCCGCCTAGGAGGCCCCTACTCCGACCCCCGTCTAGGAGGCCTCTACTCCGACCCCCCGACCCCGTCTACTCCGACCCCGCCTAGGAGGCCCCTACTCCGACCCCCGTCTAGGAGGCCTCTACTCCGACCCCCCGACCCCGTCTACTCCGACCCCGCCTAGGAGGCCCCTACTCCGACCCCCGTCTAGGAGGCCTCTACTCCGACCCCCCGACCCCGTCTACTCCGACCCCGCCTAGGAGGCCCCTACTCCGACCCCCGTCTAGGAGGCCTCTACTCCGACCCCCCGACCCCGTCTACTCCGACCCCGCCTAGGAGGCCCCTACTCCGACCCCCGTCTAGGAGGCCTCTACTCCGACCCCCCGACCCCGTCTACTCCGACCCCGCCTGGGAGGCCCCTATACTCCGACCCCCATCTAGGAGGCCTCTGCTCCGACCCCCCGACCCCGTCTACTCCGACCCCGCCTAGGCGGCCCCTGTACTCCGACCCCCATCTAGGAGGCCTCTACTCCGACCCCCCGACCCCGTCTACTCCGACCCCGCCTGGGAGGCCCCTATACTTCGACCCCCATCTAGGAGGCCTCTGCTCCGACCCCCCGACCCCGCCTAGGCGGCCCCCATACTCCGACCCCCCGACCCCATCCTGGGAGGCCTCTGCTGCCGCGGCGCGGGAGCGGCCCCGGCAGAGCCACCCAGGCCACCCCTTAGTGAAGCAGGGCCGGAGCTCGGGCTGCGTCGTTTTGCTTTAAACTCACACGCCGGATCGGCGGATTTCTTCTTCGACAATCGCCGAGCGCGTTCCACTGCTCGCAGAGTGCCTACTCGCAAACGTCCGAAAAAAACACGTTCGCCTCGATGTGATATATCGCAGATCCCCCCACGGCGGATCCAGGCTGTTTGCGAGTAGTGACTTTGTGAATAGCGGAACGCGCTTGCCTTGATGATTCAGCCCAACACGTCTCAAACCTGACCCATTTTGTGCAAAGAGTGCGAGCTCGGCACGTGGCAATGACGGGATGCCATAAAGGCCTCGACCAATTGCCGCGGGTCTAGATAGATATCCGCCATTATTCGTTTGTCATGTTGGCTCAAGTGCGATATGGTATCAGAGCACGGCGTGGAATGAGGATTTTCCGATATGTGAGTCCTGCGATCATGTTGCCGAACGTGGCCGTTGGCCAGACCCCTGACATGTAGGTTTTGTGTAGCCTGGGTTGCCCCGCAGTGGTCGGCGCGAGGCTCGCAGATATCCGACACGCCTTCTCATCGTCTTGAACCTCTTGCGCTAACTAGCTGTGGAACCGCGAGCAGCACGATGCCTACCTGGGGCAAGATCCACGCCGAGTGCCACGGTGAAAGTGCCACGGAGCCGTCGATCCAGATCCTGCACCACCTGTGGGTATGAGCCAGAAAGGATGCCGAGGCAGAGCGCAACCAGGCAGCGCTGAGAGGCACAAGGCATTCGCAATCGGGGATCCACGATGCGGATGGTTCCACGCTCGCGTGCCAAAAACTTTCCAATCGCAACTGAATGAAAAAACATAGGGCGCGGCAGTCAATCGCCCTGGAGGGGGCTCCGAGGGAGGCCCAAAAGGTACTCCTGGGAGGTTTCCGGGAGGCCCATCTGACAAATCTGCGTGCCATGTGCGCGCCACCTCCTTTTGCGAAGAGCGCACAATGAGGCGATCGATGGATCGAGCCGGTCACACAGACCCTCGCCAGCATGCGTGCGCATAGCCGATAGACGGTGAAGGCCTTCACCTGAAGTCCAATCGACATCATCCTTGCTGGCTAGATCCAAAACTTCGTAGAACACAGCGACCATTCATTGCCAGCGCTGGGCAACGAGCGTCGCATTATCGGGACGGCGCTGGTGGTCTATGATTGGCTTCCACACGTCTTGCACCCGAACCCAGCTGGCCCATGCGCTCAGGAGGAAGACCGCATACATCAGAAAATTCTTGCTCCGCACGATCGGTAAACAGAGCCCAAGTTTAATTGGGGAGCGCCCGAATTTCTTGGGGAGAGCCATGCAATGAAAAGCTCCGTCTCGGCACCTGCCAGCCTGGATGCGCCCTGGCGCAGCAATCCGGCTGCTCAGCGGGGACTCAGCAATGACTGCGAATACCAAGCTGGTGCCACTGCGACCTGTCTGCGCGGAAATGCGGCCTTGTGAGGCTTTACGTGCAATGTTCTATCGACATCGATTGCCTCCGCTGCCCGACGCAAAGCGTGCCCTAGCAGACAATGATGGATTGTCGACGACGTGTTGGCGGTACGGCACGCGAGCATGGGCGGTGATAGGATTGACATCTGAATTCGTGGCGTCAGGCCCGAGGCATCCATGAGGGCTGGAGACATGTTCTAACCTGCTGCAACTGATGTGCTGTCCTGGTCAAACATCTTGGTCCCAATGCGAGAGCCAGGTTTTGTACGCTAAGGCCCTTGCTCACGTGAAAACGCGGCGCACAAACAGAGTTACAGGAACATTGGGCGTATCCGCGCTGACTTGGGTAGCCCAGTGGTGATTCATTGCCTGGCAGCCGGGCCCGTCCAGCGCATACCGAGCCCAGCCTTAATACGGAAATGCCAGCTGAAAACTCGTTCGTGTCCGCCTTGAATTTGGACGCACTGGTCAAGAATTTCCTTCCAAGATCCCCGACAGCATCGACGGACTGGGCAGCGCTGAGTTCGGAAATGCCGATCTCGTAAGCGCGCACGATAAGGGAGCTGGTAGTCCCAAGCCTCTCCTTGAGCGAACGCCTGCCCGAACCTTTGATCGTTTCCATCAGCTTCACGCCAAAAGCCGCGGTGTCCCAGGACGACGTCGCTGGACACGTTGGCAGAATTGGAGGGCGAGGAGAAGGAGGAGGAGGAGGAGGAAGATGGAGGAGGAGGAGGAGGAGGAGGAGGAGGAGGAGGAGGAGGAGGAGGAAGAGGAGGAGGAGGGGGGGAGGAGAAGGAGCAGGAGGAGGAGGAGGAGGAGGAGGAGGAGGATGGAGCGGAATGCTTTAGGAGGTGGTTCAGTGGGGTTGTAGGAGGTTACGGGTGAAAAGGGGTATGTAGGCGGCACCAGGAAGGGAATTCCGACCTTGTCGAATTCCTCAGAGGGGGAGGGATCATCGCCCCCTTATCACCCGTTCATCTAGGTCACCCCCAGGGGCGCAAAGATAATCGCGGTTCGCGAATCGCGGCTTGGGTTAGAGAGGTGCCCTTCTCCAGGATGGCGGCGCGAGGGCGCGAAGGTAGCCGTGCACCGCGGGGCGCGATGCACGAATTTAGGCGACCTACGTTCATCTTGGCGGCGAGCCCATGGGGGAAGTGAGAAAGGGCGGGCCTTCTCAGAAGGCTCGGAAAGAAGTTTTCTGAGCCTTCCTCGGATGCACAGAAACCTTCTCAGAAGGCCCGAGGGCCCTTGAGAAGTCCCGCTGCCTTCTGAGAAGGCCTTCTCCTCCTCACTTCCCCCCCTCGCTCGCCGCCTATCATCGCCTAAAGGTGGGATGATCCGCCACTTTGCCCAGGAACACGTGGTTCTTTCGCTTCCACCGTCCCGCGGCGCGCCAAAAACGTGGCAGGGTCAGGAGGCGGTCTTCCCAGAGGACTTAGGGCGAGCATCTGATTAAGAAACGTCTTCCAGGAGGAGGAGGAGGAGGAGGAGGAGGAGGAGGAGGAGAGAAGAGGAGGCGGAGGAGGAGGAGGAGGAGGAGGAGAAGGAGGAGGAGGAGGAGGAGGAGGAGGAGGAGAGAAGAGGAGGAGAAAAGAGGAGGATGGGGAGGAGGAGGAGGATGAGGATGAGGAGGAGGAGGAGGAGGAGGAGGTCCAGCGTTTCTTAGTCAACTTGCTCGAGAGCTGGCCTTGTTTCCGGAGAACGGTCGTCCCTCCAGCGTGAACCAAACAGTTGGTTGGCCCAGGGTTGTTTGTAGCTTAAAGCATGGCTTTTTTGATCATATTTTCGGCTGTACCCCGTCCTGTTCTTGCTCCTCTTTTTCCTTCTGCGCCACTTTATTCGTATATTGCGAAGGCCTTCCGGTCGGTACCGCCGACCCTGAAGGTGGACGACGACGACGACGACGACGACGACGACGACGACGACGACGACGACGACGACGACGACGACGACGGTTGTGGCGGCGACGTCGACGACGACGCTGACGATCTGGAGCCCTTCGTGGGCCCTCTTGGCAGGGTCAGGAGGCTGCTTTCCAAGAGGACGACCCCGTCCAGAGATCGGCAATTGCGTGATCTTGGGCAGGTGTGTGATGGATCTGTGAAGCACCACAGTCGAGTATATCTCAACAGGCTGGGAGCGGGCTCGTGGTCCAAGCTTCTTAGCAAGGCTGAGCGGCAGTGCCACCGTCGGTAGTTTGTTCCTCAACGAATTAGTCGGATAGCTAGATACTCGATACACGATACTGTTCCTCTTCCTCCTTTTCTTCCTTCTGTGCCACTGCATGCGTAGATCTCTCCACCCTTTGATGAATTGCCACGGATCATTGCGGCAAGTCCGGTGCTCCGATGCTCAGGAGGAGGAAGGGGAGGAGCCAGGAGGAGGAGGAGGACGAGGAGGAGGAGGAAGATCAAGAGGATACGGGTCACGAGGGGGAGGAGGAGGAGGAGGAGGAGGAGGAGGAGGAGGAGGAGGAGGAGAAGGGAGAAGGAAATGAAGGAGGAGGACGAGGAGGAGGAGGAGGAGGAGGAGGAGGAGGAGGAGGAGGAGGAGCGAGGAGGAGCGAGGAGGAAATGGAGGAGGACGACGAGGAGGAGGAGGAGGAGGAGCGAGGAGCGAGGAGGAGGAGGAGGCGGAGGAGGAGGAGGAGGCGGCGGAGCGAGGAGCGAGGAGGAGGAGGAGGAGGAGGAGGAGCTGCTCCTCCGTGTTGCCTGTTCCCCGCCCCATCTGGCCTTCGTGGTCTCAGCGGGCTCCCGCCTCTCCCCCTCTCGCGCCCTGCCCTCTTCTGCCCTCGTGCCTCAATTCGCTCCTGGTGCACCCCACTGCTTGCCACGACCGGCGTCTGACTGTCTTGGACCATTGTGGCGCCCGCTCGGGAGGGGAAAAAACACAGACACAATTGACCCTCGACTCCCAGGAAAATATGGGAAAATATGGGAAGTGGGGGGCAAGGCGGAAATCCCCCAAATGTAGGCAAACGTGGGGAATCCTAGGATTTGTGCCAATTTGTTATTTGTTTGTGTGTCCCAGGGCCCCTTGACCCGCGGGCTTAAGAAGTTCCCCGCCTCATCCCCCCTCCGCCTTCTCCCTTCTGCCCCCGTCCCTCCCCCTCTCGCGCCGTTCCCGCCCCTCGTGCATCGATTCGCCCCCGGTGCGCCCAACCGCCTGCCACGACCAGCACCTGACTGTCCTGGACCACTCGGGGTTCAAGCGACTCAGAGGCCAGCAACATATGTACACGTACGCGGTTAGCTTCCCCTGGAGTGCGTGTCAACGCGGACGTTCGTGCAGGCAAGACCGCGGAGGGCGTACATGTACATATGTCGTTGCTCGCCCAGCGACGGGGGTCAACGCTTACGTAAGTCGGGCGTGTCCCCCTACAGGGTGAGTATAAAGAATACTGCAAGAATAGTCAGTCGGGGGACGAGATTAAGACCATCTTTGAATATTTTTGGGGCATTTCTTGACTATGTTTTATTTTTCGTCCAAAATCACCCTGTAGAGGGGGACATGCCCGACCTAAGTCAATGCAAACGGGGATCAGCCAGAGCGCCGAATCTTGCAGGATCCTGCAGAGCCAAGGTCGCACTGACCCAGGCTTGAGCGCAGAATCCTGCAGGATCCTATAGGATCCTGTGTTCGGATTGGCATGGGTCAATATGTCTGGGTTTGGATTGACCTGGGTCAACATGTCCCCGAACCATTTGGCACCCGCGGGCTAAAACATTCCTCTGCCTCATCCCACCTCTACCTTCTTCCTTCGGCCCCCGTCCCTCCCCCATCCCTCATGCTCCTCCTCCCTTTCTCCCCTCCCACTTCTCCTCCTGGCGGAGACTGAGCGTCCATTAAGCGGGGGGTATCAGCCCTCCTCCGAGGTTGCCCAGATACAGCCGCGGGTACACCAACCTCTGCGATGTTTGGGCAGCTGGTGTCACCATGTACATGGTGATGACTGGTGGGCGCCCTCGCCAGCTGTGAGGAGGGGGAGAAGAGTGAGGATAGAGACAGGAGGTGGGGAAGGAATGTAAGAGGGATGCAGGGAGGAATGATGGTGATTGAGAGCTTAAGTGGTTGAGGGGAGATTAAGGAAATAGGAGGAGGGAGGATATTGAGGATATTGAGCAGACTGTGCTGGTAGGGGGGATCGATCGATCAGAGAAATGGTGCTCCTGCGCCGACTTTCAGCGTTCCTGGGCCAGGTTTGTTCTGGATGGGTTCTCGTTGTTGGTCCCAGCATTTGGGGACTGCGGCGCACCTGCTTTCCTTTCCCTGCAACGCAAGCTTACATGCTGGTTGTTTCTGCAGTCCTGAAGCGAACATTCCGCATTCGATGTTCTCAGAGTCTTGGTTGGCAAGAGAATGGGGATTCTGGCGAGGGCAGCGACCTTTCGAGAAAGCGCGAGGCTTCCCACAAGGGGTCTGTGGGAAACACACACACACACCACACACACCACACACACACACACACTTACACACACACACCCACACACACACCCACACCCACACGCACACGCACACGCACACGCACACGCACACGCACACGCACACGCACACGCACACGCACACGCACACGCACACGCACACGCACACGCACACGCACACGCACACGCACACGCACACGCACACGCACACGCACGCGCACGCGCACGCGCACGCACACGCGCACGCGCACGCGCACACGCACACGCACACGCACACGCACACGCACACGCACACGCACACGCACACGCACACGCACACGCACACGCACACGCACACGCACACGCACACGCACACGCACACGCACACGCACACGCACACGCACGCACGCACACACGCGCACACGCACACGCACACGCACACGCACACGCACACGCACACGCACACGCACACGCACACGCACACGCACACGCACACGCACACGCACACGCACACGCACACGCACACGCACACGCACACGCACACGCACACGCACACGCACACGCACACGCACACGCACACGCACACGCACACGCACACGCACACGCACACGCACACGCACACGCACACGCACACGCACACGCACACGCACACGCACACGCACACGCACACGCACACGCGCACACGCACACGCACACGCGCACGCGCACGCGCACGCGCACACGCGCACGCGCACGCGCACGCGCACGCGCACGCGCACGCGCACGCGCACGCGCACGCGCACGCGCGCGCACGCGCACGCGCACGCGCACGCGCACGCGCACGCGCACGCGCACGCGCACGCGCACGCGCACGCGCACGCGCACGCGCACGCGCACGCGCACGCGCACGCGCACGCGCACACGCACACGCACACGCACACGCACACGCACACGCACACACACACACAGAAACACAGACAAACACACACACACAAACACACGCACACGCACACGCACACGCACACGCACACGCACACGCACACGCACTCGCACTCACACACTCACACACACACACACGCACACACACACAGACACACACAAAAACCGCAGCCGTTGGCACGAAACCCGGTATCTTCTGAACGAGTGCCTGTGCGCTGATAAAACAACGAGTGCGCAGACTTCTGCTGCGTTGCATTGAGATTGTCTATTCGTCTTTGTGTGTGTGTTTTCCCACAGACTCTCCAATGACCACGTGCCTAACGTCCCCCCCTCTCGTCCGCGCACAGGCCTCGGGCCATGATCTGCGACCCCCTCTCGTGGACGCCCCCGGCCATTGCATTACCAAGGGCTCCCACGAGGGCGCGAAGTGATTCGCGCTTCGCGGTCCTCGCTCCTTTTCCCCTCCTCCTCGTCCTCCTTTTCTCCCTTTGGGGGGGCGGCGCGAGAGCGGGAAGTTATTCGCGCTTCGCGGTCCTCGCTCCTTCTCCCCCTCCTCCTCGTCCTCTTCTCTCCCTTTGGGGGGGCGGCGCGAGAGCGCGAAGTTTTTTTCGCGCTTCGCGGAGCGCGAAGCGCGAAGTTGGGAGCCCTAGATTACTTGTTCATCCTCCCTTCTGCCTCGACCCTTCGCAGTCCTGCATTCCCGATCACTGGGAGGCGGCAAGCACCCCTTCCTGAGCGACGGGGCCCAGGAGCAACAGCAGCTGGATGAGAGGATTCCCCGCCGATCTCCACCTAGGAATGCTTTACAATATTTGCCGAAGCTGTGTCCCTCTTTTTTTTTTCCCAGCCATCCTGTGGTGTTGGGTCCTCGTTTTGAAGAGACAGCGCCCCGCGTCCCACCTCCTCTCCTCCTCCTCCTCCCCCTCTTCGCCCTCCTCCCTCCTCCCCCTCCTTGCCTCTGCTCGTTTCGTAGCCCCATAGGGAGCTCCGCCGAAGGTCCCAGTGGCACAGCCCGCATGCGGTTTTTCCACCCAGGGCAGCGTTTCGTAGCCCCATAGGGAACTCCACCGAAGGTCCCAGTGGCACAGCCCGCATGCGGTTCCCCCACCCAGGGCAGCGCTTCGTAGCCCCATAGGGAGCCCCACCGAAGGTCCCAGTGGCACAGCCCGCATGCGGTTCCCCCACCCAAGGACAGCGCTTCGTAGCCACATAGGGAGCTCCACCGAAGGTCCCAGTGGCACAGCCCGCATGCGGTTCCCCCGCCCAGGGCAGTAGCCCCATAGGGAGCTCCACCGAAGGTCCAAGTGGCACAGCCCGCATGCGGTTCCCCCACCCAGGGCAGCGTTTCGTGGCCCCATAGGGAGCTCCACCGAAGGCCCCAGTGGCACAGCCCGCATGCGGTTCCCCCACCCAGGGCAGCGTTTCGTAGCCCCATAGGGAGCTCCACCGAAGGCCCCAGTGGCACAGCCCGCATGCGGTTCCCCCACCCAGGGCAGCGTTTCGTGGCCCCATAGGGAGCTCCACCGAAGGTCCCAGTGGCACAGCCCGCATGCGGTTCCCCCACCCAGGGCAGCGTTTCGTGGCCCCATAGGGAGCTCCACCGAAGGTCCCAGTGGCACAGCCCGCATGCGGTTCCCCCACCCAGGGCAGCGTTTCGTAGCCCCATAGGGAGCTCCACCGAAGGTCCCAGTGGCACAGCCCGCATGCGGTTCCCCCACCCAGGGCAGCGTTTCGTAGCCCCATAGGGAGCTCCACCGAAGGTCCCAGTGGCACAGCCCGCATGCGGTTCCCCCCCCAGGGCAGCGCTTCGTGGCCCCATAGGGAGCTCCACCGAAGGTCCCAGTGGCACAGCCCGCATGCGGTTCCCCCACCCAGGGCAGCGTTTCGTGGCCCCATAGGGAGCTCCACCCCCAGTCGCGCAGTTCGCATGCCTCCCCCCCCCCACCCAGGGCAGCGTTTCGTGGCCCCATAGGTAGCTCCCCCGAAGGTCCCAGTGGCGCAGTTCGCATGCGTCCAGTATTGCGTTTCGTGGCCCCATAGGGAGCTCCACCGAAGGTCCCAGTGGCGCAGTTCGCATGCGTCCTCCCCACACCCAGTACAGCGTTTCGTGGCCCCATAGAGAGCTCCACCGAATGTCCCAGTGGCGCAGTTCGCATGCGTCCCCTCCCACCCAGTACAGCGTTTCGTGGCCCCATAGGGGGCTTCCCCGAATGCGATACCCACAACTGCATATGGTTGGGGTTTTCGCCAGGCTAATTCCCCCCACTATTTCTCTCTCTCTCTCTCTCTCTCTCTCTCTCTCTCTCTCTCTCTCTCTCTCTCTCTCTCTCTCTCTCTGTCTGAGTCCCATCTCTTCTCTGCCCTCCCTTCTTCCTTCTCCCTTCTTTTGTTTCTTCTTGAGCAGCCGTACGCTGTCTGTATTCAATCGCTTCGCTCATTCAGCCGACCCATATTACACCACCGTTGCTCTGTTGGCGTGCTCGTGTCGAGCGAGGAGAAGGAGGGGGCGGAGGAGGAAAATTATACCGTTCGATGGCTTCTTGAGGCGCTCTTGGTGCCAGATTGGGTCGTGGACAAGACGCATTTGGGGGAGGCGTTTTGGCGTCTCTTCGGAGGCATTCAATGAGCCTCGTGGTGGCAGTTTGGATCCTCCTGGGGCCGCTACTCGAGCGACGCAGGCACCACGTTGCATAATCGGGAATGTACACAGGCTTCAGATCGCGACGCGCACGCCGAATAGCACGAGGCTTGAACTGTTTATTGACCCCTTGGGGTAAGCGGCGCGTGGCCAGCGTCGTTCGAATCACGTCTTCGTGCTAGAAACAAGATGAAGACGCAGGGAGCCAGCCTTTTCTGACTCGCGGGCCTTCGTCGAGCGGGCGACGAGTATCGAGGAGGAGGAAGAGGAAGATGAAGAGAAACCTGGCGCCAATTATTTGTCTCTTCTCTTTTTCTGATGTCCTTTCTCTCTCGGGGCCCGTCATGAGTGCGGCGGCCCCTAGCTCCAGGGGGGTCGTGGGGCGCGGGGTTTGCCCCGCCCCACGGCGGCGGTGGGCGCGTGCACCCATCGTCCGCTACTCTGCGCGCGTGACGAGGCGGAGGAGGAGGAGAAGGAGGAGGACGAGGAGGAGGAGGAGGACCAGTGTAAACCCAAGAGCCATCAACGATGTTGAGTAAAACCTCCCTCCAAGCTGCCTCTTCATAGGCCCCTACAACGGTTCATTCCCATTGATGGAACTGCCTCATTGGAAGACATCCCCTGAAGCATGCCAAAACATAGTTCTCGGGATTCCAACTCCACGGATCAACCTGACTGGTGCGTCTTGACGATCCAACATCGAGAACCCATGTAACTGTTGCATCCGCATAGTTCTTGATTATTCCAACACGCCATTTCTGGTAGGCTGATGATTGAAATCCGCGAAACTTGAAGATGTTGTAGACGAATGTGCGCGGTGATAAGGCGAAAGCCACATGTTGAAAAGGAACCGCCCTCAATCCGTGAAGCTCTTGCACATGTTTTGAACGAATGTGCGCGTCGCAAAGGCGAGACCCACATTTTGAAAACCACTGGCCCTCAACCAGTGAAATTTCTACAAACTGTTAAAGCGAATGTGCGCCGCGCTGACGCGAGAGCCACATTCTGAAAACGACCCGCCCTCCATATGTGAAGCTGTTGCCAACTAAGCTCGGCCCGCTCTAAAAACTGGCTTCGGGGTGCGACAGGGAATATTCATCAGGGAAAAAATGGAGGAGGAGGAGGAGGAGGAGGAGGAGGAGGAGGAGGAGGGGAGGGGAGGAGGGGGAGGAGGAGGAGGAGGAGGAGGAGGAGGAGGAGGAGGAGCGAGGAGGAGGAGGAGCGAGGAGGAGTGATGAGAGAGGAGGAGAAGGAGCGAGGAGGAGGAGGAGGAGGAGGAGGAGGGCGACGACGAGGAGGAGGAGCGAGGAGGAGGACCGAGGAGGAGGAGGAGGAGGAGGAGGAGGAGGAGGAGGAGGAGGAGAGGGAGGAGGAGGAGGAGGAGAAAAAAGGAGCGAGGAGGAGCGAGGAGGAGGAGGAGGAGGAGGAGGAGGAGGAGGAGGAGGAGGAGGAGGAGGAGGAGGAGGAGGAGGGAGGAGGAGAGGAGGAGGGGGAGAGGAGGGGAGGAGGAGGAGGAGGAGGAGGAGGAGGAGGAGGAGGAGGGAGGAGGAGCGAGGAGCGAGGAGCGAGGAGCGAGGAGCGAGGAACGAGGAGGAGGAGGAGGAGGAGGAGGAGGAGGAGGAGCGAGGAGGAGGAGGAGCGAGGAGGAGGAGCGAGGAGGAGGAGCGAGGAGGAGGAGGAGGAGGAGGAGGAGGAGGAGGAGGAGGAGAAGGAGCGAGTTGCGAGGAGCGAGGAGCGAGGAGCGAGGAACGCGGAGGAGGAGCGCGGAGGAGGAAGCGGGGCCTCGGGCCCCGCCACCTGCGGAGGAAGCTGCACTCCGGCGCCCTGGATTTCTCCCTGGCGGAGTCTGGCTTCTTCGGCTTCGCGGCTGGGAGCCGGTGGTGCGAGGCGGCGAAGGGCTGCTGCCGGCGGATGGTGGAGCCCGACATGGCGCGGCGGGCTACGGTGCAGGCCGGCCCCGCGCCACGGGGCGCGCGGCGGGCGACGGCCAGGGGATGAAAGCCCAAGCCAGAGGAGCACAGCAGCATCGCTCAAGCCCAATACTCCGTCCAAGGGTCAACTGGAAGGAGGCGGAGGAGGATGAGGAGGAGGAAGAGGAGGAGGAGGAGGAGGAGGATGAGGAGGAGGAGGAGGAGGAACAGGAGGAGGAGGAGGAGGAGGAGGAGGAGGAGGAGGAGCAGGGCTAGAGTAAACCCAGGACGCGCCAAGGATGCTGCAATACACCCTTCCGTCCTTTTTTCGTCCCCTTCCCTCTATTGGCAGTCCTTCCAACTGCGGGAAGACTTCCTTGAAAGACGAGCGTCCGATGGGCGGGCCATTCAGGCGGGAACCCCGTAAAAGGAGCTGTCCTGCACTTGTGTATCTGCTGCACGCACACGCACGCACGCACGCACGCACACACATAGCCCTTGTGATACTCAAGTCTGTATTTTGCAGGGCATGTTTCACACCGCCGGTACTGAACGTTCGGCTCCACGCGCCCTCCATGATGCCTCGGTGGGTGACTGTGCACCACCCTTGCCATGCTTTCTTTTGTGCTCTACAAACCTCTTGAGCAGATTGCCGTTACAATTCAGGCTGACATCTTGGTACTTTCAGGGGCTCGGCTCCAGGCAGCTCCTGGCTTGCCAGTGTCTCGTCAGCACCTTCAGGACCGTTGTGCCGCAGTGCACTTCGGCTGGGAGCGGATCCCCTTCACGACGAAGGCGGCCGGCATCACGGTCGTGCTAGGCATGCGATTGTGAGCAGTTCACATTCAAGAAAGTGTCCTTCTGATGCAAGGGGCCCAGGGCGGCGGTGGCACTGTAGTTTTCCGAGTCGGGGGCCGCGAATAGCAAATCACTGCAATTTAGCCTCTCCGGGTGTACGAGACGGGCGAGGCGCAGCTGAAGGGGATCGAAATGGTGATTTTCTGGGGGTGCTCGCAGACACGTTCGGCTCCAAGCAGGCGCACACCGATCTTAGTGGGTGATCCGAGCAGTCCGTTGGGATTCCCTGAAGGCGTTGGTTCACCTTTGCTCGGCTAGATTCACCTGGGGGAGCCTGGTGCCGCTGGCAAGATCGCTAGTGAAGAGATTTTGGAATCATGGTCATAGTGTGCCTCTGGGACTCTTCGGCCACCGCTGAACCTACTTACTATGGCCCTGGGGGACACATCAGCACCGTAGACCACAGATTGATCCCTGAATCGTTGATGGCGGGAGTGACATTATTACTATCGATCGGGCAAGCCGCTTCGCCTTCACATGATTACTTCGGCTCGCCCGCGGGACCACGCACCTATGTCATGCGCTTCGACTGACACCCCAGCACGGGGTCTCGCAATCGAAAGCACTCCGTTGGGATTTCCACAAGTTTGCAGCGGCTTTACGGCACAGGACGGGGAGGGAGGCGTTGACCGAGGCCGTCGAAAACGAGTTCTCCCAGCAAGATTGGCTTGCAGTCGGAGGCCGAGGCGAGGTTGACTCATGTTGGGTTCTCTGGGTTCATTGCGCACGAAAGGTCGCACGCCCGAAATTACTTCGAGCACCGTCCTCCGCCTTACCCTGCTCGACCGACGGGACCGACGATTCGAGCTTCTCCAGAAACGGGCTCGACTTCGAGAACAAGCCCGTGAGTTCGGAGATATGCGTGGCGACGTGTCAGGATTCTCGAACAAGCATGTGCAGGAAGTGCGAGGAGTTGCGAGAAGTACAGAGGACCCTTCGACGCATCCGCCGGATTCGAGCAGCTAGGTTTTGCCAGAAATTGGACAGGGAACTTGACCTGGAAGAGCGGGCATGCCCGCGCGCTCAAGACCACCCGACAACACCGCGGCCCTCGCCGCCGACGGTTCAACAGCCCGCCAAGGAAGAGTGGAAAACGTTCCTACAGCAACCGCTCGCCCAGGGTGGGATGTCAGCTGCGGCCGTCGAGATGCCAGTGCGAGCGGACGAGGCGCGGCGGGGGGAAGAGGGATTCGGCCCCTGCCCGACACCCAGGGGGACATTGATTGGGACGACCCCTACCTGGATGAGCGCAGGTTGCAGGCCCAGCGCGATTTCAGGACGACCGTGGCGAAGCTGGGAAATCCAACAAACGGCGAGCGATTACAGGGTGGAGTGCACCTTCGGAAGCTTTGTTGATGGTGGTTGATCCACGCTGCGCATCGGTCTCAGCGCAAACGCGCCGTGGCCTGGGAACTGCTCCTCTCGGCGGCTTGCGGGCGCAGATTGCGAGGGGCGAGTGATTCGCATTCTTCGCCGCGCCCGAGATGCGCAGGCGACCCCGCTCTTCGCCCGCTGCTCCAGGGGGGGGGGCGCGCTTGGACAAGCTGCCGGGGATGCGAGGGCCAGGAGGCCGACGGGCCATTCGCCTGATGCGCTCGCGCGGGAAGGTTTGTTTTTTTGGGCCACTGGCGCAGAAGGGTTGCGCGTGCAAAGTCAGGGCCTTGAATGAGTCATCAACCTCGCTTTTTTCTTGGCATGATCAACCGGAGCACTACCTCCCTTTCTCTCCGCTTCATCCTTCGCCCCCCTTCTCTATCCTCGGCCGCCCCCTGTCCCAATTCTCCGCCATTCGCTCGGTCCCGGAGGTGGCCCTCGAGGCTTCGGTATCGGACCTCCCCTCCTCTCTTCTTCGCCCCCCCCCCCCTGCGCGACTGTCCAGGCCGCTGCGCACCCCGCGAAAAATTCGCGAGAGCCCGGGCCCCCCGCGAGAAATTTGCGAGAGCCCCGCGAAAGATTCGCATGAATCCTCCGCGCCGCGCGCTGTCCTCTGAGGCGACCCCGGGCCACCTCGCCCCCGCGGAACCCCCTGGGCGCGAGGGCCGCTCCCGCGCGCGACCTCCCCGGGCGACTCGCGCGGGGACTGAGCGGCGGAGACCCCCCCAGGGGACTCCGCCGCTCGGGCCGACGCCCCCGCGGGCGAGTCGGCCCGTTCCGGAGCCCCCCAGGGCGATCCAGGACCCCCCGCGCCCGCCCGAGCGGGGGCGCCCACGGGAAAAGCACCCGCCTAAGCTCCTTCTTTTGAGGGAACTCTGGCGGGGGCGATCCGCGCCGGGGCGGCAGTCGATGCCCCCCGGGCAATCGACTGCGGCAGATCCCCCCCGCGTAGAACCCCCCCAAAAAAAAAACAAAACGACACAGCGCAACACGCAAAACAACGGAAAAATGTACCGGGCGGAACATTCAAAACACAAGCAGAACACAAAAACCACACACACACACACGCACACAATAATGATTAAATTATGGCTATGAATTTTCACGCCTAAGATGGACCGCCGGGCTTCGTAGCCTCCGCGGCCAGCCGTGTCTCGCGGCTGCCCCGCCTCCCCCGCAGACGTCGCGGGGGGGCCAGTGTTGCGCGGTCGATGATGAGTCGGCGTCTTCACAGGCTGAGGCGTCACCGTGTCGACGAGCTCCATGATATTAGGGTTCCGGCTCGCCTTCAACCGATGCGCCGCTTCTTTCAGGCGGAGAACGCGCCCTTGCTTTTTTCGCCGAGCCGCCCGCTTCCAAGTTTATCTAGAAACGCTAGATGGATGCTTGCACCTGCGCCCAAGGGAAGGGGGGCTCATGGGCGCATGGGAGGGGCCGGCCATCTTTGCCAGAGTTCCCTGGGATCCCATGACTGAGTTGAAATGCGCGCGCGGGGGCTCGGGCCCGCAACTCAGTCTGCGTTGTAGTACCTATGGAGGGGGCGCATCTTGGGGGGGTCACGGTCTCCGCCGATGGCGCATGCGATATGCTCCTGGCGCCCAGCGGCACTTCCTCGGGGGCAGTCGAGTTGATCGGGGAGGGCGACGACTTAGCAGCCCCGGCCTTCACCAGGTGCGTCATCGCACAAAGCGCAGGCAAGCGCGAGTCAGTTCCCGCGCTATAGATCGCCACGCGTCGAAGGCCGAGCCCCAGCGCGCGGAGCGCGGTCGCGTCGCTCCATGCGCGCGCTGCCCAGGGGGGCGCTTTTCGCCAAGTATTCACCGAGAGAGCGGAAGTTGATGTTCGGAGAAGGGCGATGATGACGGGGTGGCTGCGCGCGGGGTCTTTCTGGCAGTCCCAGTCTTCAAATTCAAGCGGCGCGCCCCCCTGGCAGTCGCGGGCGCCGGCCTGGCGGGGCGCGAAGCCTATCGGTTTAGCTTCGGTCAATGCCTCGTCCTGGAAAGGAAACGAAGCTCCGATTTGAGAGTTCCGACGGAAGGCAGAGGCCCCGGGGGGTCGCGGGGCGGGCTGCGCGGGGCAATGTCGAGCGAGGCGGTGCGCAAGCGATGGGGGTTGTTCCCGCTTCAGCTTGAAGTATTCTTTCATCGCGCGCGATGGCTGCAGGGAACGGTTCGCCGACCTTCAATTTGCGCTTGGGCGATGGCTGCTGAGGGGGCAGTTGCCGGGAGAGGCCCCGCCGATCGACTCGCGCGGGCACTCGGCGCCGGTGCAATCCGACGAGGGCGTCTGGCTCTTCTCGGGGGTGTCGGCGAGGATTTTCTCGTTGAGGCATGGGGGGCTCGCGATTATTCCTGGCGCGCTCTTTTCGAGGGCCCCCGCGTCGGCAACCCTTTTCGGGCGGGTCGGTGCGACGGTCTTGCGGCGGGCGGCCTCGCTGGGAAGCGAGGCGGACTTGGCGCCCGAGCTCGCGAGCACCGCGGCCGATGCCGCAGAGAGCTTCCGACGCGAACTGCGCGGGGAGGACGGCGCTGCCAGCGGGGGGGAATCCATAGCAACCGCGCGCTGCTTAGCTTCCAAGTCCGAGCGGGTCTCCCTGGCCACGGTGAAAACATCAACTGCTTGCGTGCGTTATGACAGATGTCTGCTCGTGATGCCATTCGACGTTTGCGATGGTGTTGGTGATGGTGGTATGATGGTTGTGATGATAATCGTGATGTCGAGAGTGCTGATGGTGATGGTGCTGTCGATGATGATGATGGGGGCGCAATGGCGATGGTGATGAGGATGGGGAACATGCTGGTGAGGACGGGGATAAGGATGATCATGGCGATGCTGATGATGATTATGATGATGATGACGATGATGATGATGATGATGATGAGGGTGATGATCATGATGATCATGATGATGTTGATGGCGATAATGCGGATTGTGCTGATGATAGTGCTGATGATGATGATGATGATGATGATGACGGTGCTGGTGCTGATGGGGATGATGATGACGCTGATGATGACGATGGTGGTGATGATGCTGATGATAATGATGATGATGACCCCCCTCGCTTCGCGAGGTGCGCGTCCGGGGCACATGCAATCCAGTCGTTGCGTGGCCTCCTGGGAGTCTTGTGGGGGCCGTTTTGTTAGCTTTTCAGGGCTTCTTGAGGACTCTTGGTGGCCTTTCTGGGGCCTCCGAGGGGGACCTTTCGGGGACCTTCGGGGCATCTGGGGGGCCTCCGAAGGGCCTCTCGGGGCCCCGCGTGGGCTCTTGGGCCGTCTTGTGGCGCTCTTGCGCTGTCTGGTCCTTGCGGAAACCGTCTTGGGGACTTTTCGAGACCGCCTGGGGGCTCTCTCGACGCAGTTTTGGACCTTCTTGGGGCCCCCTGGGGCCGCCCCGGGGTCCGCTGGGGCCATCTTGGGGCCGTCCCGGGAACTTCCCGGGCCGTTTTGGCACCATTTTGGAGGCTGCCTGGGCCGCCGCGAGCGTCTGAGAGTCTGACCAGGAGAGAACGTTAGAATCCTTCAACGACCTTTCTGGATAACCAGTGACTTTGGCCGCTGGAGGCGCTCCTGGGGGTCCTCTTGGGGACCTCCTGGGCCTTCTCGGGTGCTTTCCGGGCCCTCCTGGCCATTTTGGACCCTTTCGGGGGCGTCTCGGCCCGTCTCGAGGCCATCTCGAGCCGCCTCGGCGCGCCCTGGGGCCCCCGAGTGGCCCCAGGAACCCAAATCATAGATTCCCCATTCGTTTTTGCACAAGGTTTCGAAACCCAGGAGGGGCCCGCCTCGCATGGGTTGACGGAAATGGCGCGCGACCCCAGGGGGGGGTGAGGGGGGCGTCTAATTATGCGACACAATCCAAGATGCGGCAAGTATGCCATTATTGGATACATAGGATACGTTGCATTATCGCCTTCGTGGGAAACGCTGCCGTTCAGCGCGTCGCCCCCTGGCGTGGATTATCCTCGCTTCGCGGGATGCGCGTCCGGAGCGCGCGCAATCCAGTCGTTGCGGGGCCTAGTGGGGGCCTCTTCGGGGCCTCTTGGAGGCCCGTTGGGGGCCTCTTGGGGTTCTTGGGAGTTGCCTTGGGGCCTCTTGAGGCCTTTCGGTGCTGTCTTGTGCCGTCTTGAGGCGCTCTCGCTTGGTCTGGCACCTCGGCGGGCCGTCCTGCGCGCCTCTCGCGGCTGCCTCGGAGCCATCTGGGAGTCCTCCCGGGGCGTCTTGGAGGCTTCGAAAACCGTTTTGGGTGCGTCTTTGGGCTGTCTTTGGACTTCTTCGGCCGGCGTCGGGTCTTTTGGGGGCTTCTTGGGTCGTGTTGGGACCATTTTAGAGGCTGCGTGGGCCGTCATGGGCCCCTGCGGGTCGAAAATGCGGAGAAAGCGAAAATCTTTCAAACATCCTTCTGGAGAATCATTGACTTTGGCCGCTGCAGGCGCTCTCGGGAGTCTTTTCGGGCCCCCCCCCTGGGCCTTCCCGGGTGATTCGCGGGCCCTCTCGGGGCCGTCAGGGGAAATATTGGGGTCGTCTCGGCCCGTCTCCAAGCCGTCTTGAATCGACCTGGCGCGCCCCTGGACCCCCGAGAGGCCTGGGGGCCCAAATCATAGTTAATCCATGGGTTTTCGTAGGTTCTCGAAGCTCAAGAGGGGCCCGTCACGTTTGGGTCGACAGAAGTGGAGCGACCGCATGTGGGGGCGGGGGGCGTCGCGCAATGCAAGATGTGGCAGTTATGCAATTATAGGATGCATTGGATACGCTGCATTATCGCCATCGCGGGGCTCAGCACGCACTTCCGGGCGTGGATCCTACAGGCTTGCGCCGCGTCCGCCGACCCCCTGGCATTTCGCTGGGTGCCGCGTCGGGCGCCCGAGCACTGTTGGCAGGGGGCAGCGCCCGTCGGGGTGCGTCGCCGGGCGGGGGGGGGGAGGCGGCCGGGGACGACGGGGCAGCAGCGTTCGCAGAGGGCCCCAAGAGGGCCACCAGAGAGCCCGCGGTCCAAGTGCGTTCGTACATGGCCCTTCACGGCCTAAGACCCACGGACGGCCTCAGGGCGGTCCAAGAGGCCCGCCAGGCATCGTCCCGGGCTCGTCTCTGGACCCTGGGGGAGATTTGGGGATTGGCCGATTCCCTGAAGCCTGGAGACCTTCAAGGGTCGGTGCATTTCCGCGCGGCGCGGGCAGCTGGTCGGCAGCAACCGCGCAGGCGACGAGCGCCTCGGCTGCGCGGGGGCGCGATCCACAGTGCGTTCGGCAAGAGTATAAATCGCGCGAAGGGCCAGAACGCCAAAGACAGCGGTTGCGCAGACTCAAGGAAGAAGACGAATAAGGATGGGGATGATGCCGCTCGCACAGCAAATGTCGCAGCGGAACTGGCTGGCCATAGACGAGATGAGCTGTTGAGGGCCAACTTCTCGGCGGAGCAGGAATCGCATTTGCGGTCGCGCATGTCAGCCGCGAGCGCGTCGATGGTCGGGGGGGGGCGGCGTGGGCGGGGCATTCGGCGGTGTGAACATGTTGTTATGCGGTTTGCCCAGACTTCTACCAGCTGGGGCCGTCGTCCAGAACAGCAATCAATGCGTCGCCCGCGTCGCGCCTGACGAACGCAGAGAAGCGCGCGCGGGGCGCGGCGGAAGACCGCGGGCAGCGCGTCTTCTAAGGGGCTCGAGGAGGAGGGGCGGCACAGGGGATGGCGGAGTTGACAGAGCGCGAGCACGCGGATAACGGGGGCGATTGGTTCTTCGGCGCGCAAGGCGTTTCGACGAGGAACGCTGTCGGAACGCGCGCGCACGTTCTTACGCGGCGCGCCAACAAACGCGCCCGGTTAGCGGGCGAACGGGGCAGCTTAGCGCGGAGACGCGCGCTTACGAGACGAAAACACGGGCGATTGCCGCGAAGCACGAGCAGGGGTGCACGGCGCGCAAGGGCGAGCGACAGAAAGGAAATTCGCGGGGGCGTCGCCGGGCGACGCGCGATTTCGAGGAGAGAAATTTGCCGAATCCGTTGCAGCGCATGCCGACCAGCAAATTCGGTGCCCCGTTGAGAAGCAGAGGGCCTCGCAATGTGCGAAGGAACGTGGGGGGCAGCTCCTTTGGGTCGCAGCGAGAGATCGCCCGTGCCGCGGAGGGGAACGGAGGCGGCCGCGCGCGATGGAGGACAAAGTGCGGTGGTTGGGCTGCCGCGACATGGAGTGCGCAGGCTTGCCAGGGTGGCCTCCGCTTGCGAAGCGCATGCCAGTTGCTCTGGAGGCAGGCCTGGATCGGTCCAAGCAGCGCGCGCGCGTGGGGGCGGCGCGCGAGGATGAGGCACGGGGGCGCGCAGCGTGGCACGGGGGCGCGCAGCGTGCGCGCGTGGGCGGGCGGCGCGCGAGGATGAGGTCGCGGGAGATGAACACGATGAGGTGTTGCTTCAACTGCCGAGGGCGAATTGCGTTCGATTTTCGCGCGCAGGACTGCTGGCCCCAAGTCTGGGGGCGAGGGCTTTATCACATTTTCCCACCGGACGGGCGCCTGTGTTTTCTGGGCGGGCATCGGAAGCGCCCAGCGCAGGGTGCGAAGCGCGCTCGGCCCATGGTCGCGCCGTCGTTGGCAGTAACGGCGCGCGCCCCGCGCGGCCGAACAGCGGAACGTGGGCGACGAAAGCGGAGAACGAGAGATCGACGCGGCCATGGCGGGGAGAGAAGAAACAGACTCGCGCCGCGTATTGCACGAAGTGCAAGCGCGTCAAAGCGCACCGTAGCTTGCGCCATAGAAACGCGAAGTGGAACGAGAGCGTCGGCGCTGTGCGATGCTCGAACGGCAAGTGCCAGGCGCTGGTCGAAGCGAGTGCGGAGGTGTCGGAGGCGCAGAAGAAGCGCGACGCAACCAGGGAAAGGCTGTGCAGGAAATGCACGGAGGAACGTGATAAGTTGACACGCGAGTCCAACGATGGCAAACGGAAAGCAGAAGCGGACGCAAAACCGTTGACATGTTGCGCACTTGGTTGCGGGGAAAAAGTCTTGGGACATGGTCACTTGCCCGCGTAACAAGTCCCACTCCCTCTTTCTCCTCCGCCTGCCTCCTCGCCTCTTCCTTTCCAAGAGGCCAACAGGCTGTGCCAACATGACCTTCGCACAATCGGGTATAATCCACACCCTCTTGTATTCATAGCTTGTTTTACGGTCTCTGGGATCTTCAACTGTTCGGCTGATGTAGCTATTCGGCGTGCTTGGGAGAGGAGAGATCGCAGAGGGTCCACTACCCGAGATGAACCACTTCCCGCGAGAGAACACGTTGTGAGACATGCAGCACGCACGAGTGATTGCCAACCACTTCGCGAAATAACACTTTGCGAGACATGCCGCACTCTGAAATGATTCGCCAAACACTTTAGGGCCATGCGGGTCGCACACCTGCGCATACCCGATCGTGAAAAAAGGGACAGCGACGTGACACGCACGAACATGTGACTGTAGCACAGCTCGCAGCCCACCCTCAGAGCAGCGAGGTCGCAACAGGATCGGTATGATTGCCCACTCCGCTGTGCCTTCCAGGAGCCCACTACCGTGACGACAGTTGCGCAGTTTGCAGCCCTCCGAGGGAGCCGCGAGATCGCCTGGGTCCGTACTGCCTTGCACCTCCGCCGTGCTTCCCACGAGCCCCTCTAGCAAACAAAACGACAGTTGCGCAGTTCGCAGCCTCCGATTGGGACGCGGGGTCTCGCATGCATCCGTGCTGCCTTGCACCTCCGCCGTGCCTCCCAGGAGCCCACGGAGATGGCCACAGCTGCGCAGCTCGCAGCCCCCGAGGGAATCGTGGGGTCTCAAATGGACCTGCGCTGCCCTCGCCTCCGCCGTGCCTTTCAGGAACCCACGAAAATGGCCGACCGTCGCGCAGCTCGCAGCCCTCAAGAGTGCAGCGGGGTCTCGCGTGGATCCGTATTGGCCTGCACTTCCACCGCGCCTCCCAGGAGCCCACGAAAGTCGCGACAGCTGCGCAGCTCGCAGCCCCCGAGGGAACTGCGGGGTCTCACATAGATCTGCGCTGTCCTCACTTCTGCCATGCCTCCCAGGAGCCCACGAGGGTGGCCGACCGTCGCGCGGCTCGCAGCCCTCAAAAGGCAAAACTTTGCTTCTGGAGCTTTCAGAGCATCCCCAGGACGGCCCGCGAGGCCTCCAAGGCCGCCCCAGGACGGCCCAAGAGGCCCCCCCCCCGCAGGGCTCCAGGACGGCCCACGAGAGCCCCAAAAAGGCCCCAGGAAGGCCCCCGAGGCAGCCCATGACTGCTCCAGGACGGCCCCAAGAGGGGGCCCAAGAGGGGGTGGCCGAAGGGATATGTCAAGCCTCTGGCCCCAAGACGTTCCCCCCAGGAGGCCCCTGGAACAGCCATCACGGCGGCCAGGGGCGGCCCCGAGGCGCCCCCGCAGCGCCCTCCAGGGGCCTTTGACGACCCAAGAGGCCTTTCCAACGGCCCAATAGGCGTCCACGACGCCTCAAGACCACTCCAAGAGGACCCCAAAGAGGGCCCCGAACACATCCTCCCAATTCTTTCTGGGAGTACGTTCATGTATGTGCGCTGTGGGCTTCAGCACGGTCCAAGACAACCCAAGCGTTCTCCGACACCGCCCCAGGACTGCCCTAGAGGGCCCCAGGACGGCCCAAGAGGGCCCCAAGACGGACCAAAAAGCCCCGAAGACGGTCCAAGAGAGGCCCAAGATGGCCCACTAGGGGCAACCCGAGCTGCAATTTCGAGTCCTTCGCCCAAAGACGACCCCCGAGGCCGCCAACAGGCCCCCAACAGGCCCAAGGGGCAACGGGAGGCCCAAGAGAGGGCACAAAGAAGCACCCAAGAGACCCCAGGGCGCACCCGGGAAGGCTCCAGGAGACCCCCAAGATGCCCCCAACCGGGCTCCGAGAGACTTCCAAACAGACCCCGAGATACGTTGATGAGGCCTCTGGCCTACGACCCAGCAATATTCCCCTGATCTATCCCAGACCACCGTCAAGGCGGCCCCAAGAGGGCCCGGAATCGCCTCCAAGACGGTTTCGAAGAGTCTCCGACGGCCTGGGGGGATGTCTGCCTGAAGTTGCTCGTGGTGGTAAGAGGCCCTCTGGAGGTCCAAAAGAGGGCCCAAAGAAGCACCCAAGGGACCCCAGGACGCACCCAGGAAGGCTCCAGCAGACCCCCAAGACGCTCCCAACCGGGCTCCGAGGGACGTCTTAAGAGACCCCAAGATACGTCTACGAGGCCTCTGGCCCACAACCCAGGCATATTCCCCTGATCGATCCCAGACCGCCGTCAAGGCAGTTCCAGGGGGCCCCGAATCGCTCCCAATACCTTTTTCGAAGAGTCTCCGACGGCCTGGGGGGAAGCGTGTGTGTGTGTGTGTGTGTGTGTGTGTGTGTGTGTGTGTGTGTGTGTGTGTGTGTGTGTGTATGTGTGTGTGTGTGTGTGTGTCCTTGTCCCGGACCCAGTCGCGACTTCGGGTTTCCCGTGAGGGTGATCTGGACTGTGGGTAAACATTGCGCCAGATGCTTCTGCTCGATTTCGCCTCAAGAGGGCCAGTTTCGGGCCTTCGGGGCCGTCAAGGATCGATCCGGTGTGCAAGGCCAGCCGGAGTGGACCCCAGGTTCGATTTTTACGCCACCTGGTGCACCACGCTTTGAGGGTGTATGCACCGCTGCTGGGGCCCAGGAAGCTGCTGGCCAGGATCGGCGCATGCGAAAACACGAGTACTCCCCCGGCAGTGCTTGCACCGGGGGCTCTCAACTATTCGCCCCCCAAAGGGAAGGTGCTAACTTGTGTCCCTCAGGGACTGGTGCCCAGTTCAGTGCCCCGTTGGTGGCCGTGGTGCCCGCCTGGGGCCTCGTGGGCGCGCTTGTGGGCGCCTCGTGCACCAAGTGGCCGTGCCAATGTTTCGCCCCTGGCCGCCCGTGGATGCCTGGTGGGCGCTTCGTGCGTTTGGGCGGATGGCCTGCACCACACAGCCTCTGCCGAAGCCTTCCCCACGCATCGTACACCACGCAGGTTGCACCACACAGCTCACGCCACACATGCTACACCAACGGGCCTGCACCGCATCGCTCACATAACGTGGCTTGCACCACGTGTGTATTACATCGCGCAGCTTGCGAGCCATATCTTGCATCACATGGCTTACACCGCATAGCTTGCCTCACAGAGCTTGCACCGCGTAGCGTTCACCATCTAGATTGCACCACATTGACCGCACCACAAACACATGGCTCACACCACCTAGCTTGCACCACATCTTACGCCTCCGCAGTGCGGCAACTCACTGTTCTGGAGGGCCCCAATCCACTCCGAACCTCGAATAGGCCAGCCGTGCGCAACGTCCTCGGTGCTCACCCGGCCTCAAAACGGCTCCTGGATGCCACACGGGGACCAAGAGACCTCCACGAAGCCTTCGAGAGGCCCCCCGCAAGGCCCCTCAAGAGACAGCATGCCTCACATCGGCAATCATTTGATCCCGGAAGGCATTCAGACACCCTCTTCGCGTGGCAAGGCTAGGGGGGGGACGTCGTGCGACGTAGGCCTCCCCTCACAAGGCGGGCGACCCCCTCCAGTTGTCTGGATTCCTCGGGGCGGCGTGGGATGGACCCTGCCTTGACCTGTCAGGTCGCCACGACGACAAGGCAAGGCAAGACGAGTCAAGACGAGACAGGACGAGACGAGGCAAGTCCAGACATGACAGCCTCCAGGATGGCCGTAAGATGCCCCAAGCGGGCCCTAGAGGGTCCAAACCTTGAGGAAACTAACCAGTCTGCGCCTTGTCGCCTATTTGCTCCCGATGGGCTCTTGATGCTTCAATATGGCCCAAGAAAGGCCAACAGGACCAACCGTGGATGGGCGGCTAAGAGGACCAACCGTGGATGGGCGGCAAGATGGCCCCAGGAGGCTCCAATACATCTCCGAGAGGCCCCCAGGAGGCCCCCCACAGGCTCCCCAGAGGGCCCCGCAGAGGCCCTCTCTAAAAGACAGGGCCCCCGAGAGGCCCCCCAACCCCCCCCCCCCCAAGGGGCTCCTGGGAGGTCTCGCTAGGCGGGCGGGGGGTGGGGGTGGGGGGGGGGGAAGTCTGCCGGCGTGGGTTCGTGGCGAGGGGCAAGTCCGACCCTAAAGGGAAAGAATGGGGTCGGCAGAGGACGCGCCAGGGCCCAGGGGGCTGGTGGGGCTTGCCCGAGCCTGTGGGATCGCTGGAGTGATCTCCGTCTCAGTTGCGGCTCAGGCCAGTCGGGTCGATTCTAATCTTACACGGCAGTTTTTGTTCGGGCGAGCTTCGCCGAGGGTTCACACTCAGATCGCCGAAAACTTGTCACGGAGGCACCATGGGAGCTATCAGCCGGACGAGATGGGCGTCCGCCCCAGCACCACTCATTTGCACGGTCGTGGCACTGCTCGGAGTGTCAGATGCTCGGAATCCCACGTCTGACGTGCCCATCTACACCACCTCTGATGTCGACGTAGGGGCGGAGCGCCGTTGGACGCTTGTGCTGGAGTACGATGCTACAGATGAAGAGCTGGGTGGCATTCGCCAGGAGTTTAACAACGGGCAGCACAGCCATCCCGGCAGAGGCCAGATGCCATTTGTGGTGGGAAGCATGACCAGAAACTCTCTCAATGCGCTGTTGGCGAGGCACAAGGGGCAAGTGAGGTTTGTTCAAGAGGACCAGTTTTCGAAAAGGGTCCCAGACATGGAGACCGTCGATTCAGAAGACGTGTACTTGGAGGGGCGAGCCTCCCGGACTTATCCATGGGGCATCCAGTACATCGGCGCGAACGCGGTTTGGGGGTCGGGGCGCGGGAGTACATGTGTACGTGCTGGACACGGGCATTCGCATTACCCATAACGAGTTCGGGGGCCGCGCGTTCGCCGGAGTGGACGTGGCCTCCTCGGAAGAGTATCCTGGCACTCTCACAGAGTGCGCGCCCCTTAGCACAACGTGCGCTGCAGATGTCCATGGGTTCGGCAGCCACTGTGCGGGCACGGTGGGGGCTTCGACGTATGGCGTCGCGAATGGCGCGACCTTGTGGGCAATGAAGGTCCTGAATGATGCAGGCTCTGGCTGGACCACATGGTCCATCTCAGCCGAGCAATGGATTCTGTCTTCTGGGAACAGGCCAGCGGTTGTCAGCATCAGTATCCAGGCCAACTACAATGATCTGGCGGAGCAGACCTCGATCGACAATTTGGTAGCCGATGGCGTGACCGTGGTGGTGGCTGCAGGAAACTCTAACCAAGACGCGTGCAGCTGGAATCCAGCTTGGATTCCGTCGGCGATCACCGTTGCAGCCTTTGGCGGGACGTTGGGGACCTCATGGGACAGGTCTTCGTACAGCAATTGGGGCTCCTGCATCGATGTGTATGCCCCGGGCACGAGAATCCTCTCGACGGGCCCGTCCAGCGACACCCACACCTACTACAACACAGGCACGTCCATGGCTTGCCCGCACGTCTCTGGGCTCGCTGCCAGAATGTACGAGGCGTACCCAGCGGCGGGGTCCATGACCGCTGCGCAACGGTGGGCCCTCCTGAAGGCCACGAACTGCACTGGTTGTGTCACGAATGACGCGACCCCCATACCCACTGACAACCTGGTGATCTTGGCCCTCCCAGCGAATCCGCGCTCCGTCTTTGACGGGTCAGGGGCGAGCGCGACCTACCCGTGCGATTGCGGCAGCGCTTTGTGCACAAACGGCGAGATATGCACCAGCAGTATCGACAGCTGTGGTTCAGCATCCCCGACGCCAGCTCCCGCACCGACAACTGCGCCGACAATCGCGCCCCCAACAGATGCACCGACGCACTCGCCGACTGCAGCACCCACAGCTGCACCAACTGCACCGACGGATGCGCCGACTGCTTCTCCGACAATTGCACCGACAGCAGCGCCGACGGTTGCGCCCACTGCTGCGCCGACCGCATCCCCAACAGAAGCACCGACGGATTTTCCAACCGCAGCTCCCACAGCTGCACCGACGGGGGCGCCGACCGCTCCCCCGCCCGCGCCGACGGTTGCACCGACTCCTGCGCCGACCGCATCTCCAACAGCAGCGCCGACTGACTCTCCAACCGCAACTCCCACAGCCGCACCGACAGTTGCACCGACTCCTGCGCCGACCGCATCTCCAACGGCACCGCCCACTGCTTCTCCAACAGCAGTGCCCACATCTGCGCCAACGGAGGCACCGACCGCCCCCCCGCCAGCACCGACAGCTGCACCCACTGTTGCGCCGACCATATCCCCAACAGCTGCACCGACCGCTTCCCCGACAGGTGCACCGACAGCAGCGCCGACGGCAGCGCCGACTTTCGCGCCGACACCTGCGCCGGCTCCTCCGCCGACCGCTGCGCCAACGCCCCAGCACATGTGGGCGACCATCTCGGGCCCGTGCACTCTGGACGGCACGTGTGTGCAGAGCCCGAACCATCCGAGCAACTACGGTGGAAACCAGATGTGCACGATCGGAATCGACGAGGCGAACGCAGCTCCGATTGTCGTGGAAGCCTTCAACACAGAGTCCAACAGAGACTACCTCATTGTCAACGGAGCATACTACTCTGGAACCTCGGGTCCCTCTGGGGTCACGCCTTCATCCAGTATCGTATGGTCGTCCGACCGACGGAAGTCCAGCAGTGGGTGGAGATTGTGCATGCCAGATCGTCGTTTGGAGGCTGCGGAGCTAAACAAGGCGGCCTTTGCGTTGACGGCACCGACCGTCCTCGTCTGACTGAACGGTATCAAGGGGAGAGGAGGACCCTTGACAAGCGTCCATGAGTGAGGCGCGTTGGCGATCAATGCTGCGTTTTTCTTCTTCGCCTCGCAGAGCGACTGGCTCCTCCTCTGCCGTGTCGGCGCGGCGAGGAGTCGAGGGGTGGTTTCGCAGCCTGGGTCTCGCGAGAGCACATGTCTCGTTCCGTGGGCGGTCGTGGCGGTGGCCCAGGACCTTTTGTGGCGATTCGTGGGTGTTGTCTCAGAGGCGGCGCTGGATGTCGCAAGCGACAGCGTGAGAGCCCCTGCTGTTCATTACAGGACTGCGTGCCCGAGATCTCCTCCCCCTCCTGACCCCGCCACCCGTGTGCGATCGCACGTGCTCCGCCCGCTGGCGTGACAGCGTGCGCATGCGTTTTTCAAAGACTGCAAACCACAGGCCTTCCCCTCCCTGACACCCCCTCCCCTGCGCGACCGCGCGTGCTCCGCCCGCCAGCGTGACAGCCCGTGCATTTTCTTTCTAGGACGCTCGCCATGAATCACCCGCGTGGCGTTTGATCAGTCTTGTCTTAGGCGGCCCTCCCTGTCCTGCAGTAGCAAACAGATTCCTTCTCGGCTCTTGTTTGCCTCCCACGCGTCTGCGGTGTTCGTGCACTTCCTCTCAGCTAGTGCTTTGTCGCCGCTGGCGATGTTCATTTATCTTAGGGGCTCTTGAGGTGGTCGCGAGGAATACGTGGGAAGCGGTAATTCTGCTTTGTCAGTTGCTTGCGACAGCTTCCTTCGATTCACGCCGCAATCGCACGCTCAAGAATTTGTACAGAACGCCCCATGCGGGCGTTGCCTTTTTGAGTTGCAAAACGCCGGTGAACCACTCATCGGCAGAAGAAGCAACGTTGGGGAAGGGGTTAGAGTGGGGTCGCCCGAGCATTTTTCGAGCGCGTGCGCATTCCCGCCAGCCCATTCACAAACGACTCCCAGGCAAATTGTTTGGAGCAAGGAAGCGTAGGAGGAGACAGGGAGGGGCATTTACAGCTGCCAGCCCCGTGCCGATCATAACAGGCTTGTTCGAAGCGCCGTTCTGGAAAAGCACCCCAGCAACAGTGACTGTTTTTTTTTGATTCATTGTGTTGCCGATCGGCACGGGCCCTCGCCCGCCCCCCCCATCCCCCCCCCCCGTGGAGTGGATTTTGGTTGTTTTTTGACACCTGTTTCAGGCATACACCCTAGGTGATGCTTAAGAAAACTTACGTTTTCGGCCAGAGTCTCGATTATTCTTAATGTTTCAATGTTAATCCTAAAATTTGAATAGAATTCCTGTCTTTGTATCGAATTCTGAGACGATGAATTTCTTAACCCATGATTTCTTAAGCATTTCGCAGGGTGTATGCAGCCTCCTCCATAGGTCGCACTGCCGCAAAGAGTCGCATGAAGCAGAGGTCCGGAGCCAGAACCCCCCCCTCTCCCCCCCCCTCCCGCCCAATGTCGAAACGCCGAATCAAAAATCGCTCACATATTTGCACCACAGTTTTTTTTGTTCGGATCCTCCCCCACAGAAGAACTGGCGCCTCCCCCCCCCTCCCAGACCTTCCTCGAGTTTTGTCCGAGCCCCCCCTCCCCATTGCGGGGGGCTCTCCAGTCCACGGAGGGTCGGCACCTTCCCACGCCAGACTCTGGGGAAGTCATCTTGAGCTGCCCTGGACCATCTCTTCGATTCCTGCAGGTTCTTCGGACCCAATGTGCTTTCCATGGGCCGCGCCTCGCCGACGGCACTCCGGGATCGCTCGAACCGTCCCTGGGGACGTGGCCCTGGGCTTCAGCCCAGGTGTCCTTAGCCTCCACGGGTTACCTGGCTCTGCGGGGGGGCCCTGGCGCTCTCTGGGAGGGCCCCAGGGCTCGGGGTGGCGCTCCCGCAACCGTCTGGGAGGTTTCCGGTCAGATGGCTCAAATGGCTTCCATAACGTCGAGGAGGCTCCCCACAAGCTCCGTGAGGCCCTCAGGTGTGCGCTCAAGAGGCCCCCGAGAGAAACATTCAGTTGATTCTCAATGTTATCAGGCTGTTTCTGATGTTGTGCCTTTTCAGTATTGAGCGCGCCGACCACGGCTCCAGACCCCCAGAAAGGTTCAACAGAGTCCAAAGAGGGACCAAAGACGGCACAACAATACTCCAAAACAGTTCATTAGCGGGACCCCAAGATGCCCAGGAGTGCCTTCGTGTTCAAGACAACCCAACAGGGCCCGCATATTGCCCAATGTGAGCCAGCCCAAGGCGTTTCCAAAACCGCCCCAAGAGACTCCTAAGACGACCCAGAGGGATACAAGCTGGCCCAAGAGCCAAAAGGGCGCCGCGATTGGCCAAGAGGCTTCCGAGACGGGCCGAAGAAATCCCCCACGCAGTCCAGGAGCCAGAGCGGCCCCAAGAGATCCTCACGAATGCACGAAGGCCGCGGCATGCGTCCAGGAGGCCCCCCAAACCCGTATCCATACACCTCATGCACTCCGGAGCAAGTCGCTCCTGATCCTCTAGGAGGGGTGTCTGAGCTCGGACCCGACCCCGCTGTTGAGCGGATCGGGGTCGACCTCATCCGAGGCCTTGCGCTCTTCGGATTCTTCTCCCGCGCTTGGGCCGAAGGGCTTGGGCAGCGGGTCCTTGACAGGAGACGCCGCGTGGGGGCCGATCCCTCGGATGACGGTTTTTGATGTGTTTTATTTTTGATGCATGTTTAATGTGGTGGCACCTTCAGCTGGCGCGGGTCTCATAGCAGCTGAGATTCTTCAGTGCGTCAGTCGGTTTGCCACTCGCGCCTTGGCGTGTTGGGCTGACAGGCTGAGTTGCCGATTATTTAGCAGCGGGAATTCTTCATCGGGCCGTTCGGAGTGCTACTCGCGCACACGGGCGCGTCAGCTTGCTGGGTCGTCTTGCAGCTGTTGCGCGGAAGAAAGGAGATTTCCTCCTCCATTCCCCGTATTATTGCCTTTATGCCGGCATGTGTCTTCATCATCGGAGACTGCGCTAAGCGGTGCATAACTGCGAAGGGGTAGCGGTTGCGGCGAGGCGGCCGGAGTGCGAACTCACGTGCGCGGCGCGCGGAGGAGCGTTCTCGGATGTGAGATTTTTGGAGAGCAGGTTAGCGGAACATCATCGGAAGACGAAGCAGGCGCGCGTGGTGTGCGGAGGTTGCGAGGACCTCGGGTTCACAGCGCGCAGTTGGCAGGCGTATCAGTGCAGCGGCATGTGCTGGATAAAATGCCGAAGTCGGCGTTCACTGTGGCGGGTGGAAACATCGCGCGCGCCGAAACGAACGGAACACTGAAATGCAAGTCATGCAAATCATACCTTCTCGTGTGACCATGGGGGATATTGCTTCGGCAATGGCGATACACGTAACGAGTTGCGTGGAAGGAAGACACGGAGGGAGAGAGGGAGAGGGAGGAAGAGGATGATGATAATGACAATACTGGGCCTGCTCCTGGGGCGGTCGGTTCTGAGGCCCTCTTGAGCCATCTTGGTGGCTCCGTGAGCATCATGAGGCATTATTTGGCCTCGTGGAGCCGTCTTGAGGGCCTGTTGGGCCGCGTTCGGGCGATCTTGGGTGCAACTGAGGCCGTTTGCATGCCCAAGAGGCGAACGTGTGCTTTTATTTGACGTTATAAACGTACATATAGATCTACATACATTTGTATACATCTCTCTATATGTATATATATAATTTTGTGTGTGTATATATACAGATATAGATATAGATATGTGTAGAGGCCTCGTCGGAGGCTTCGGGGACGTTTCGGGGGGTTGTTGCGCAGTCTTGGGGGCATTGTGGGCGTCTTGGAGCGCGTTTCTGGCGACGAGAATCTCACACGCCTAGAGGCCCCAAGGGGTCGGCGGATTCTGATGATCCGACCCGACCCTCACATTAGCAACCGCCCACTCGAACCGACCCGCCCATAAGGGATCTCGCGTGCCAATTCCATTACGCACTATACTTTAATGTCCCGCTCGCCTAACCCGACGATTGCGATTGTCATGGCGATGAATGACGACGTGGGTAGGGACGATGATGAGGATGATGATGAGGATGAGGAGTTGGATGATAATGCGGATGATGATGATGATGATGATGATGATGATGATGATGGTGATGGTGATGGTGATGGTGATGGTGGTGGTGATGATGAGGATGATGGTGATGATGATGATGATGGTGGTGGTGATGATGATGCTGATGATTATGTCGGTGATGCTCATGGTGTGATGCTGTCGTTGATGACGATGATATTGGTGATGATGATGGTGATGATGGTGAGGAGGAGGATGACGATGAGGAGGAAGATGAGGATGAGGATGAGGATGAGGATGACGATGACGATGACGACGATATTTCTGAGGAGAAGAAATATGAGGATTAGGATGACGATGATGAGGATGGGGATGAGGATGAGGGTGATGATGACGATCATGATTAGGATGAAGATGGTGCGAATGAAGATGATGAGGATGAAGAGTCGCATGACGATGGTGACGATGATGATGATGATGGTGATGATGATGCTGATGATGATGATGTTGATGTTGATAAAGATGAGTATGAAGATGATGATGATGATGATGACGATGATGACGATGATGACGATGAGGATGAGGATGAGGATGAAGATGAGGATGATGATGATGATGATGATGATGATGATGATGATAATGAGGATGAGGATGAGGATGAGGATGAAGATGATGTCGGTGATGATGACGATCATGATGCTGATGATGATTATGATGATGAAGAAGAAGGAGATATGTGAGGATGAGGATGAAGAAGAAGACGCTGATGAGTATGGTTTATGTTGAAGAGGAGGATCAGGACGGTGGTGATGATAATGGTGTTGATCAGGATGAGGATGAGGTCATGCGGATGGTGGTGGTGATGATGATGACGACGATGATGATGATGCTGATGCGGATGGTGACGATGAGGACGAGGATGTTGATGATGATGATGATGATGATGATGATGATAATGATGCTGCTGCTGATGATGACGCGAATGAGGGTGATGATGATAATGATGATGATGATGATAATGATGCTGATAATGATAATAATGATGATAATTATGACGATGATGATGGTGATGAGGATGAGGATGAGGATGAGTACGAGGATGAGGATGAGTACGAGGATGATGATGGTTATGAAGATGTGGATGAGGATGAGGAGGAGGCGGATGCGCATGCGGATGCGGACGAGGATGCGGATGAACATGTGATGGAGATGAGGAGGAAGAGGAGGATGCGCATGCGGATGCGGATCCGGATGTGGATGCGGATGAGGGTGAGGATGAGGAGGAGGATGACGATGAGGATGAGGATGATGATGATGATGATGATGATGATGAGGAGGAGGAGGACGAGGAGGAGGAGGCGGACCAGGATCATGATTGTGATGATGACGATGGTGGTGGTGAGATGATGGTGATGATGAGGAGGAGGAGGAAGAGGAGGAGGAAGAGGAGGTGGAGGAGGCGGAGGAGGCAGAGGAGGCAGAGGAGGAGGAGGAGGGGGGGAGGAGGAGGATGAGGAGCAGGAGGAGGAGGAGGAGGAGGAGGAGGATAGTAATCTGATATGGTGATGATGATAAGGTGATGACGAGGATGAGGATCAGAATGAAGATTTGCATGCGGCGAGTCGGGAGGGGAAGGTTGACCCTCCATTTGTGCCGGCGCCGTGTGCGCCCCCGCCCCCGCCGAGGTTGTCGCCGTCGTCGACGTCGTAAGCGTCCCTTGCGGGCAGCGAGTAGGGGGGGCGTCGGGGGGTCAGAGGGGATCTCCCCGGTTTTTCCAGGCGCTCCGAATGTCAGTGGGGAGAGACCCGACGGTTCCGACGTGTGTTGGGATGTTTCCCAAGCAGGCGTCTGCGAATCAAGTGTTCTCTCTCTCTCTCTCTCTTTTTGTTCTCTCTCTCTCTCATTCTCTCTCTCTCTCTTTTTGTTCTCTCCCTCTCTCTATATCTCTTTTTCTCTCTCTCTCTCTCTCCCTCTCGCTGAAGTGTATGTTTGCCTTTGTCCTGCCCCCATTTTGGCAGGGCGCCGCCTGCCCTCGGCTGTGATGCGTGCACCGGCCTGGGCCTGGCCCCGCTGCCCCCCGCCCTCCCCACTCGCCAGCGGTCCTGCGGGTGCCCCCGTTGCTGCTGGCCCTCGCTCAGGGGCAACGATAGGGGGGATGGCATAGGTGGGGACGCATCGACCCCCAATCGCCCATTAATCGCCGATAGGGGCACGATGGCCCCAACCTGCCCAGGAACATGCGGATTCACTATCGGGGCCATATCGCCGATCTATTGGCGATGTATCTCAGACTCCAGGTCGATGTTTTTCCCGCCCCTATCCCTATCCCCCCCTATCGTTGCCCCTCACTCGCGCTGCCTCCCGGGCCTCGCGGTCGCCCTGCCTCCGCCCTTGTGATCGGCTTTGGGTTACCGTCGCCCTGCCCCGGTCTCGCAGCCCCGGCTTGCCCGGCGGACGCGCTTTGCGCCCGCGCCGCTGGCTGCGCCGCCTCCCATTGGTGTTCCGTGGGGATATCACTCCCCGCTCCGCCACTGCGGCCACTGCCTTCAGCTCAGCCCGCCCTGCCGCCTGCCCAGCCCCGTCCCTCTGTATTTTGCCATTTGGGACGTTCTTCGGCTCCGCTGCCGCTGACCCCGCGCCTACCCCTTCCGCCTGCTGGCCGTCGACCTCCCGCAGTGCAGCCGCTGCCCTGGCCCCCCGTGTGTTGTCGCGACGCCGCCCCGTGCCCGCTGCCACGCGTGTAGCGCAGCTTGGCCGCCCTGGGCGCCCCGCTGTGGTCCCCGCTGCGTGAGCGCATTGGTGCATTCCCTGCCTCCCGCGGCCGCTCCTCTCTTCCTCCGCTTTCCCCTTTTGGCATCGTTCGCAATGCCGTCACCCGGCTTGCCCGAGCGCGCGTGCGGATTGCCTCTGCCGCGCTGCGACGTAAAAGGTGTGCACGTGTGTACGTATTTAGGTGCGTATGCATATGTTTGTGTGGGTATTATATACAGACAATATGTACACATTTGTTCTCATCTATATGTACGTGCCTCTAGCCCCGATGGGGCTTGGGCGCTCCGACGACGCTCTCCAGAAGGTCACCGGGGGGCCCCAGGCGTCTCCTGCGCCGACTGGTTGTGGATTGCTCTGGGGCTCTGCAGTTTTTTGCCGGGCGCTCTGCGAGGAGGGTGGGGGGGGGAGGAACAGGAAAGGTGGGCAGAGGGAGCGGAATTGGTTGGGGGGCACGGGCATGAATGGGGAAAGGGCGGAGAAAGATGATTCGAATGAGGGCGCAAGGAGTAGCAATTCAGGGTGGTCGCTGGGCAGCCCAGGGACCCGCGCAGGAAGTTCTGACGCACGAGTGGCTCCGGAGGGGCGAGAAGACTCAGACAACGAGGAGCCGCGGCATGAGTAATAGGGGCATGGGATGACTAGGTGAGTAGTGAGATGAATTCGTGGATGAGAACGTGTTCCAGTGTGAATTTGAAAATGACTGATAACTGGACGCGCGACTGGGAAATGGGGGATGGATACGATGAAGGGGTACAGGAGGCGAAGGATAGATGAGGATGAGGATGCGGCGTGGAGGGGTAAGAGGAGGAGAAGGAGGGACATAATGAGGGCCAGGATGCGCAGGCTGGGAGGATGTGAGGGAGGAGGAAGAGGGCTGGATAAGACAATTATAGTAATGAGCCGGAGGAGGAGGAGGAGGAGGAGGAGGAGGAGAAGGAGAAGGAGGAGGAGGAGGAGGAGGGGGTAGCCGCTGCCGCCCAACTGGTGTTGTTGCGGCTGCGCTTTAGGTGAGAGCTTCAGTCCTTCTCTTCCTCTTCCTCCATGCCCTCCTCAGCCTCCTCCTCCTCCTCTGCCTCCGCCTCCGCCTCCGCCTCGTCGTCGTCCTTCTCCTCCTCCTCCGCCTCCTCCTCTTCCTCCTCCTCCTCCTCCGCCTCCTCCTCTTCTTCCTCCTCCTCCTCTCCTCCTCCTCCTCCTCCTCCTCCTCCTCCTCCTCCTCCTCCTCCTCCTCCTCCTCCTCCTCCCCCTCTCGCCGCCGCCGCCGCCGTCGTCGTCCGCCTCCTCCTCCTCTTCCTCCTCCTCCTCCTCCTCCTTATCATCCTCATCCTCATCCTCATCCTTCTCCTTCTTCCCCTTCTCGCTCCTACCTCCCCCTCGCTCCTCGAGCTCCTCTTTCCCATGCCCTCAGCCTCCGCCCTTCCTCGTCTACCTCTGTGCTCGTCATCCTTCTCGTCATTCTTCTCGTCATGCCCCCTCGTCCTGCTCCCGCCTCCCCCCTCATCCGCCTGCCTCATCCCCCGCCGCCCCCTCCCCCTCCCTCCCTTTCTCTATATCGCTCTTTCTCTATCACTTCCCCTCCCTCCTCCTCCTCCTCCTCCTCCTCCTCCTCCTCCTCCTCCTCCTCCTCCTCCTTTCTCTCTCTATGTTTGTTTTTTGATGTTTATCTCTCTCTCTCTCTCTCGCTCTCTTTCCCCCTCCTCATCCTCTTCCGTCGTCTTTCCTTCCTCCCTTCTTCCGTCTTCCTCATCTATTTTCCTTCTCCCTTCTTCCTCCTCCCTTCTTCCTCATCTATTTGCTGGCCGGTTGGCTCTAGCACAGAAGTGGAAAGATGGCATCAGCTGTGCAGCAGCTAGAGCAGGTGGCCCCTTACATGTCGGGAATCGCGCCCGCACGTCTAGGTCACCCCCAGGGGCGCAAAGATAATCGCGCTTCGCACATCACGGCTTGTGTTGGAGCGGCACCCTTCTCCAGGGCGGCGGCGCGAGGGCGCGAAGGTAACCACGCGTCACCCATCGTTGGGCGCGATGCGCCATTTTAGGTGATTTAGGTTTTTATCTCAGTCTGCTCCTTCGGGCCCTTCTTAGTTCGAGGAGCCAAGCGGGGACCTCCCCTGCGTCTGATAAGTGTGCTGCACGCAATCCTTTCCTAAGAATACCAACCATCTTCCCCATTACCAGCCCAACCTCTTCCTAAGAATACCAACCGCCCCTCTCGACCTCGGAGGACTGGCTGTCTTGTTGTGAAGCAGAGCCGCACCCCGTGTCAGTAGTCAAGCGCCGCTCGTTGTGGCGTTCCCAGGGGTCCACGGCCGTGGGAGGTCCAGCATTTGCGCCGAGGTGCACGGGTCCTCTGGCCAGCCTGGCGAGTCTTTGACACTCGTGGGCATGCACCAGCAAAGCTTCGATTGCAGCTAGAAGCGCATACTTCTTCGGCCTCTCGGGGTCCGTCCCGGCCCGTCCTGCGATCCTTGTACCAGCCGTGGCCAGTGGCAGCCGCCGCCTTCCATTTCTACATACCTCTTCCATCTACCTCCAACTACCGACATCCTATGTTGCCTCTCCCTCCTCCTCCCATCCGCTTCCTCCCACTCTGCCTGATACATCTCTCTCTCCTCGTTCTCATTCGTCCCCCTCCTCTCTCCTCCTCTCCTCCTCTCTTGCAATGATCATCATCACTACCATCATCATCACCATCATCCTCATTCTCATCATCATCAGCATCATCATCATAATCAGCAGCATCCTCATCTTCATCTTCATCATCATCATCATCATCATCATCATCATCATCATCATCATCATCGTAGTCATCATCATCATCATCATCATCATCATCATCATCATCATCATCGTCATCATCGTCAACATCAACATCAACATCAACATCGACGTCATCATAATCATCAACAACACCATCAACATCATCAGCATCATCATGAGCAGCAGCATCACAATCATCATCATCAGCATCGCCGTCGTCATCATCACCGTCATCATGCATCACTATCCTCCGATCGCGTTTGGTGGCGTGGACTCCAAATCAGCTTGCTATTCGTGTCCTGGGCGCTGAACAGACGAAGATCCGGACGTGGATGCTGATACTCAAGAGGTTCCCTCGTGAGGAGATGAGGGCCTTGTGTGCCGGTCGCGCGTGCAGCCTTAGAGGCTTCCTGCATATTCAATTGGCCCGTGTGTACCTCCAGTCGGTCTTCTCCTGACTCTCCCACCTCCAACGACATCAGGACTCTTGGATGTATCAATGTTGAATAGGGCGCGGATTGGATAGCTAGCCAGCGTTGCCAGTGGAGTTTCCCCAACAGCTGCTACAGCAAGACTTCTACTCGTACTGCTAGGAACAGGGCGATTAGCTAGGATAACGAGTGGGCTAAGAAGTTCGACCCTGATGGCTTCAGAGATTGCCAGCTCCTGCGTTCCCTCTCCCTTCGCCTCCTGTCTCACCTCGCTGTCAACGATAAGTTGTCTGCGTACTGAGCTTTCAGTCTCATGGGATAGGTCAGGGATCTGCTTCGGGGAGCGCCTCACTCATTCACTCACTGACTCACCCACTCACTCACTCACTCACTCACTCCTCTTCGTTCCCGTCGTTTGTATTCTCAGAATCGTCATCCTCATGTTCGTCCACCTCCTCCTCCTCAGTCCCCCTCCTGGTGTCCGCCGTGCCCTTATCCAGGAGTCCTCTCGGCCAGGTTGCCAGGCTTGTGAGACAGGGCACCCTGGAGCTCAGCATGCCCACCAAGGAGCCGCGCGGCGGTCTTGTCTTGAGACACGAAGTGGTCGACGAGAGGCGAGGAGAAGAGCGCACGGGGCGAGAAGGAAGACGAGGACGAGGACGAGGACGAGGACGAGGAGGAGGAGGAGGAGGAGGAGGAGGAGGAGGAGGAGGAGGAGGAGAGGTGGGCGGAGTAGAAGGAGGAAAGGGAGGAGGAGGAGGAGGCGGAGGCGGAGGCGGAGGCGGAGGCGGGGGAGGAGGAGGAGGAGGAGGAGGAGGAGGAGGAGGAGGAGGAGGAGGAGGAGATGGAGGAGATGGAGGAGATGGAGGAGATGGATGAGCAGGAGCAGGAGCAGGAGCAGGAGCAGGAGCAGGAGCAGGAGCAGGAGCAGGAGCAGGAGCAGGAGCAGGAGCAGGAGGAGTGCACTGAGGGGGGTGGGGCAGGCGGGGCACGAGGAGAAACAACAACAGCAGCAAGAAAAGAAGAGGAGGAGTGCCAGGAAGATGAGGGCCATGAGACTGGGTAGACAGGGGAGGTGGAGGAGGAGAAGGAGGAGGAGAAGGAGGAGGAGGAGGAGGAGGAGGATGACGAGGAGGAGGGGGGAGGAGGAGAGGGCATAATGGGGAGCAGGAGGAGGAGGAGGAGGAGGTGGAGGAGGAGGAGGAGGAGGTGCATCAGGAGGAGGAGGAGGAGGAGGAGGAGGAGGAGGAGGAGTGCGAGGAGTGCGAGGAGGCGGAGGAGGAGGAGGAGGAGGAGGAGGAGGAGGGAAGAAGCTTCACAGGTCTCGGAAATCATGTCCTGACGAACACCCCAGAATCGTGCCGCCGCTTGCCTGAATTTCGGCAGATTGGGCGGCCTGGGCATTGAGCAACACATATATGATATAGAGGACTCTTGCGAACCTGAAGGCAATCCACTGGGTGCGTATGGTAAAGTGAATGGTGTTTACGTCTTGCGAGTTGTCCATGCTGTTTTCTTCATATTCTAGATCTGGATCAGAGGAAGAGAGATTGATACACACATGTCTATGTACACTAGAACCTAAGCACGCCTGAACTTACTGGACTGGGCGAAGATGGACATCCTCCCGCAAGGATCATCATCTGGGAACGTACTCCCTGATTGACGCCTCAGGAGTCGTTGAATATGCAAACCCTGAGAGATCCTGCTGCTCTGTGCAGATACACCGAGCAGCTGCCCGAAGGTAACCTGTTGGGAAGCTTCGCGAGGCTCGTGGTCTGCGGACCGTCTTTTGCGGTCTTGAAGATCGTCTGGGCGTCTGGAGGACCCCTCGGACTATCTCGGATGTGTTTGGGAGGTCCCGTGGAAACCTTGGGGGCCAATGAAAATTATGGAGCAACTCAAACCATCCAAGGGCTGCCAAGCGCAGTCGAAGACGTAGCGGGCTCGGCCTTATGGATTCTTTAGGTCGTACTGCGCCTTGCTGGGAAGCGTCAGGGTGTTGCACGACATACGGTACCAGGACAGATGACGCGGCTTACTCTTCCGATGGAGGCCACGATTTAGCGCCATAGGTATGCGTGCATGGCGGCCCCCCCTGCTGTTGCTTGGAAAGCGCCTGGGAATACCGCGGGAAGGCGCGCAGGGCAGGCATGCGGAGGATCCGGGGCAGCCCACGGGGAGACGCCCGAGAACTCCCAAGAGCTTGAGAAAATCAGGCGATCGCAAACACGGATCAAGGGGGCGTGCATTGGCGACGGGTCCTGTTTCCACGGGAAATTGCGGAGTTCCGCCGCCGAATGAGGCGGCACCCGCCGCATTTTGGGGAGGGCACCTCCCCCGATCCATCGACTTGGCGACCGCGCGCCAAATCCATGGATCGCTCATCCATGCTTGCGCGCCCCCGAGACAACCATGCTGGGAGTCCCTTGGGATGCCTTTCGGGGACGTTCTCAGAAGGCTCCTGGGGGTTTCTGGGGCTGGGGTCTCTTCGGTTTTCCCCCGCCGCCCTGTGGCTCTTGGCGTCTGGGCTCGACATGTCGAGAAAGAGTCGGCTTTGGAAACAAGATGTGAGGGATGCCCCTTGTTTAAAAGCTGGGACTTCTACCATTCAGTGGGGCAGGGTGATGGGCGAGGGCGGCGGAAGGGGGGAAGGAGGAAAGGAGAGTTGAGGATGAGGGAGGAGGCGGGCGGAAACGCATGAGGGAGGCGGAGAGAGGAAGGCGCGAAGGAGAGACGAGGAAGAGGTGGGAGGGATCGATATCGGCGTTGCACGGGCATTGCCATGCCCTGTGCACCATAGTCTCCTGCCCTGCTCCACAGCGCGGGCAGGCACCAGATGAAAGGTGGCCAGCCTGCCGAAGCCGTGCTTCGGGCCAGCATCCTCTCACCACGATACAACAAAGCAGAGCTGCATCTTGATGGGCGCCTTCAGAAACTACCTTCAAACTGATACGTCGAAACATTGTCAAGTCAACACCTTCATCCAGACCCGTTCCACAGTGATGGGCCGATGCTTTTTCCAAGAGTAGCCCAGGAAGGGTGCCCTTCGCATATCTGTCCAGGAAAATTCGAAGCAGGGGTTCTCGTGATCGAGCATGCCCGAGGAAGTAGCCCATCTCGTGGGAGAATCAGGCGCTCGTCCTAAATCTAGAAGCGTAGCGACAATTTCAGACATGGTGCCCTTCACCAGAGCTTAGCGCCGATTGGGCTTCACGCCCATCAACCCATCCCTGGCCGAGGTCCAATTCCGAGCCACGTCAGATCTCAGCCCGGGAGAATGTTGCCTCCATATCCCCGCAAGAGCCAAAAGTTGCTCCCGTCGCAAGCGGTGCGCGGGGTCGTCGGCGCATTGATGGCGCACAGCCAACACAGTAGACGCAGAGGCACCAGGGGACCGATACCCCGGACACTTCGCCGCAGACGCCCGGAAGGACTGGGCCTCAGACGGTGGTAATCCACGCGCGCTATGGCTCCAGGTCCCCACGCTCAAAAAACAAGGTTTGGAAGCATTGGCGAGACCTACCACATAGCTTGCCAAGTACTGCAGCTTGCGAGCTCGCCTAGGTGCCGTCCTACTACGCAACCGAACTCTAGACATACACCTCCTCCCCCCCCAGCCGTAGACATCACTTCTAGATCCTTGACCGCCTCCGAAACCTTGACAGGAACCCTAAGACGTTCGAACTCGGAGCTAGCTTGCCTCATCAACAGGGACGGGGATGCAATCGCGGCGCTCTTCGCAGAGCCGCTGCATCCAATAGCAGCGACGTCCCTGGAAAAGGAGAGGGCCGCGGCAGGAACAACAGACGTGTCGTGCCCTGCGCGTACTGCGTGGCAGCATCGACATACGACGACATTCATGCGCGGCACATGCCAACCCGCACGACGCAACACATCGTACAATAAGGCTTTCACCCACGGCGTAGACTGCGTACGCCCAGATTATATGGAATTACCTGCAGGAATGACCTCGGACTGTGTACCTTCCACTTCCAAGACGCGCGGGCACGCGCCACCCCGAGGCTCCAGCAGGCTCGTGGAGAGGCCCCTGGTGAACCTGCGGCTGGCGCGACAGGCGTCGTAGCAGCGCCTGCAGATCAAATGAGTGCCTGCAACCAGGAGCCTTCGTCAAACACTTCAAGAGGCAATGCAGTCGGGAGTGGGTCAGGGATCAGGAGCGCAGGTACTTGCACACGAAACTTGGTTTTTGACATCCACGTCTTCTGAGCGATCTTGAGGACGTCCTGAGCCCCTGACCTCGCCCCAACACTTGATCAGGTTGAACAGGCGCACGCGCCCGAGACAGGACAGCGGATTCAGAGGCACTGGACCACAACGCGTGCGCCCGAGAGAGATCCAGGGACATGCACTCAGCCGCATGCCACAAGAAATCTCCCGAGACGTCTTCAAGGATCACCACCTCCAGATCATGTTGCAAAGCCCACGTTGCAATAAAACAACCAGGTATTATCAGGACACATGGCGGGGGGAAACGGCGCGCACTTGACACCGCGAAACACGGCCAGGGACATGACGTCCTCGTCGGCAACTGCCTCAAGACAAGTTTGCGTCTTCAGCGGCGCGTCCAAGAGCGAAATCCTGGGAGCAAACGAGAAAGTCCATCGTGGTCTCACCCGCATCACAGGTGAATTCAACGTTACAAGGTACAGTCGGGCGTGATCTAGTCAACTCGAACCAGCCAGATACCCCAAGGACCTCAGGGGCATTAACGAGAAACCATGGGATCGGCAGAGTCCGAATAAACTGTCACATATCACGCATCCGATTCAAGCTTTCTCCCGCCATACCAATAGACGGTGCGAGATAGCACGCTCCAACAGCAACATAATCACCATGTAGCTTGAGCTCCAGAAACGGCCAGCAAGTTCCAGACCCAACCTGCGAAACACACGGGGACATAGTCAGGAACCTCTGGAACGACAGGCCCTTCTGGGCCAGGATGCCGACTCCGCCATGCGCGCCGCCTCCAGGAGAATCCGAAGCAGCTTGGAAGTATGGAGACCGCCCCATAGCACGAGCATCGTTCTTAACATTCGGAAGAGCACCATGCCGCACATGGTGTTCAGCAACCAGAAACACATCAGCCTTAGTGATATATATTGCGCCACGCATCCTTCGGCAAGCGTGGACCACGAAGTGGCCTTAGCAACCATCAGCTGCAATGGGTCGTGCTTCTTGCGCGCTCGCTACTTCTCTGCAGGCGTAGGCCGGCTAAAGAGAGCGTCCGCTTCCATCGGGCACAGGCTGAAGCTGCGCGGCCGCTGCTTGGCAAAAGGTGGCGAAGGAAGACTGGGACTGCTGCGCAAAAGCATCGCGGGCACGCTTGCCCGCGCGGGACTCAGCAGCCTTCTGCGCCAAGCTGCCGTGCCGCTCGGAGCCCTGGGCGTTGAGTCCAGACTCAGCGGCGCGTTTGCGCGTTTGCGAGGATCGCGCAACTCAGCAAGGTCGCCCGCATCGCCAACGCCTGTAATCTCACTGCCGTTGTCCTCCATCTAAACACCGAGCCCGTTGGCCTGAGCCTTCGCCCGCGCCAGCATCGCCTCCCACTGCGCGGCGCCAATGGCAGACCTGCCTTCGAAACGCACGAGGTCAGGCTCCTCGAGCGCGCGCAGATTGGCCCCGACCCAGGCGAAGTCCACAGCGCCCGGGAGGACCAGGCGCATGAGATGCAGAGGCTGGAGGGACGCCAGCAGGAACAGCACCATGTCCAGCACCATGTCCTTGACCACGCACATGACCTGCACGAGGACCAGGCTGGGCAGGCGCAGCGCCCGCCTGAACCCGCGCTGCCGCCGCCTCCGCCGCGGCCGCCGCAGCTGCAGCCGCCCCTGCATCAGTGCGTTTTTGTTTGCGCAGCTCAGTACGGAACTGGTTCTCATCGAAGCCGCCCTCGGCCGCCGTTGCCGCCCGCGACGCAGCCCTCTGCCTCAGCGTGCCACCGCTGAGACTCGATGTGCTTCCCCGCAGCCTTCGCGAGCGCCTCGCGATGGCGGACGACAGCTTCATGCTTATGTTGTACATCGGCTTGGGCCACCCGCTCTTTGCGGCTCGACTGCCCCACCTCCCGAGACGGCTCAGTGCGCCTCGCCAGGATGCGCTTCTCGATGGAGTTCTCCGACGCAGACTCAGGAGCGACAGGAGAGGGCGGCGGCGGGGTTACCTGGATCTGCCCAAGAGCGCCCACCATGTGGGGGTACCTCGCCGCGAGAGAACGAAGATCGGCAGCGAAGGGATCAGCATCACCCTGACCAGGAGCCTCAGGAGGAAGGTACTCGCTCCCGCACTTGCTGCACACCCAGTTGCCGAAATGGTCGAACTCCCAGCGGCCGCAGGACCCGCAGACGGAGTAGGCGGCGCGGCGACGCGCCCTCCCTCCTTGGCGCGGCAGCTGGTGCCACTTGCCAGCACCACGCTGCTTCACCGCCTGCGTCCACGGGGCACGAGACCGCCATGCCCTGAGGACAGGATGACATGAACGCTCCAGCAGGAGCCCACAAACGCAAAGCGAGACCACGGTTCAGCGCACAGCCTAGACGTGATGCCACGAAGCTCGGGCATATGCCCCGGATGCACCCAAAACGAATCGTGATTCGGTATGTCACTTTACCTTCACATCTTTAGCCTTGAGCCAAAATGCCTACGGATGAGGAACGGGAGACGGAGGAAAGCCAAGAGCAGGAGAGAGAGAGAGAGAGAGCATGGAGAACGGACAGCGAGGAATGAGGGGAAAGGGAAGCGCGCTCTGGGGCACGCCAAAGTTTGGGACAGCAGGGAAAAGAGGGGGATGGGCGAACTTGGAAAAAAGGATTTGGGGGATTTCCCGTGAGCTCCACGGAAGCTTTCGAAAGGCCAACATCCTTGCATAGCTAACGGAACATGCGAATTCTATCTTCTCGCATTTTCGCCTTCGACACGGTTCCGAGGCTCGCGTATGCACCCCAAGAGAGCTCCAAGATAGCCCCCAAGATGTGTTCCGAGCGGCTCTTGGGGGCATCTTTCGCAGGCCTAGAGGTTGACACCAACACCGATGGAAGAAGATTCCGATCTCGGTGATGGTGGTAATATTCTGGCTGCTAAGGTGACCGAAATATTACCACCATCTCCCCCCTATTGAGGCAACCCCTTGTGTTGGTGTTGGTGCTCATTTCCAGGCCTCCAAATCTTGGAGCTCTCCCTGGGGCCTCTTCGGAGCTCTTGAGGGCCTCCCGGGGCCCTCTTCGGCGCTGGATATTTCCGGGGGCGGTTGGGAGCTCGTGGGGGCCTGCTCGGAGCGTCTTTTGGGCCTCGGTGGTGCCCATTCGCGCGGCAATGCATGCGCGACGCACCTCCTTTCCCTCTTACAAGGGCACGTGCACAGCGCCGCCCAGGTCGGCCATGGCATCATGGGAGCCTCAAACGGAAGATCGTCGATTGTTCCATGGGTTTTTCTATGATTTTAGCATCTCCAGGACTTCCCCAGAGCTGTTTGGGACTTCTGGATGCCTCTAGGGGCGATCCTGAGTGTTCTCGGGGGCTTCCAGAGCCGTCGGGGGGCCGGCTTGGACAGCCTTGAAGCACTCATGGGCTGTCTGTGGGGCGTCTTGGGCCGTCATCAGGCTCTCCCGGAGCTCTCTCAGGCGCCCGGGAGGGTGGTGCGGAGGATTCGCCGGAAATGGCAGCGGAGTAGGCGGAGCCCCGGGGGGGGCACACACGGGCCACACATACACATACACACACACGCATTTATATATGTTTAGTCAAGTGTATGTATATACATATGTTCACACAGGAGTGCATGAATGCATAGATGTATAATGGTACATATGCATGTCTGCATGCATGTATTTATGGATGTGTGTGTTTGTGTATACACATACATATAGTTGTGTATATATGTATGTAGGTGCATGACTGTATGTATATATATATGTGTGTATATATATATATATATATATATATGCGTGTACGTATAAGTGTGTATGCAGACATGCAAACACATATACACATGCCAAGCGTGTGTTTGTGTGTATGTGTGTATGTATGATTATGAGTATATGCTTATGAGTGTGCATGTGTATGTATGTATGTATGTATGTTTGTATGTATGTACACATAAATGTATACATGTATGCATGTCGTATGTATGTTTGTGCATGTATGTATGCATGCATGCACGTATGTATGTACATGAATATATACACATATTTATGCATATACATATATATATATGCATTCACACACCGGGTGTCTCTGAAGACCGGTGCCTTTAATATGTCAGGCCAGCTGGGCTTTTACGCCGGTGGCCCTTCCCCTCGCCAGTGCTTTTTTACTTCTGGGTAACTGTTGTAAATAAAGTCGCTGGGCCGTCTCTGCACGTCCGATGTCGTGGTCGCCTGTCCGGAAAATATAAATACAATATCATACATATGTATATGTATATGTATATGAGTATGAATATGAACATATATATACATATAAACATATATATATATATTCACACCTGTTAGCATGTATGTGTATGTGTGCACGTAGACAGTACAATTTCTCTATCTGTGAGTTGATGCGTGCGAGCTTGTATGTGGACGTATGCGTGAGACTTGTATGTATAATGTATAGCTTTATAGATGCATGCCTACAGTTACGCACGCAACTATTTATATGTAGTAGGCGAGGGGTGATATCGCGGTGAAGCGGAGAGCCCCATACCGGGAAGTCGGTTCCAGTTTCTTGTTCGTGTCGTGCGCGGGTGCGGGCGAGGCGAAGCCGCGTGGGCGGGCGAGAGGATTGACCCCTCCTCTGGCTAAGGGCAGCCCGGGCAGAAGTCCGCCCCCCCGCCCAGTGGGCGGGCGGGTGCTGGGGGTGTCCCGCCGTGATGTCCCGCCGGTGTCCCGTGGTGTCCCGTGGTGTGTGCGTGCCGGGGGTGTCCCGCCGTGATGTCCCGATGGTGTCCCGTGGTGTCCCGTGGTGTCCCGATGGTGTCCCGCGGTGTCCTGTCGGCGTCCCGTCGGTATCCCGTCGGTATCCCGTTGGTGCCTTGTCGGGTATTCTGCAGTGAGATCGCCAGTTAGATCGATAGTGATATTGATAATGATATCCATCGTGAGATCCATAGTGAGATCCATAGTGAGACCGATCGTGAGATCGATAGTGATATCGATGCTGGGAGCGATAGTGAGATCAATAGTGGATCACTAGTGGGATCGATCGTGAGATCGATTGTGGGGTTGATATTAAGATTGTTATTGAGATCGGTGGTGAAACCGATAGTAATATCGGTCGTAATATAGATAATGAGATCGATTGTGAGATCGATCGGGAGATCGATTGGGAGATCGATCGGGAGATCGATTGGGAGATCGATAGTAAACATATCGATAGTGAGGTCGATTGTGCGAGGGATGGTGACACCGATAGTGAGATCGATCGTGTGATCGGATGTGAGATCGACCGGGTTAGATCGATATTGAGACTGTTAGGGGTGTCCCATCCGTATTCCGTCGGTGTCCCGTCGGTGCCCCGTAGTGACATTGATAGGGAAATCCTTGGTGGGACCGATATTGAGATCGATAGTGATACGGATAGTGAGGTCGATCGTGAGATCGATAGTGGTATCGATAGGGAGATCGATACTGGTACCGATGGTGGGATCGATCGAGTGAGACGTTGGTTTTTTTCCTCCCCCGAATCTTCTTATCGCCCGAATGATGGTCGTTTAGGTATAGACGGTCGTACAGGGGTGTATGTATGTGTGTATGTATGTAGGTAGGTAGGTAGGTCGGCAGGTAGGTCAGTAGTGCACGTATGTATGCATGCATGCACGCATGCATGTGTATGCTGATACGCTTTCTGCCCATCCTGACACCGTGCCCTGCTCGTGGGCCAGACGCGGCAGCAGCACTGGAGAGTGATTCTCCTGCTGCCCGGGGAGCAGCAGGCACGAGTGCTCTGCCGATGGATCCGGAAGGAGTCCAAGCAGATTCTGCAGACCTGCCTGAAGATCATGCAGGTGTCGCAGAGCCAATCGAACGGGTTCCCCTTGGTGTTGTTGATGGTTCCCCCGCGACGGGCGGAAAGCCACAGGCGCGTGGCAACCGGAAGAGGGTCCTGGTCGACGCCTCGTTCATCTTCAAGTACTTGTGCAGCCAAGGGACCATGGAGCCGGTCAGTCAGTTTTGGGACAAGGTCTCGTCCGTGGCTTATGCCGCACGGGATTTGGGAACAGCGGAGCGAAGATCGACAAACCGATTGTGCTTGCCGGCGATGCCGATGCACGGGTCCGTGCGAAGAGCGCAGACCGGTCGGAAGATACCAGTGACATGAAGCGCTCTTGGCGACGTTCACGGGGTACCTTCCCGACCTGAGAGAAGGGTGCCGATCGGCGTCCACGTGGTGGGCGGCAGCAGTCGCGATGGGCGTCCAGCTGAGCCGAGAAGAGAAAGCGCTCGAAGGTTATGCGATGGAAGTCATCAGGAGATGGACCGATGATGAAGACTACGAACTAAAGCAGTAATCAACGGCTTGCCGAGCGACCAAGCCGGCTTCTTGAGTTTGCTGGGGACGGGCGTTCAGGCGAGAGTTCTGGGCCTGATCACCAGCCGAGGTGCCAGCTCGAGCGACCATGCCGAGCAGTTCGAGTCCTCCCGCAGGATCTTCGCTCGTCCTCGCGATATGCGTGGTGGCGATGAGCGACGATAGCGGGCGCGGGCCCCGCGTGCTCGATTGGGTCGGGCATTTTCTCGAGCTGCTCAGGGGCGACGAGATCCGAGGGGGCGCGGCCTTCGTCGCGGATCATGGTCGCAAAGCGCTGGGCAGCTTTGGCCAGCTAGGAAGTCTCGAACCTGCGGGCATGGGGCTCGAGAAGGTGGCTTGCTCTAAAACGTCAGAGTTCCAAGGCGCGGCCTCGCCGCCGTCGATAGCTGCGCAGCCCGCGAGAAGCTGGGGCATCTTTTGACGGGGGAAGTCCCGGGGAGAAGATACTATGCGCATGAAAGCGCACAGCGGTTTCGAGAAGCCTCCCTCGCGAGGAGTGGCACCTCTGGCGAGTTGGCAGCAGCGGCGCCGACGCCGGCTGCGACAGGGTTCCCGAGCCCGACGGCCCACCTGTCTGAACTGGGCGGGCCGGGAGGGGCCGCCGCGGGCGCGCTTGCCACTGCGTCTCGCGATCGACCGGATGCGCGGCGTAGGCGCGATCGGCCTGGACGTTGCAGATCTGGTCGGGGGGCGAGGCCGCGCGGGCATTCTGGATCTCTCGCGAGTCCGCGCAAATCATCGCGGAGACTCTCGGACAGCGCTTCGAGCGTCAAGTCGCGAGGGTTGGCTTGAGCTGGGCGTGGTCTGCGACCCGCTCGAATGCTGGATTCGAATCGCGATCGCAGTTGTGGCCGTGGTCTCCTTGACCACGGCGATTTGAGCGCGATGGGGGCGTTCTCCAGCCATCGGTCGAAGCGGCGACCGAGGGGCCCTTCCGACGGCGAGGGCTGCATGGGATCAGATGGTCCATTATTGCCAGCAGTTCGCCCGAGACGGAACGAGTTCGGGAGGGCCGATCGAGCGCGGAGAGGCGGCGGGCGCGGAGGCGGGGGCGACGAGGCCCGACGGGAAGCGCAGAACGCCTTCGACGCGCGAAGGAAGAAAACCCATATGATGACTGGAAGAATCGATCGGCGCTGCGGTTGGCAACGACGTCTCCAAGAGTGGAGCCGACAATCCCACTCCCGACTACGAGGAGGGCGGTCGAGACGCCGTGCCCCGCGGCAGTGCGCTACCCGCTCCCGCAGGAAGAAGGCGGCTCCGAGATCTGGGTCGGGATCGCCAGATTCAGCGCGCGATTGGAGTCAGTGATGGAAGGGGCCAGTCACCAGATATACCTTGCCGCGACAGCGCCGGAAGGCCAGTTGAACCCAAGGGGGAGGGGGGCGTGGACATGGCGCGCCAGGGCGACCGCGTCAAGTTGATTCCATGGCTTACTTGCCCAGGGCCGACTGCGATCATCCACCTCGGATTGCATTGCCGTGCCGGCGCAGAGGAGAGGTCCCGCCCGAGGGGGGGTGAACGGCCGCGATCGACCTGGGGGCGGCCCTCCAAGGACGTCCCCAGATTGCGGCATGGCGCGCGCGAGGGCCAGCGAGGGCCGCGCGTTCGGGAGAAGCCGTCGCGCGCAAGATCAGGAGCGAGTGCGCGGGGGGCGAGGCGTCGGCTGGCAAGCGCCGCCACGCGTCGTCTATCTATGTGTATATATATATATATATATATATATATATATATATATATATATATAGCACGGGACTGGGGTCAGTTTCGGGCTGGATCTGGCGCGGGAGATTAGCGACTACGCGGGAAGGGTCGAGCTTCCGTGCGTCGCGCGATCTCGATGGCGAAGTCCCACCGAGAGGGACAGCGTCGGGCGACCTCCCAGCCGCTGACCAAGAACGCCGAGGAGGCGACGGCCTGTGGCCGCCGTCTTTGCGCGACGCCGCCCCGGAAGCCCCGGCCCGAGATGCTTGCGATCGAGGATCGTCGGGGAGGGCCGCCCTGCCTCCGACGGCGACTCGCGCGCAGCGATCGGCGCGCCGACGGATCGGGGGGGGGAGAGGGCCGAGGACTGCATCTGCAGACTGAAGAACCCCTGCGCTGGGCCGTCGTTCCAAACGGCGGAGGCTGCATGCTTGCACTGGGGCGTTCATGCCGTGCGCCCCCGCCGAAGGACCGTTGGAAAGGATCGAACGGCCCAGTCTCATCCCGGACAAGAAGCCTGGCGGCGCGGCAAGGTCAGACAGTCAACCAGGAGATGATCAATTTCTCCCAGGGCCGATGTGACCCTGCGTGCCGGAGAGCACGCGGCGAGAGGGGCACCTTCGCCTTGCGGTGGATGCGCCCAGAACAGACTGCGCGGGGCGGAGCGAGACCACTCTATCATCTGATGGTGGAGGCTTGGAACGAGGGCGACGATTACTGCGAGGACATGTTGACCGAGGCGAATTACGTGTCTTACGCAGGCGCTCGGTGGGCGGCGGCAGATCGCGCGGGGCCCCGCCGGCGCGGTAACGCGCTCCGCGCGCGGGGGGTCACGCGTCGGAACGCGCTGCGCCCAGTCCAAGTTGCGGACGCGAAGAGGACCCCGCCAGGCACGATGAAATATCTGGGATCGTTCGGGCCGACCCAGGCCGACCCGGGCCCGCGCCCAGGCGCGGAGTGCAAGTGCAGCCGCCTGAAAGCGACGACGGAAGAGACGATGGTCGAAGGGGGGGAGGGCGAGCCGCGCGACTGCAGCGTGTTAGGCTGGAAACCGGGGATGGCCAGCAAGAGCGGAAATCCGAGCGGCCGCGCACTGGGCTCCGCGCCGCCTTCCTCAACTGGAGGAGTTGGATGGCCGCGCGGATCGAAGATATTGTTCGACGATCCAGCGCGCGCCAATAGCCGAGTCCGTGGAAGTGGCTCGAGGCGCAAGCCGCGCCAGGGCCCGCGCCCGCCGGCCGGGCTCGCTCGAGGGGGGCGCGGAGGCGCGGGCTTCCGACCGAAGGAGGTCCGCGACCGAGCAGAGCCAGAAGGCTTACTGCTGCCGTCTCTGATCGCGAACAACAAGGTAAGCAGTCCGGTTGGGAGCGACGCAGAGGCGTCGGCCCCGCTGAACGGGAAGCAGACCCACGACGCGGTGGAGACTATCCTCCGCTACGCAGGAGCAGGGCGCCGAGTGGCACTGCCCGGCTTCATTCTGGACTCGCAGCCTAGCGATCATGCTGGGGCGAGGCCCCGCGCCTGGCCGAATGCTTCCCGTCATCGGAGGCGCGTGCGGAAGCGGGGGAGAAGTGGGCCACCGACAGGAGAGGAGCCGCCCATGCGAAGGTGTTATTCGCTCTTTTCCACATGGTGGTCGTCTCTCCGAACTGGACGGTCGCGAGCCGTGGAAACCAAGTGCTCTCCTGTCTGCTCCAGTTGGGTCCGAGGGGCGCGGGGGCGGCGAACGGAGCGCTCCGCGCGATATGAGCTCAGGGGGGGCATCGACCCTCCCAGAGGCCGAGAAGATGATGTGAAGATAGCCCACGGAAGGGGCAGCAGCGCTCAGACGCCGCGACGATGACGCGAAGCAAGATGAGAAGAAGGTGAGTTGAGAGGAACCGCCAGCCGCTTGCGCTGCGTGTCTGGCTTCCCCTTTTGGAGGTTTGAGTCGTCGCCGCAGGCTGTCTGAGCGCGGCGCGCGCCCTGGGGTGCGTCACAGGGCCTGTTTGGCCCTGCTGCCCGCCGTGCTGATCCAGAGGATCGGCCCTGCCAGTGCCATCGGCCAGCCCTAGCGACCCGCCTGCGAGGGGCAGTCGTGCCCTCGAGGCTGGCACGGTGCTGGAGTAGGTGGAGCGGCGGGGTGGAGCGGTGGGGGGAGCGGAGCGGTGGAGCGGTGGAGTGGTGGAGCGGTGGGGGCGGGTCCTCACCATCTCTTCCACCGTGGAGCGGTGGAGTGGAGCGGTGGGGGCGGCTGAAACTGCTGTCAGGAGTAAGAATTTACCGTTCAGCACCCCTCTGAAGAAGTGAGATGATTTATGAGATCGTCGTCGCGCGAAGGTCGACGACGACCGCGGTCGGAGGACCTTGAGTGAAGACGCTGAAAACAGTGGATTCACGGCAGTCTGCCCGACTGCCCGAAGGCAGACATTTTATTGACATTGCCATTGATTTTTTTGTTGGATCTCGTTGGCCGTCAGATCGTAACATTTCTCGTTGCCTCGCAGAGCCGCCATGCCTGCGTAGAACGGAGGGTTTCAGATCCTTTGAGATTCCAATAGCAGAATATTATTCGTTTTCTGGCCGCTTGGGGCCTCGTGGGGGCCTTCGGGGTCTCTTGGGGCCTTTTTAGGGGCCTCTTGGGGAATCCTGGGGGCTTCTCAAGACTGGGCGCATTGTCCAGGAGGAGGAGGAGGAGGAGGAGGAGGAGGAGGAGGAGGAGGAGGAGGAGGAGGGGAGGTGGAAAGGAAACACCAAAGTAAACAGAGAGGAGGGGGAGGGGGAGGGGGAGGGGGAGGGGAGGGGGAGGAGGAGGAGGAGGAGAGGAGGAGGAGGAGGAGGAGGAGGAGGGAGGAGGAGGGGAGGGCCAGGAAAGGAGGAGGAGGGTGACGTGAAGAGAAGAGGGGAGCAGGAGGAGGAGGAGGAGGAGGAGGAGGAGGAGGAGGAAAAGGAGGAGCAGGAGGGAGGAGGAGGAAGAGGAGGAGGACGAGGAGGAGCAGGAGGAGGAGGAGGAGGAGGAAGAGGAGGAGGAGGAGAAGGAGGAGGACGAGGAGGGCCATGAGGAAATGGCGCAACAGGATGGTGCCACCCCCTTGCCGTCGCACGCAGGAGCGCAGCGGCGCCAGCGCCGGCAGCCTCCTCGAGCGGGGCACGAGGTGCCGGTACCACTCTGCGCGGTACGGCTGGATGCCCGCCGTTGTGCAGAGTTTCAACGAGCCCAGCTCCCAGGGGCCCCGATCTTCCAGGTCGAAGATCGAGGTTCGTCAGCCACGCGCAGATAGGGGGTAGGGGGAGGGGGGAGGCTTCTTACAAGCACCCCTGCTTCTTAGAAGGCGCGGGCCTGCGCGTCCTTCAGAAGCTTTCTGTAGATGTAGGGCCAGCGCGTCCTTCTAAGAAACTTTCCCCCCTCGCCCATACCCCTGTGTGCGCGCCGCCAAGTTCGAGGATGGATGCTTGTTCATTTTCAGGCGCTCTGGAGCCCGTTTGGGGTCTGGAGACCTCCAGTGGCATCCTGGGATCTCCAGAGATTTGCGGGGACCCCGCGATGCCCCCCCCCCCCGATCTTCCAAATAGATTCCCTGACTGGCGGCTGGGAAAATCGCTTTAGAAGCAGTTCGCAGTTTTCGGCGTCTAGTGGTCGTTTTCAGGGCCTCATGGCCCCTGGGGCCGCCAACAAAAACAGCTCGAGGCGAAGAGATTGCCCCAGGGAAGTGGGCGAGTGGCCCAGGGGCCCACATTGAGCAAATAACCAAGCCGTTGGAGGTCTAGGTCTCACGCATGGGTGCGAAGATGGGCACGCTCTTCGCTCGTCGCGCTCTGGGCCAGGGAGATGCCCCTCTGCAGGGGTTCCGCCCAAGAGAGGCATAAGGCAGTCCCGCGTTCTGCGCTTCGTGCAGCTCGAAGCGTGAAGTTTGGCGAATTACTTAGATCGTGAAGCGAGGATGGAACCCGCCAGCTAGCCAGCGTTGCGGGGCTGCCAGTACAGGCGGCGGGCTGTGCAGGATGAGGATGAGGAGGAAGATGAGGAGGAAAAGGAGGAGGAGGAGGAAAAAGGAGGAAAGACGGGGAAGGAGGAGGAGGAGGAGGAGGAGGAGGAGGAGGATTAGGAGGATTAGGAGGAGGAGGAGGAAGAGGAGGAGGAGGAGGAGGAGGAGGAGGGCGCGCTGCCGCTGGTCGCCGCCTTCGTCGTGGTCTCGCCGAAGTTCTGCGGGTGTGGGTGTGGGTGTTGGTGTGGGTGTTGGTGCGGGTGTGTTGCTCGAACTTGCCTTAAGGCGGCCAGTCTCCTGGTGTCACCACCCCTTGAGACCACGGTGGACGTGAGCCTCCATCGTGGTTTACATTGAAGGTCAGGGTAATCATTCGGCAAAGCGAGGACGTGCGCTAGGGACTTCCATGTAACGCCGCTGACTTAGTTCACTAACTAGGCCTCGCCTGCAGTATGACAGCACGGCTTAGACATAGTGCCAATTGGGGAAATGTGGTAACGGAGGGTTGCAGTTGAAAACATCTATCAGGCTCAAACCAGATTGGGAAAACAGGAAAATCCCTGATGCTTTTCTGGGAAACCCTGGAGTGGGGGTAATTCGGCTGATCCCACTTCTTGCTTCCCGCTGGGCTTGCGAACTCAGCAAGCTCGTGCCGTACAGGGGGGAGGCGGTGATTGCAACGGCAGAATGACCGACTATGGACCATCTGGGCAGACCTCATCACTCGCATTACACACGCGGCAGCGTGCAATACGCTTTGATTATACAACGCAGCGCCCAGGCGTGGAGCAAAGGTAGAAGGGAGAGATGGCCCCCTTTGAAAGCCCAACCTCTGCACCTTTCGATGGAGCTCACATTGCACATGCCCCACCGCACCGTCTGGCATGCTGGGAGAGGTGTGGCGGCTATACGATGGGCGCGGGCGCTGCCGCGGGCCAAACCAGTGGGGAACACAAGCGCCAGCCCTCGCGAGCCGCCGAGGACGGCGCATGGCAAAGACCGAACCCGAGCCCAAATTGACCCTGAGGTCGCCGCAAGGGTCGAATAACCCCTGGAGCAGGCCGCCGCTCTTTGTCAAGAACGCGTCTCTGTCCTGGTAAACCGGCGGACGCCCAGGCCTCCCAGATGGGGCCCGAGTAAACGAGGCCAGAGGATCGCTCCGCACCGCCGATGTACCGGCGACGCGGTTCGATATGGAGCCAGATTTTTTCTCCACGCCAAGAGTGCAGATGCATCGGCGATACGGCGCGATCTTCCGAGTGGTGAAGCCCCTTTGAAAAAATCGGGTTGTCCGTGTCGCCCCAGTGGCGTATTCCAGAGGGCTCAGGGGAGGTATTCTTCGGAGACCATTCGGTGTCTTTGCAGGCGCCCCGTGCGTCCTCTCTCGACCACCCCCAAACTGGAGCCTTGCGCACCATCGGCACGGGGATGCAGGGCGGAAGAGGAGGAGGAGGAGGAGGAGGAGGAGGAGGAGGTGGAGGAGGTGAGGAGGAGGAGGGAGGCAGGTCGAGACGTCGTGGGCTGCCTTTTGCTGGTCCTGGGCCGTCTTTTAGCCGTCCTGAAGCCATCTTGGAGCTGCCTCGGGGCGGTCAGGGGTCGTGTACGTATGGTAGGTGAGTCCTTGCACCTTGTCGGGGCCATCTTGGGGCCTCTTGGGGCCGCTTCGGAGGTGCTTAGGGAGCACATTGATGCATAGATCGACCTCTTCGTACGAAAACGGCTTGAAGGCAGCCCATGTTCAAAACCAGGGAATTTCAGCGATTTTGCAAAATCAGGGGCTTCCTGGAGGGCATTGAGGATGCCAGTGACGTGTTGTTGGGCGCCCCTGGTCTATTAGTAGGGCATGTTTTGTTTGGCCAGGCTCTCTTCAGACACGATTGTTGCATATCGGCGGCCTTGCTTGCAATTGCCTTATTCAGCCGTTTTGGAAGTCATACTAGGCATTTTGCAGACCTTGAAGACCGCTCGGGAGACCTCGGGAGATGTGTGTGCACGCAGTTTCGCGCTGGTTGGAGGGGGGGGTGAGAAAAGTACAGAAGCACAGCCAGGCAGTAGGACGCAGCATACCACAGCTCAACGTTCCCAAGTGAGATGGTGGCCGCCAATACCGAGTACGCTACTGCTTCCAGTTGGGTGGCGTAGAGACAAACGGGTTCGAGTGCGCGGGCACTCACGCGTAGTATAGTTGCGTAGGGTCGCGGGTATGTGTCTTATCTTCCGCGTGATTTGCCACACTAGCGGCTTGCGTAATCCACAACGTAAGGTTGACGTGTCCGCCGCGTCCTTCGCGTAAGATTTGTTTGTCTTCGTCGCTTGTGTGAAGACCGCATCCCACGCACGACCACGGCTCTTACGATCAAATCGCTTGGGAGCTACGTCTAAGGTCCGATGGCACGTACAACCTTGACGTGCGTGATCACGCCAGGCTCTACGGGACCTGGGTTGGAGTAACATTATTCAAGTGGCTTACGCCATTCCGCCGACCCCCAGAACAGAGAGAGTTTCGTACAGGCGCTGAAGTAATTGGGACCATCGGGGCTCGAACACATTGGTTCGTATCTCGATTCTCTTGGGGTCTGGTAGGCTTTCTTGGAGCTCTTGGAACTGTGCGGGCTATGTTTGGAAGTTCTGATGGCCTGGAAGGCGCGATGGCAAGCTCGTCGCCCCTTTCTCGAACAGGATTCGGGGCTCCAGGGGAAAAGGGACCAATGGGGAAGGTGAGGTCGAGCATGCTGCACGCTGTCTCACCCTTGCAAACGTGGGAAGGCAGTCTCCGCGTCTGCTCGAACCCTCCCTCTCATCACGAGCAAACAGAGGGCGGGGAGGGAGGACGCGGAAGGCACAAATGAAGAGTCAACGAATAAACAGAAGGAGGAAGAGGAGGAGGAGGAGGAGGAGGAGGAGGAGGAGAAGGAGGAGGAAGAACGGGGGCGTGGGAAGGCGGAAGGAGGAGGGATAACAACGACTAGGGGTAGGATGAGTTTCTTGCATGCATATGATTGGCCTGCTGGAGGGCTCTTAGGGGGCATCTGGTTAGCTTTTTGGAGGGCGCTTCGAGGGTCATTGGTGGGCCCTTGGGACCATCACGGGGGGAAAGACTCGAGATGTCAGTTCGTATTGCCACTCTTGGGTCGCTCTTGGACTCTCTTGGGGGCCCCTGGGGCCCTCTTGAGGCTCTCTTGGGCCCTCGTGCGCCGTATTTGGCCGTTTGGGGGGCCCTTGTGGGCCGTCATGGGACACTCTTGGGACCTCTTCGGCCGCATTGGACGCGGTCAAGGCGAAAAAGTATAGCATATAAAAAATGTGCGTTTCGCTTCGGGAATGACGCGTTGTTTTGCCTTTCGGGGCCCTCTCGGTGGTCCTCTGGGAGCACTCTTGGTCCGTCTTAGAGGCCTCGTGGGCCGTCTTGAAACCACATAGGACCGTCGCGGATTACCGTGGGCCGCCTCGACACTCTCTTGGATTGTCGCGGTGCTCTGTTTGGGCCCTTTTCGGACGTCTTGGGCCTTCTTGGAACCTCCAGTGACCCGGGGATGCGTTGACGAGCTCGTGCACCCCCCCCCCCGGAACGGGATTTTGGACCTTGGGGAGGGGGCAAGGGGGAGGTGACAGCCAAATGTGTCCAAATGTCTCACGTGCCTTTTGCCCCCCGGCAAGTGGTGGTCGGCGGATTTGGAGGGATCAGTTTCTCGATAATCCCGCGAGATCGGACCTCACAGCGCGAGGACCTCGCAGCTATTGGGGACTGAGGTTGAGATCGAAGTGACATGGAGAGGCCCCCCTACCTGCGAGTCTGGTTTCGAGTCGAGTCATGCGTGCGTGTGAGGCGAAGCTGCGCCAGATCCTGCACTATGTAGTCGCATCTCTGGTCAGATTGGCTCCACCCTCTGTGGCCGTCGCGGTGGGTCCACGGGGCCACGCCGTTGTTTTGTGGTTGTTCTGTGTTTTTTTTGTGAGTGCCCTCGCCGTTGTCCTGCGGTTGCCCTGGGTTGTCCCGCTGCTGCTCCCCTAGTTCTAGGTGGTCATTGCAGCTGGGAAGCAAGTCCCGAGCAGAGCAAAACGCACCACAACCACGACGCTGCCGACGACGAAGGCGAGGCGCGCAGACGATCCACACCGAAGCACGGGTTAGGGTGCAGACCCGACTTGTTTGGCTGATGCTCTGGGGCTGATGAGTAGAAGGAGATGTTCAAACTCATCTCGGGGAGGAAGCCTGTTGAGTATTCGGTGTGGCGTTGGAGACGGAGGCTGTGGAGTATGCGGGTGTCGTGTTGGACGTGGAGTTTGTTGAGTATTGAATATTGGGTGTTGTGTTGGAGATGAAGAGTGTTGAGGCGAAGGACTTTTTCAAGCTCAGCTTTGGGAGGGAGCCTGTTGAGCATTGGGTGTGGCGTTGGAGACGGAGGCTGTTGACAATCTGGGTGGCGTGTGGGAGACGGAGGGTGTTGAGTATCTAGGTGTTGTGTTGGAGACGGAGGCTGTTGAGTATCTGACTGTAGTGGGAACGGAGGCTGTTGAGTAGAGGTGCATCTTCAAGGTCATCTCGGGCAGGGAGCCTGTTGAGTATGGGGTGTGGTGTTGGAGACGGAGGCTGTGAAGTGTCTGGATGATGCGTTGGATACGGAGTCTGTTTAGTAGAATGACATGGTCAAGGTTATCTTAGGGGGGATTATGTTGAGCATTGGGTGTGGTGGTGGATCCAGGGGCTGTTGAGTATGTGGGTGTTGTCTTGGAGACGGAGGCTACTGAGTATCCTGGTTTCACGTTGGAGACGGTGGCTGTTTAGTGAAATGATATGTTAAAGGTCATCTTTGGCAGGGAGCCTGTTGGAGCTGGAAACTATTGAGTATTGAGTGTTGTGTTAGAGACGGTGGCTGGCGAGTAGAATGATATTTTTGAGTTCAGCTTGGGGAGGAAGCTTGTTGAGTATTGGGTATGGTTTTGGAGACGCAGGCTCTTGGCTATCTGGGTGCTGTGTTGGAGACGGAGGTTGGTTAGTATCTGGGTGCGGCGTTTGGAGACGGAGGCTGTTGAGTGTCTGGGTGTGTTGTTGGAGACGGATGCTGTTGAGTAGAAGGATATTGTCAAGTTCTTCTCGGGCAGGGAGCCTGCTGAGTATGGGGTGTGGTGCTGGAGACGGAAGCTGTGGAGTGTCTGGATGATTCGTTGGAGACGGAGTCTGTTTAGTAGAATGATATGTTCAAGGTTATCTTGGGGAGGGATTCTGTTGAGCATTGGGTGTGGTGGTGGATCCAGAGGCTGTGGAGTATGTGGATGTTGTGTTGGAGACGGAGGCTATTGAGTAACCTGGTTTTACATTGGAGACGGTGGCTGTTGAGTAGAATAATATTTTCGAGTTCAGCTTGGGGAGGAAGCTTGTTGAGTATTGGGTATGGTTTTGGAGGCGCAGGCTGTTGGTTATCTGGGTATTGTGTTGGAGACGGAGGTTGGTGAGTATCTGGGTGCGGTTTTGGAGACGGAGGCTGTTGAGTATCTGGGTGTGTTGTTGGAGACGGATGTTGTTGAGTAGAAGGATATTGTCAAATTCTTCTCGGGCAGGGAGCCTGTTGAGTACGGGGTGTGGTGTTGGTGACGGATGCTGTTGAGTACCCAGGCGTTGTGTTGGAGACGGAGGCTATTTTGTAGAAGGATATGTTCAAATTGTTCTTGGGGAGGAAGCCTCTTGAATATTGGGTGCTGTGTCGGAGGCTGAGGCTGTGGCGTTATCTGAGTATCTGATAGTGGACATGTCGATGATGATGGTGATGGTAATGGTGGTGATGACGATCATCATGATTATGAACATGATGATGATGATGATGGTGATGATGATGGTGATGGTGATGGTGATGATGGTGATGCTGATGATGATGATGAGGATGAGGATGATGATGATGATGCTGATGATGATAATGATGATGATGATGATGATGATGATGATGATGATGATGATGATGATGATGATGATGATGATGATGATGATGATGATGATGATGATGATGATGATGATGATGATGATGAGCCAAGGAAGAAGCTGCGGCCGGGGCCTCGGGGAGGGTCTCGGAGCTTCCCGGAAGTACGGGGGTGGTTTTCCTCAATCCCCCGGAGGTCTCCCTGGGGCTTCCCAACCCCTCCTCCAACTCCTCCTCACTCCGTCGCACTCCTCGGCAATCCTCACCGCTCCTCCCGACTCTTCCCCACTCCATCGCAGTCTTCGGCCCTCCTTGGCACTCTTCCCGCCTCCTCCCCACTCCATCGCAATCCTCAGCACTTCCCCCCGCTCCTCCGAGCTCCTCCCCACTCCATCGCACTCCGCGGCTCTCCTCCCAGTTGCCCCAGACTCCTCCCCACTCCATCGCCCTCCTCGGCCCTGCTCGGTACTCTTCCCGACTCATCCCCACTCTATCGCACTCCTCACCGCGACGACGACGCCGACGCCGACGACGACGACGACGACGACCACGAGGACGACCGCCGCCGCCGCCACCCCACGCCCACAGGGGGGTGCAGAGGGGGGGGGGTCCCATTTGGGGGGGGCGTCCCCATGGGGGTGGGGCCGATGGCATCGGCGTGAGGGGAGGGCCAGACCCTGGACCATCTATTTCATGTCCGTCCATCGATCCGTCCATCCATCCGCGCCACCATTCATCCATTTCGTCCTCCCTCCCACGCCGCGCCCGCGCCCCGAAGACCCGCCCCCTTCGCTCCCACGCAGCCCCCCCCCGCCCCCACAAGAGCCCCCCCTATTCTCACAGGAGCCCCCCGCCCCACTACCGGAGGGGGGGGGGGTGCGCCGGTGCGCCCGGTACAAAACCCCTCGGGAACGAGGGAAAAGGGGGGTTCCAGGTCGTCGGCGGCACCCGGTGCGCCCTGCACGAACCCCCACGGGAAGGCGGGGGGGGGTTCGTGCTGAGGGGCACCGCCGACATGTATGTGTGCGCAGGTATTGATGTATGTATGTATGCACGCATGCGTGTGTGTATGTATGTATGCACATGTGTCGCTATACCAGTATATGTGTATGCGGGCACTTGTGTATGTATGTATGGATGTACGTCTGTGTGCATGTTTGCGCGGACAGATGGATGCATGTATGTGTGTATGTATGAATGTGGATACGCTTGTATGTATGAATTGATGGATTGGCGTATGTGTTGTGCGGCTGTAGATGCATGTATGCATGTGTGTATGTGTGTATGTTTGTATGTACGTAGTTATGTACGTATGCATATATGTATGTATGCGTGTATGTAAATGTGTATACATAGTTGTGTTCATGTATGTATGTAATGTTTGCATGCGTGCATGTATGTATATGCGTACGTATGTTTGCATGCATGCATGCATGCATGCATGTATGTATGTATGTATGTATGTATGTATGTATGTATGGATTGATGGATGGATGGATGGATGGATGGATGGATGGATGGATGGATGGATGGATGTATGTATGTATGTATGTTTGTTTGTTTGTATGTATGTATGTATGTATATATGTATGTATGTATGTATGTATGTACGTATATATGTATGTGTATGTGTGTATGCATTGATGTATGTATGTATGGCGGATCTGTATATATATATATATATATATATACAAGTGGCACGTGTGTGCCCAGGCTCATACCAACAAGCAACTGAAAGGGCGTTTGAAGCAGGAGAAGAGGAGGAGGATAGCTGTTGGGAGTGAAATGCAATAGCCAGCTCGCACTCGAGCGCAAGTGGGGTTGCCACACCTTGCGATGTGTGTACTAAGGCCCCCCAGGAAGCCTCAGGAGGCCCGACTTGGATACCTGAAGAGGCTCCAGGAGGCCCCAGGATTGTGAGTGTTGTGTGTGTGTGTGTGTGTGTGTGATGTGTGCTCTGTGTTGTGCGTGTTTTCTGTGCGTTGTAGGTGTTGCGTGTGTCATGTTTGTCTAGCGTGTGATGTGTTGGGTGTGATTTGTGTCTCTGTGCGTGCATGTAGTTCAGAGGCCCCAGGAGGCCCCAGGAGGCCCCAGGCGGCCTCAGGAGGCCCCAGGAGGTTCCAGGAGGTTCCAGGAGGCCCCAAGAGGCTCCAGGCGGCCGCAGGAGCCCCCAGGAGGCCCCAGGAGGTTCCAGGAGGCCCTCAGGAGGCTCCGAGGCGGAGTCTGGGGTACCAGAAGGTACATACAGCCCCAGGAGGCCCCAGTTCCAGGAGGCCCCCAGGAGGCTCCGAGGCGGGGTCTGGGGTACCAGAAGGTACGTCGGGGCTCGGTTTTGGGAGGATGTCTCAGGCGAAACAGCCATTCTCTCAGAATCGGGGTCAAAATCATTGAATGTGTTTTTCCCAACCCTCCTTGGTTGGGTATTCGTTTTGAATAGAGCAGTGTGGTCGCGTCCTTCCTCCTCCCGCCTCCCGCCTCTTTCCTGCCTCTTTCTGTCTTGCCTGCGGGGGGCTGCGATCTGTGAAACTGTCGCCACTTTCGAGGCCTGCTGGGGGGCCCAGCACAGTGAGGGCGACGCGCGGACCCAAATTAGACCTCGCCATTCCTGGGGGGCTGCGATCTGTGAAACTGTCGCCACTTTCGAGGCCTGCTGGGGGGCTCAGCATAGAGGGTAATCGCGGCAGATTCAAATTAGACCTCGCCATCCCTGGGGGGGGGGGCTGCGATCTGTGAAACTGTCGCCACTTTCGAGGCCTGCTGGGGGGTCCAGCATAGAGGGTAATCGCGGCAGATCCAAATTAGACCTCGCCCTCCCTGGGGGGCTGCGATCTGTGAAACTGTCGCCACTTTCGAGGCCTGCTGGGGGGTCCAGCATAGAGGGTAATCGCGGCAGATTCAAATTAGACCTCGCCATCCCTGGGGGGATGCGATCTGTGAAACTGTCGCCACTTTCGAGGCCTGCTGGGGGGTCCGGCATAGAGGGTAATCGCGGCAGATTCAAATTAGACCTCGCCATCCCTGGGGCTGCGATCTGTGAAACTGTCGCCACTTTCGAGGCCTGCTGGGGGGTCCAGCATAAAGGTTAATCGCGGCAGATTCAAACTAGACCTCGCCATCTCTGGGGGGCTGCGATCTGTGAAACTGTCGCCACTTTCGAGGCCTGCTGGGGGGTCCGGCATAAAGGGTAATTGCGGCAGATTCAAATTAGACCTCGCCATCCCTGGGGGGCTGCGATCTGTGAAACTGTCGCCACTTTCGAGGCCTGCTGGGGGGCCCAGCACAGTGAGGGCCACGCGCGGATTCAAATTAGACCTCGCCATCCCTGGGGGGCTGCGATCTGCGAAACTGTCGCCATTTTCGAGGCCTGCTGGGGGGCCCAGCACAGTGAGGGCCACGCGCGGATTCAAATTAGACCTCGCCATCCCTGGGGGGCTGCGATCTGCGAAACTGTCGCCACTTTCGAGGCCTGCTGGGGGGCCCAGCACAGTGAGGGCCACGGGCGGATTCAAATTAGACCTCGCCATCCCTGGGGGGCTGCGATCTGTGAAACTGTCGCCATTTTCGAGGCCTGCTGGGGGGCCCAGCACAGTGAGGGCCACGCGCAGATTCAAATTAGACCTCGCCATCCCTGGGGGGCTGCGATCTGTGAAACTGTCGCCATTTTCGAGGCCTGCTGGGGGGCCCAGCACAGTGAGGGCCACGCGCGGATTCAAATTAGACCTCGCCATCCCTGGGGGGCTGCGATCTGCGAAACTGCCGCCATTTTCGAGGCCTGCTGGGGGGCCCAGCACAGTGAGGGCCACGGGCAGATTCAAATGAGACCTCGCCATCCCTGCGGGGCTGCGATCTGTGAACCTGTCGCCACTTTCGAGGCCTGCTGTGATCCCCGTTTTCGAAGTGGCTAGGAGTGCTCAGGAATTGTAAATCATCAGCTTTATCAAGCCCTTTTCCTGTAGCCAGTGTCCTGCGAGTCTCCCGAATTCCGTCTGCAGACATATGTAACCCTCGCTCCGTCATCGCCCCCTTATAAAGTATCCTAAACTATTTGCGCCCCGCTTCGGCGCAGGGGTTGGGTACGTCGCCAGGGTAATTTTTGAAGGTTTCATGTTAAAAAAAGTTCCAATGTGTTTTTGGACCCTGACGTCACGAGCTGTGTGAGGGGTGCCACCAGTTTTCAGAATTCCGAGGATGTCCTTAGCGAAACGGCCAGAAAAATCGCGAACGACGCGGCGCGTACGCAGTAATCGCCTCTGAGCTCTACTCCCTCGGAGAGGTGCGTATGATAATATATCACTTGTAAGGGCTTCGCCACCTGCCTCGCCACCTGCCGCCAGTCCCCTCTTGATCATATGATGATATATCAGAGTCGCGTTCGGTGCGTCTCGGCGCTGCCTTGGCGCATCTGGGAGCATCATGCGGGGGCGGATCTGAATCATCAGCGCATATTGAGACATTGGCGTTATCGAAGACGCCTACGGCGAATCACCGCCGCCCCTTGCCCCTTTGGAAGCGCCTATGTGGCCGGCAGCTGGGTTAGATCTTGGCCAAGTTATCGGGCCAGTTGTTTCCCGAGTCGGTTTGGAAAGACTTCGGGGAACGCATGGGAGAGCAAGAAGAGGAGGAGGGGGAGGATGAGGGAAAAGAAGAGGAGGAGGAGGAGGAGGAGGGAGCCTCTTGGGCGCCTCTTGGGGCACTCTTGGGGCCTCCTGGGAGCTTCCAGGGGCCTCTTGGAGGGTTTGGGGGGGCCTTTGGGGGCTTCTTGGGGGCCTCTTTGGCCGTCTTAGGGTGTTCCTGGCTTGTCAAACGCCGTCGGAAGCCGTCTTGGGGGCCTGTCTGGATCGTCTTGGGGCTCTCTTGGGGCACATCAGGGGTTCTTGGAGGCCATCTTGGGCGTCTTGGAGGCCTCTTGGGCCGTCTTGGGGCCCTCTCGGGGCCGTCTTGGAGGCCTCTTGGGCCGTCATGGGGCCATCTTGGAGGCCTCTTGGGCGATCTTGGGGCCCCATGCGCCGTCTTGAGCCGTCGGAAAGCAGAGAAGAAGCAAATGCCACAATCGTTCAAAACACCTTGAGAAAATCAACGATTTGCCCTATTCGGGCCCTCCTGGAAGACCTCCTGCACGCCTTTGGGGCCGTCTTGGAGGCCTCTTGGGGGCCTCTTGGGCCGTCTTGGGCCACCTTGAGGTAATCTTAGGCCGTCTTGGGTGCATCTTGGGCTGTCTTGGCGGCATCCTAGGGCCATCTTAGCCGTCTTCGAGGCCATGTTGGTCGTCTTGGAGGCCTCTTGGGCCCTGTTGGGGCCGTTTTGGGGGGCTCTTAGGCCGTCATGGAGCCATCTTGGAGGCCTCGTGGGCGATCTCGGTGGCCTCTTGAGCCGTCGGAAGGCCGAAAAGAAGCAAATACCAAAATCCTTCAAACACCTAAGGAAAATCAATGATTTTGGCCTCTTCGGGCCCTCCTGGAGGACTCTTGGAGGCCTCTTGGGGGCTTCTTGGGCCGTCTTACGTAGGCCATCTGGAGGCCATCTCAGGCTGTCTTGGGTGCATCTTGGGCCGTGTTGGAGGCATCTTGGGGCCATCTTAGCCGTCTTGGAGGCCATCTTGGGCGTCTTGGAGGCCTCTTGGGCCGTCTTGGGGCCCTCTTGGGGCCGTCTTGGGGGCCTCTTGGACCGTCATGGGGCCATCTTGGAGGCCTCGTGGGCGATCTTGGGGCGATCTTGGGGGCCACTCTGGCCGTCTTGAGCCGTCGGAAGGCCGAAAAGAAGCAAATGCCAAAATCCTTCAAAAACCTAAGGACAATCAATGATTTTGGCCTCTTCGGGCCCTTTTGGAGGACTCTTGGAGGCCTCTTGGGTCGTATTGGGCCGTCTTGGAGGCTTCTTGGGCGAACTTGGAGATATCTTGGACTCTTGGGCCGTCATGAGGCCCTCTTGGACCATCTTGGCCGGACTTGGAGGCCATCTTGGACCATCTTGGAGGCCATCTTGGGCCATCTTGGAGCCGTCTGGGGCAGGAAAACCCTTTGCAACCGGCTCTGGAAGATCTTGGGCAAACCTTCCGGGACCCCAGCTGGACGGGCCGAAGTCCCAGGGGGAGTTTTTTGGGAAAAGAACCAAAACCAAAACCGAGAGGGTTCAGCACGCCAGGCATCCTTGTGATGAATCGACAGGGGGCGGCGGATCGAAGACGCCTACGGCGAATCACCGCCGCCCCCTGCCTTTCTGGAAGTGCCTATGTGGCCGAACGTTGAGGCCAGACCTGCCAAGCTATCGGACCATGTGTTCCCCGAATCGGTTTGGAAAGCCTTCGGGGAACTCGTGGGCATCTTGAATGTCCTCTGGAGGACGTCTTGGAGGGCTTTTGGGCCGTCTTGGAGGCCATCTTGAGCGTCTTAAAGGCCTCTTGGGCAGTCTTGGGGGCCTCTTGGGCCCGTCTTGGGCCTATTGGGCGATCTTTGGGGGCACTTGTGCCGTCGGAGAAGGCCGTCGGAGAAGGCCGAACAAAAAGCGAATGCCACAATCCTTTTAAAAACTGATGGGAAATCAATGATTTTGGCCTTTTCGGGCCTTCCTGGAGGCCCTCTTGGAGGCCTCTTGGGCCGTCTTGGGCTATCTTAGGGCCATGTTCGGCCGTCTTGGTGGGTTCTTGGCCCGTCCGACGCCGTCGGAAGCCGTTTGGGGGGCCTCTCTGGGCCGACTTGGGGCCCTCTTGGAATGCTCCAGGGCCGTCTTGGAGGCCATCTTGGGTCTCTTAAAGGCCTCCTTGGCCGGCCTCTCTGAACCGACTTGGGGTCATCTTGTGGCGCTTCGGGGCCGTCTTGGAGGCCATCTTGGGCGTCTTGGAGGTCTCTTGGGCCGTCTTGGGGCCCTCTTGGGGCCGTCTTGGAGGCCTCTTGGGCCGTCATGGAGCCCTCTTGGAAGCCTCGTGGGCGGTTTTGGGGCGATCTTGGCGGCCTCTTGGACCGTCTTGGGCCGTCGGAAAGCCGAAAAGGCGCAAATGCCAAAAACCTTCGAATAACCTGAAGAAAATCAATAATTTTCGCCTCTTCTGGCCTTCCTGGAGGACCTCTTGGAGGCCTCTTGGGCCGTCTTGGAGGCCTCTTGGGAGCCTCTTGGGCCGTTTTGGGCCATCTTGAGGCAATCTTAGGCTGTCTTGGGTGCATCTTGGGCCGTCTTGGAGGCATCCTGCTGGGGCCCTCTTGGCCGTCTTGGAGGCCATCTTGGGTCGTCGTGGAGGCCATCTTGAGCCATCTTGGAGCCGTCTGGAACGGACAAAACCTTTTGCAACCACCTCTGGAAGATCTTTCGGCATCCTTCCGGGTGGCCGGTAGGATTCGGCACGCCAGGCACCCCTGCGGTGAATCGACAGGGGGCGGCGGATCGAAGACGCCTATGGAGAATCACCGCCGCCCCCTGCCTTTTTTGGAAGCGTCTATGTGGCCGAACGTTGAGGCCAGACCTGCCAAGCTATCGGACCATGTGTTCCCCGAATCGGTTTGGAAAGCCTTCGGGGAACACGTGGGCATCTTGAAGGTCATCTTGGCCGTCTGGAGGCCATTTTGACCCTTTCGGGCCTTCTTGGAGGACGTCTTGGATGGCTCTTGGACCGTCTTGGAGGCCATCTTGAGCGTCTTGGAGACCTCTGCCTCTGGGGGCCGTGTCTTGGGGGCACTTGGGCCGTCTCGGGCCGTCGGAAGGCAGAAAAAAAGCAAATGCTACAATCCTTCAAAAACCCGTGGGAAATCAATGATTTTGGCCTTTTCGGGCCTTCCTGGAGGCCTTCTTGGAGGCCTCTTGGGCCGGGGCCGTCTTGGGCCATCTTAGGGCCATGTTCGGCCGTCTTGGTGGATTCTGGTCCGTCTGACGCGGTCGTAAGCCGTTTGGGGGGCCGCTATGGGCCGACTTGGGGCCCTCTTGGAATGCTCCAGGGCCGTCTTGGAGGCCATCTTGGGCGTCTTAAAAAAGTCCTCGTGTGCCGTCTTGGAGGCCTCTTGGGGCGCTCTGGGGGCCGTTCTGGGGCCATCTTGGAGGCCTCTTGGACGATCTTTCGGCGATCTTTGGGGGCTCTTGGGCCGTCTCGGGCCGTCGGAAGGCCGAAAAGAAGGAAATGTCAACATCCGTCGAACACCTTAGGAAAATCAATGTTTTTGGCCTCTTCTGGCCTTCCTGGAGGCCCTCTTGGGGGCCTCTTGGGCCGTCTTGGGCCAGGTTCGAGCCAACTTTGGCCATCTTGGTGGGTTCCTGGCACGTCCGACGCCGTCGGGAGCCGTCTTCGGGGCCTTTCTGGGCCGATTGGGGGCCCTCTTGGGGCGCTTCGGGGCCGTCTTGGAGGCCATCTTGGGCGTCTTGGAGGCCATCTTGGGCGTGTTGGAGGCCTCGTGGGCCGTCTTGGGGCTCTCTTGAGGCCGTCTTGGGGCCCGCCATCGTGTCTCGGTTGTGGGTCTGAGGCCCCTTGTATATGTGTTGGGGCGTCGTGGGGAGCCTCGGGGGCCTCTTGGAGGCGGTGTCGGCTCCTCTTGGGGGCCTCTTGGGGCCTCGCGTGGTATCTTTTGGGCCTCTTGGAGGCCTCTTTGGCGCGTCTCGGGAGCCTCTTGGGGCTTCTGGGGGCCTCCTGGGGGTTTCGCGGAGCTTCTCGGAACGCTTCTTGGGCCATCTTGGAGCCGTCTCGGGCCCTCTTGGAGCCCTCTTGGAGGCGTCTTGGGTTGTCTTGGGGTGTTTTTGGGAGCTTCTTGAGCCATCTTGGAGCGTCGGCAAGCCGAAGATGCGAGAACCCCAAACTCCTTCAAAAACGTTTGTAACATCGACGATGTTGGCATCTTGGGGCTCTCTCGGGAGGCATGTTGGAGCGCTCTTGGGGCCGCTTGGGGCCCTCTTGGGCCGTCTTGGAATCATATTCGGGCGTCTTGGAGCATTCTTAGCTTCGGCAATGCGAATATGGCCGAACCTGCGAGGGTTTATGGCCACGTGGACGCGACTACTGAATACATTACAAGGATTTGTTGCCTCGGCGACGCAAGAATTAGCAATTTGCGAGGGTTGTAGCCTAGGGAGGCGCGACTATTGTGTAACTTGCAAAGGATTCTGGCTTCGGGGACGCGACAATTGAGCAATGTGCGAGGGTTTCTTGCCTCGGGGACGCGACTATTGTGTAACTTGCAAAGGATTCTGGCTTCGGGGACGCGACAATTGAGCAATGTGCGAGGGTTTGTTGCCTCGGGGACGCAACACTTGAGTACTTTATGATGATTTGTTGCCTCGGGGGTGCAAGAAGTGGGTAATTTGCCATGTTTAATGGCTTCGGGGGACGCGAATATGGCATATTTTAGAAGGGTTTTCTGCCTCGGGACGCACAAGTTACATAACTTGCAAAGGTTAGGGGCTTCGGGGACGCGAAGATCAAGTAATTTACAAGGTGTCGTTGCCTCAGGGGTGCAACTGTGGCGTAATTTACCGTGGGTCGTGGTCTCAGAGGCGTGAATGTAGAGTCATTTATTAGAAATAGTGGCCTCGGGGGACAGAATATCATGTATTTTACCCGGGATTGTCGCTTCGGGGACGCGAACGTGGCGCAATTTGCGGGGGATCGTGGCCTCGGGAACGCGAGCGTGGCGTAATTTACGGGGGATCGTGTCGGCGTGGCTTAACAACAATTTGTTCGTGGCCCCAGAGGCGCGACTGTAGTGTAATTTGCGGGAGATCGTGGCCTCGGGGGCGCAAGCACGAAGTATTTTACGAGGGATCGTGGCTTCGGAGACGCGAATCTGGTGCAGTTTACGAGGGATCGTGGCCTCGGGATTACTGCGTCGGGAGCGCGAGCCTCACGTATATTTACATGTCCCGCGGCCCCGCGCAGGAATTCAGAGCACCCGACTCGGGGGTGGTAACCGGATGCTTTTCGGCTCCCCCCCCGCTCGCCGGGACTTCAACAATTTACAGTAGGAAGCAGAAAGCAGGACTGTAACATCGGAGACTGGAAACTGGAACTGGTGCAGGGTACTGCAACCTAATCCTCGCAGCCTGATGGCCCCACAGGGGGGCCGGCGGAGATGTATATGTACCTATACGACCACCTTTCGGGTGATAAGGAGGTTGTGGGGGGCGGAGGGGGGGGAACCAATATTTGACTCGATCGATCTCACTATCGATCTCACTCAACGGGACACCACGGGACACTTGTCGATCTCACTATCGATCTCACTACGGATCTCACTCAACGGGACACCACGGGACACCACGGGGCTCCGCGGGACACACTATCGATCTCACTATCGATCTCACGATCGATCTCACTATCGATCTCACTCAACGGGACACCACGGGACACCTCGGGACACTTGTCGATCTCAGTATCGATCTCACTATCCATCTCACTACTATCGATCTCACTCAGCGGGACACCACGGGTCACCTCGGGGCACCACATCGATCTCAGTATCGATCTCACTATCGATTTCACTCAACGGGACACCACGGGACACCTGTCGATCTCAGTATCGATCTCACTATCGATCTCACTCAACGGGACACCACGGGACACCTCGGGGCACCACATCGATCTCAGTATCGATCTCACTATCGATCTCACGATCGATCTCACCCAACGGGACACCACGGGACACCGCCGGGACACCGCTGGGATACCGCGGGCCCAGTCCCAGCCACCGGCGGACGGGATACCACGGGATACCACGGGACATTGGCGGGACACCGCGGGCCCAGTCCCAGCCACCAGCTGCTGGGCGCACGGACTTTTGCTCCTACTTCGGCCTAGCTACAGGAGGATCACGCGCAGCTTCGCCTCGCCCGCACGCACGACACGAACACGAAACCGAAACCGATTTCCCGGTGGGGGGTCTCCGTTTCATTGCGATCTCACCCCCCAACCTCCGATTTGTGTATATATATGTGTATATATATACATACTTGTGTATAGCAATGGGAACCAACACGACATGTGCATGGTTGTTTTGTTATTATTTCGGCCTCATCCCATGTTTTCTGGCTCCCTTTGAAAGAAGATTTTTGGTGGGCAATCTACAAATTGAATATTGTTGTGTGGGTTCCAAATGACAACCTTTTGTAGGCCTGTGCGCTAGGATTCGTTTTGTATGTGATGTACATGTTGGTCCTTGTGCGGCTTACAAATCAAACTATCTTGTGTGGTTTGGCATTATGATGGTTTTCCGCTTGTTCGGCTTTGCACTGGAATTCCTTTAAGTGGGCGATGTACAGCTTGAGCCTTCTTGTGCGGCTTGCAGATGGAATCCTTCTGTTGGGCTGTACAGCAAGATTCCTTTGGGGGTGATTTTCATGCTGATTTCTATTTTTATGTGCGTTACATGTATAATCCTGTCGTGCGGCTTTACAGAGGAAGTTCTGTATGCGATTTACCCATGTATTCCTATTGTGATACGATCACAAATTTGTTTGCGGGTATTCGAAAAGATTTGCAGAACAACACGTCACGCACAACACCAAACAAAGCAAATCAAGCGAAGCAACACTCCTAGGGGGCCCGTTTCGGGCCCCAGGATCATAGAAAGCAATCCGCGGGGCGATATCCGTACGAAAGATGGGGTCTGGGATGCTCCGAGAGTGGACACCATTCAAGGTTGAACGGCTCACGTAGTGTCAGAAACTTGGGTCCACGTCGTCACCGCGGGAACTTGCCGTATGTCAGCGTTGTTCAGTTGGTCTCCTCTCTTTCCTGTTTGATTTGGGCGGCCCCTCCAGCAGGCTCCGGGACATGTCCCCGGACTCGACCGTGTCAGCCGCGGACGCGTGGCCAGCGTACACACTCGTCCACTACCAAAGCGAGACGCTCAGCACGTGGTTGCCTGCAATGGTGCGGTCGTTCAACGAGCCGAAGGCAGGCGCGGAGGGGTCCTACAACCTCGACGTGCGCGACTTCGCCTCAATCGAGCGAATACGCCCCAGGCTCGGCCTCGAATGATTGTGTTGGCCAGCCTGTAATTCGCCCTGGCTCGAGCGCCAGTGTCACTGTAGCGTAGACATTGGCCCTGCCACGCACTGCGCACAAGAAAGGGGGTCTGCCCATCCCGTGGGATGCCTGCCCGAGGCCTCGGCGCGTGGTCGGTCGCTCCCCTCTCCAAGCACTCCTCCCTCCATGGCCCTCTCCCTCCCTCTTTCTCTTGCGCCGACCCTGCGGGAAGCACACATACTGCTCAGGCCACCTTGCGAGCAGCAGGAGGGAGGGGGGAGGAGGAGGATGAGGAGGGTGACGACGATGTCTAGGCGAAGGAGAAGGAAGCGGAGGAGGAAGAGGAGGAGGAGGAGGACGAGGAGGAGGAGGAGGACGAGGAGGAGGAGGAGGAGGAGGAGGAGGAGAGTTGGAGGCGGAGGAGAAGGAGGAAGAGTTGGAGGCGGAGGAGGGGGAGGAATAGTTGGAAGCGGAGGATGAGGATGAGGAAGAGTTGGAGGCAGAGGGGGAGGATTCGAACGAAGGATTCTAAATGTGGCCGCCAACGCGGTGCGACCAACACACCACCCTGCCGATAGCACGAAGCCAACGGACAACATGGCGCGCGGTCGCATGACTCACATCACTCGAGGCCTCGCTCCAGACCGCCTCGAGTGCCCAGCGGGCCAGTCGGCAGCCTTCTCTTCAGGGTCAGGAGGCTCTTCCGGCACAACAGTACACTCCCTTGATATTTCTGCAGTACCCTCGGGGACAATTCTGCCCACCCAGCCTAGGACCATTTCCCTCAGACGCCCCAAACTCAGCGACGGACCAGGACCCAGGCTCCCTGGACTTTCCCCCAGGCTCCTTTTTCCTGGCTGGAGGGGTATTTCATGCCTTCGGTCGCGATCATCTCACCAGTCTCTGCTTGGTGGAGTGCCTCCAGGACCGATCTCGGTGGCCCTTCCCTTCTCGGGTAAAGGTCCTAATTCTCGAGCGGTTGTCTTTACCTTTCCGGTTCTTGCCAGGGCAAAGCTCAAACAACTGACCAGAGTCAATTGCACCGAATTTGCAGCAGCACAAAGTGCAACAGATATTTCGGTCAGAAATTCATCGTGTGCATGCACTCGGCTTTCACCCTCTCTCTCTTGGGTGCCCCTGGAAGTCGCACAAAGCCCTGAGCTGCCTCTGGGAACCTGGGGGATGATAGGGGTCCAGTTGCTCAAGAAGCCTGCGGCGCACACGGCAATGCCATTTCCTCCCATTATTTTGGAGGGAGTGGGTCGAGGAGGAGGCAAGAGTCGCAAGGCGAGACCTGGAGATCGTCCTGCCTCTCTGCTCCGGCTCCGCTCTCCTGCCTCCCGCCTCCAGCGTCAGCTGCATGGCTCGTCTGGCTCTGGCTCTCACCAGGGCCGCCATCGCATCCCAAGCATCCGCCTGGTCGGCTCTCTGAGTGCAAGCCTCCTCCCACGCCAACTCCGCCGCCCTACCCGCCCCAACACCCGCATCCGCTGTCGTGTTGCCCGCAGCCAGGCAAACATGCCGCGGTGCGCGGAGCCTCGCAAGGTTCTCCTCTGAATGCGGGGGCATCCACTCAGGGGGGACCTGGCCAGGGGCACGGGGCCTGGAGAGCAAGCCTAGCACGGTGCCACAGGTCGTCATTCTTGCCTCTATTTCGCCTAACGCTAGGTGCCGCCCAATTTTTAACCAATGCCTCATGGTCGGTCACATATGCAGGGGTCCCGTGGTTCGTTCCAAGGCCAACACCAGCGCAGGTGTTTCGGCCCCCTGGACGCTCTGCCGAAAACCCAACAACGGCGCAGCTATCATCGCACATAATTGCCAGGTCTCTTCAACAGTGTGGTGACAGCTGCTCCGCAGCATCTCCTCCTGGGGTCGTCCGAGACTTCCCCCTCGACCCGTCCCCGAACACAGTCACCACCCCTCCCGAACGTCGTCCAGGCAGCCGTCCCCAAACTGAAGGGTCACATCGCTTATCTTCAGAACATCGGGGAGGTCAGATGCTGTGAAGGGAGCCCACGGAGCCAGAGACCCGGTTGGCTTCATGACCAGCGAGGGCTTGTGGGACCAGGGACTCAGAGCGGCGGAACTGAGGAAAATCCTCGCACTTGTTTTACTGCATGTCCAAATTCTGTTGAACAGTCATTCTGGCTCCTGGCGACAGCGCGGGCACAGCTCATCAACCAGGTATCCCTCTCGCCTGCGGCGCGTCGTCGGCCACTGGCCTCCACTCGCCACCAACACGTTCAGCGACTAGTCCGTGCACTGCTGCCTTCTGGCCATTCGTCTCGGCACGTGCCAGGGCTTGTGCTTGTGGAATACTCGGGCACACATGCTGATCTGGTTTCTCCGCGTCTTCACTCTGACAACGGTCCGATGGTCGGATCGTTGCGCGCTCTCACGCTCCTCGATTCCCTCTCTCTCTCTCGCGGTCTTTCACTCGCTTAGGTCTTCTAGTAATTCACCTGCCGACTCGAGGCTCGCTCGCTCGCGCGCTCGCTCGCTCTCTCTCTCTCTCGCTCTCTCTCTCCCTCGAGGGGAAGAGTCAACAAACAAAAACAATATGGCCTTTCCAGCTGCGGCCAGTCAGGCCCAGCCACCCACGGCCCAGGCCCAAAGGCACCGGGGAGGACGACGTGCCCTCGGGTCCAGGTGTGCCAGGAACACCGCGGCGGCTTCTGCACGTTGCCGGCCTTCGGAGGCCGTATCCCGCCACTGGGACCGCCAACACACAAATCGGGAGGGAAAGCCGGCCACTTGAGAAAGGCCGGGATCCCCGGGAGCCCACGTCTCGAGACAGATGCGACGTCAGGAGGAGATCAGCCACCCTCCGCCTCCTCTTCCCCAATCTCAGCCTCAAGCTCAACCGACGACGCCGACGCCGACGCCGACGTCGCCGCCGCCGCTGACGACGACGACGACGCCGACGACGCCGACGACGCCGACGACGCCGACGACGCCGACGACGCCGACGCCGACGCCGACGCCGCCGCCGCCGACGACGACGACGCCGACGACGCCGCCGACACCGACATCGACGTCGACGACGACGACGACGACGACGGCGGGCGCTGACCTTCTCTGTCGATGCAGGGCTGTGCAGGGCTGGCGCCCTGCTCCTTTTAAGAAGCCTTCCCCCCTCCTCCTACCCCCTTGTGCGCGCCGCCACGTGTACTGACCTTCTCACGCTGTTAAGTCACGGTATTCACTGTTTTTCGGGATCTGGCGCTTTCGCCTGCGATCAGGTGCAGGCGGATGTGATCGCGTCTGCGTGTACCTCATTGTACCCGATCGCCCCTCCTATCTGCCCCGCTTGTCTATCCCGAAAGAGGCCCCCACATCCCAACGGGGACCAGGAGGCTTCCAGCAGCGCTCTGGGAGACCCCAAGAGGCCCCCAAGAGCCCCCAGGAGCGCCCCAAGGCCCCCCACCGAGGAAAGCTCAAGAAGCGGCACTTTCCATCCCGCTCCCCGTGATCCTGCTGGCGCTCCATCCTTTTTCCTTATACAAAACTCCACCTTCTCGACGTGTCGCTAGGGCGGGCCCAGTGCTTCGCCTGAGATTTTATCACCGCTTACTATCGTGAAGCTTACGATACTTGTAACAGTTACGGATAGGAGGCGCATCGTTTTCAACATAAGGACATCGCCTTCAAGGCGATATCGCCTTAGGATATCGCCTGCAAGGCGCCTTCAAGACGAGTGCACACGGCGCCAATGGCACCGTGTGCACTCGTCTTAGACCAATCCATTAGTTACACGCATTGAGGGCGGACGGTTTTCTCAATGGAGTTCGCGCCTTGCCGCCGCGGACACTCATCTTGAACAAATTCAGCAGCTACACAGACTGAGGGCAGACCATTTTCAAAATCTGGCTCTCATTTGTGTGTTCCCCTGATTTTGCGACCACAAGCGGAACTGTGCAGCAGTTGCACGGATGGAGGGTGGCTCCTGAGAGAGATATCCTCCACGCTTATGTCCAGAAATATACACTGGCGCAAGTATGCATGGATGGAGTGCGGTTCCTTTCAGATGTTGGGTTTATTGCTTGAGATGATCTCAGCTGTGCCACCAGCACCGGTTCACGGATGCAGGGCAGTTCTTTTTCAAAGCGGGCCGTCGTTGGACACGTCATTGAATTCGGCGTCGCCGTCGTCGTCGTCGTCGTTGTCGCTTTCTTCCTAAAAAGCAGGAACAACAAAGATTGTCGTCGCCTTCACGCGTCGTTGTTGCCATAAGCCTCGTCGTCGCCATCGCAGTCGTGGCCGTCGTCGTCGTCGTCGTCGTCGTCGTCGTTACCCTTCTTCGTCGCCCTTCCCTTCTCGTCGTCCTCCTCGTCGTCTTCACCGCCTGGTCGTCGTCGTCAGCGGCATCGCCATCGTCGCCATCATCGTAGCTGTCGTGGCCCTCGTCGTTGCCATCGTCTCGTCGTGGCAATCGTTGCCGTCGTTACCGCACGCCCTTCCGACCTGCTCGTCGGGGGCCGCTCCTGTGCGCGGCTCACAGCCTACCCGCCCGCTTCATTGTCCGGCCCGCCTGGCCCGCCCGTTAGAGTCCGACCGCACGACCCGACCGTCAGGGTTCTCTCGCCCGACCCGCCCGCTAGGGTCCGCCTGCCCGCCCATACGGGTCCGCCCGCTGTCATGGGTAATACCCCGTCCGCCCGCTTGAACGCCTAGCCCGCACGACCCGTCCGTTAGGGTCCGCGTGCCCGACCCGCCTGCCAGGGTCCTCCCGCCACGCAGCCCGTTAGGGCATGGCCAACCCGCGGGGTAGGGTCCGCCCGCATGCAGGCTTGATATCCTGTCCGCCCGCTTAAACGCCCTTTTGCCAGTCCAGATAGTCAAGGGCCCGCCCGACCCGCCAGCCCGCTTCAACACCTCATCACATGCTCTGGCTTCGACTCCTCACACTGCTGCTGCTGCTGCTGCTGCTGCTTCTGCTGCTGCTGCTCAACGTCCTGCTGCTGTTCCTCCTCCTCCTCCTCCTCATCGTCATCGTCATCGTCATCATCATCATCATCATCATCATCATCATCATCAGCATCATCATCATCATCATCATCATCATCATCATCATCATCATCATCATCATCATCATCATTATCATTATCATTATCATTATCATCATCAACAAGCATCAATCATCAACCATCAATAATCAGCATCATCATCATCATCATCATCATCATCATGCCTCTCATGCTCCGTAGCCATTTTGGCTCAAGATCTTCCTGTACATCCAGCTTGGTCTGCGAGGACTCCATCAGCGCTGCAATCAATGACCTCGGCCATGGAGCTTGCGGAGATCGGCGGCGATGCGAGCGGGTCGGAGCAGTTTCTGGTCCAGGACGCTCGCGCCAGGCGCTCCCCTTGGCGAGCGGCGGGCGGCGCCGCCGCGGGGCTCCTGCTCCTGGCCGGCGCAGGCGGGGGTGCGGCGCACCTTGCGCTGCGCGGTTCGGCCTCTGGTGTGGGCCCCCGCGACAGCAAGCAGCAGACGATCGCCATTCCCCCACGAGACCAGTGCTCCAACTGGGACGAGGACTGCTTCAGTACGGGGTGCTGCAACGTGGCGGGCCTGACGTGCTTCGAGACCAAGTCAGGGAAGGGCGAATGCTTGAAGAACTGCACGCCCAGCGATACCAAGCTCTGCAACCAGCCGCAAGCAATCATGGAGCCAATCTTGGCGGATGCTGTGCTGTACGACCCGACGCTGTACTGCTTTGCGATAGTGATGCAGGACATCGGCAGCACGAAAAAATACTATGATCTGGAGCTGCTCCAGGGAGCGTATGAGAAGGGAATCAGTATCTTCGGTTGTGATTCTTGGGGAGTGTTCAGCGACGCAGATGCTAATATTGCGCCTGGCGTTCCTGTCACGAAGGTGGATGACGTCGATGGGGACTTCCACTTCGCGAAGCGTGAGGAGACCGGTACCTGGCTGAACACAGGCCTGCATTACCAGGCCTGGAAGGCCATTCAGGCGGAGGGTAAGTACGCCACTGCCAATTGGGTCGTAAAACTCGATGCGGACGCGGTGATGATTCCGAGCCGCTTGAAGTACTGGCTGTCAGACAAGTACGTTCCGCCCATGGGCACCTACCTCGAGAACTGCCAGTACGTCAAATATGGTTGGTTCGGCAGCCTGGAGATCTTCTCGAAGGCCGCGTTTGAGACGCTCCTGGGGTCGATGGCCTCGTGTAAGAACGGCGGGATCGACTGGAAGGTGGGCATAGATGGCGGCAAGTACGGGCCCATGGGCGAGGACCTGTTTGCGCAGGCCTGCCTGGACGCGAACGGCGTCAAGCGCGGGATCGGATACGGCTCCAAGCTGGACGGCACTTGCGAGGCGGACCGGCCCCTCTCGGAAAAGAAGAACAAGAAGTGGAAGCCCAACTGCGACACCGTCGCCACCACGACATACCACCCGTTCATGAAGCCAGAGGACTACTGGGCGTGCTACGAGGCCACCATGAAGGCCTTCCCGGTGTACCCGCCGCCCTGATCTCGACGGTGCCCCCCTGGCGATTCGTGGCCTTTCGCACCTCGCGCCTGCCGCGGTGCAGCGAATTCGTGGGCGGACGACGGGGCCGCCGCGCACTCCTGAGTTCGAGCCAGGCGCGTGGGCGCCCGTGCGAGAGCGCAAGGAGCCCCTGCCCGACGCCCTCCTTCAAGCGGTGGCGAAGCTCCCTGGCGTGCCTATAGGCCCACCAGAGAATGTTCTAAGAACCTGTTGTGGTTTCCACGAAATGTTCTTAGAACATTTCTGGCTGGGACTGTCCTGTTTTAACGCATCGGGCTTACGTTCTAAGAAAGCCTTGGGTTCTAAGAAAATTGCGTGGTTGTCCTAGAGGAATGCCGGGACGGTTGGCACCTGCTCAACTCCTGTTTGCGTTGGGCGGCCGCCGCCGCGCCAGCGGGCGGCTCCCAGCCTGCAGCTGCATGAGGCCGAGAGGTCGAGCCGAGCTTCTGAGCCCCTGTGACAGAGGCAAGGTGGCTTGAAGCGCATTGACCCCTGGCCTCGCGTAGGAAGAGCTATATTTACGCAGGCCGAAAGATTTTCCTCTTGAGCCCCACATGTCGGAAGCGACGCGCCGATCCCCTCTGTTCTCCTCCCACCTCCTCTTGCCTCCTCCCTCATCGTTCCCCTTATCATCGTGGGCAGACCCCCCTTTTTCCCCCGTAGAATCATAGCATTGGTCTGCAGCTCCGCGGATAGCATGATGCTTCACTTGTGGTGCTCCGCGGATCCAATTTCCCTTGGGTCCCGGATGTTAATTATCATTATATATATTTATCCCCGGGGAATAAATCGATCCATTGTTTTTTCACACACAGGAAATTGGATCCGCGCAGCACAGAAATAGGATCCACGAAACTCTCCCACACCAGAAAAGGGATCCGATTGGATCCATTGGTGTTCTCATATTTTCAGTCCAAGAGGAAAAAACTTTCGGCCTGGGGATGTAGATTTAAGTCGGGCCTGTCCCTCTACAGGAGGAATATTCAAAAACGTAAAACGTTCAAAACATAGTCTTGGGGCGTGAGCATTTGTTAACTATTTCTGCGTATGTTTGACAATTTTTTATTTATCGCTCCAAATCCGCCTGTAGGGGGACATGCCCGACCTGATTCTAGATGGAACGTCGACGCATCTGGAGGCGGAATCGAGTTTACGAACCCCTTGTGTGAGAGGCACAGGGGCTCGTGCTTGTGCTTGCGCTTGTCACGCGGCCCTTCATGTGCGAGAGGCAAAAGAAACCATCCTGCCTCTCATGCGTCTCGTCTTGCCCGTCTTCATCCTCCTGGTACTCCTCCTCTCTCCTCCTCCTCCTCCTCCTCCTCCTCCTCCTCCTCCTCTTCTTTATTCCTCATTCTCGTCTTCTTCCTGCAAGTCATGATCATTCTGCTCTCGTTGGTCCCCGCAGCTCCTGCTGCCGAAAAGGCCCTGCCGACGCGAGCTTCTGCCGAAACGGATCTACCGAATCAGTCTTGCCGAAGCGGCATTTGCCGCAACGGGTCTGCCGAAGCGGCCCTGCCGAAAAGCTCCTTCCGAAGCGGCGTCTGCCGAAGTGGTCCTTCCGAAGCGTATTGCCGACGAGCAATTGCCGAAGGCGGTTGTCGAAAAGGGTCTGCTAAAGCGAAAGTCTTTCGAACCAGACTGGCACCCCTCGTTCCTCGGAGGTCTCCTGAGGCCCCCGGAAGGTTTTGGAGGTCTCCAGTATCAAGGTTTCCGCAGATTGAGGTGGCACTGACACGCGGCCCGTGCGTGCGGATAGAAGACTCATCATATTCTGACAGCCATGAGAGCCGCTTCTCTTCGCGCCCACCAGTTTAGGATTGTAAGGTTGCGTGTGGGACAGAACAAAAAAGAGTACCGAGGTCTCCGCAGGCTCCCCGAAAGTGAAAGAGAGCCCAGAACGCTGAAGTGCCTCGATCCAAGATTCCCGCACCTCGGGAGAAGGGCGAGGCCGTGGCAGGGTGACGAAGAGGAGGGCGGATCCCGACCCCCAGGGACGATTTTGCACCACGGGCGCCGCTTGCCGACGAGGACTGCTCGGCACGGGCTCTCCGCCGCGCCCGCCAGCGGAGGAGGTAGGGGAGGAGAGGGACGATGGGATGCAGAGGATGATGGGGAGGAGGATGAGGATGATGTCGATGGTGATTGTGGTGATCTTGATGGTGACGGTGATGGTGACGGTGATGGTGATGGTGATTGTGGTGGTTATGGTGGTGTTGATGTTGTTGATGGTTTTGGTGATGATGATGATGATGATGATGATGATGATGATGATGATGATGATGATGATGATGATGATGATGATGATGATGATGATGATGATGATGATGATGATGATGATGATGATGATGATGATGATTGTCGATCCCCGTGGCATGCCCGAGGCACGTGAGAGGTCAATCTAGAAGATCGCTTCCCGCTCTGTCTCTGTGCTCGATGCTTCTGCAGGCCTTCCTTCCGTGGCCTATTTTGGCCCGAGGAGGGAGCCCGCTTTTGTACGTAATTCGCGCTAGGTATGTCGAGCCCGTGCACGGGCAGGGGCCACACGAGCCTGAAGGACAGGCAGACAGAGACAATCCCTGGTTTATATGATAGTTCCCGGCAGTGATGATGCTGGTGGTGATGATAATGGTGATGGTGAGAAGGAGGAGACGGCGGAGGAGGAGGAGGAGGAGGAGGAGGAGGAGGAGGAGGGGGAGGAGGACCAGTGTAATCCGAAGAGTCATCACCGATGTTGGAATAAACCCTCCCTCCAAGCTCCCTCTTCATAGGCCCCTACAGCGGTTCATTTCCACTGGGGGAACAGCCTCGTTGGAAGACAACCGTTTGAAGACCCTGAAGCATGCCAAAACATTGTTCTCGGGATTTCAACGCCACGTATGTATCAGCGTGACTGCTGCGTCTTGACGATCCTGAACCGTGTCAGGAGGCGATTTTTGGGGGGACTTCAACACCGCGAATCAACATAACTCTTTCACCCGCAGAATCCTTCCAAGACACCATCTCTGGTACGTTGATCATGGAACTCCGAAAAAGCGCTTCTTAATTGTATGAACGAATGTGCGCGACGCTAAGGCGAGAGCCACCTTTTGAAAAGGAGCCACCCTCAATACGTAACCCTTTATCGCTTTAAAGAAACAAGCAAAAAAACACGAATGTGTGTGGCGCTACGGCGAGAGTCACATTTTGAACACCACCCGCCCCCGACGAACGTGCGCGGCGCTACGGCGAGAGCCACATTCTGAAAGCCACCCGCCCTCAATCTGTGAAGCTCGTGCGACATTTTAGTTCGAATCTGCGCGGCGCTAAGGCGAGAACCACATTTTGAAAACCACCCGCCTTCAATCTGTGAAACGATTGCAAAGTTTACAAGGGAATGCACTCGGCGCTAAGGCAAGCCACATGTTGATCGTCATCCCGCAGGACGGGAACCCCGCAGGGCGGGAAGGTGCTCGCAGGGCACGCAAGCACCCGCCGGACGGGTCGCCGTCCCGCAGGTCGCAGAGCGCCGCCGCAGGGTGATTCTACAGGACGGAGGGCAGCCGCAGGGCGGGTCGCGAACCCGCAGGTCGGGTAGTGCCCGCGCTTCAGCCTCGGCATTATATTTCCTCCGCTTGCCCCCGCACCTCGTCGCGCTTGTCCCACGGTCGCTGTCTCGCAGGTCGGGAATGTCTTGCAGGGCAGGGAAGCGCCTGACAGCAGATTCCCAGAGCGGATCGCTGCCCCGCGGGTCAGGTAGTGCCCTTGCGGGGCGGGGAGGCGCCCGGGCAGGCAAGGCGCCCGCAGGGCGCGTCGCCATTCCGTAAGCGGGCAACGCCTCCGCAGGGCGGAGAGGACACCTCCCGCAGGACGAGGAGATGTCCGCAGGAATGCGCCCGCAGAAGAAGGGGCAAGGCACCCGCGGAACGGGTCGCCATCCTTTGGGTCGGGATTCGTCCCGCAGGAGTGGGGGGCGCCTGCAGGACAAGCTGGTCAGGCAGGGCGCCCGCAGCGCGATTTCATCCCGCAACATCGCTTGCAGGAGTGCTTTGCGGGGCAGGCTCGCTCGTCCGGCAGCCGCGCGGAAACGCGCAGTCCGGCGCAATCGCGCTCGGAATTCCCATCGATGGGCGGATGGGTGCATTCCAGCGCATGCGCGCGCTGACGCGCAAGTGGCGCGTGATTCTGGCGCTGTCGCACTCTGGATTTCACTCGGAGCGCGAATGCGTGCGCAACTACATTCTGAATTGCACTCGGGGCGCGATTGGGGCCTTCCTGCGTTGCTGCGCAATCGCACTCATAATCGGAGCGTGAATGCGCGCAATCCGGCGCAGACGCTCGCAGGCGCGCATCGGAGCGCGATTATGTCAAGGCCGCGCTCGGCATTCTAATCGGGGCGCGGCGCGCCTTTTCCTGCGCGGGCGCGCGCGGAACTGTGGTTGGGGCACTGTTCTGGCGCAGTCGCGCCTGGAATTGCCATGGGGCGCGCTTTCTGACGCAGGTGCGCGCGGAGACGGAGGCGGAGCGCGATGTCGGCGCAACTGCGCTCGCAAGTGCAATCGGAGCGCGATGTGCGCAATCCCGCGCGGGCGCGCGATCGACGGCGCCTAAATTGCATAATTCTGGCAAGGCCGAGCTCTGAGTGGCAACTCGCGGCGCGCGCAGGCGCCCGCAGAAACTTGTTCTGGGCCCACTTCTGGCGCAGCGTCGCTCAGGGCCGCAATGGGGGCGCAGACGCGCGCTTTCCGGCCCAGGTGCGCGCAGAGACGCGAGCGACGCATAGCGATTGCGCAACAACGCTCGAAATTGCAGCGGGGGCGCGAGCGCGCGCATTTTTGCGCAGGCGCGAGAAGACGAGGAATCAGAGCTTGGTTTTGGCGCAGCGGCGCGCAAAGGTCCGGTCGGAGCGCGCCGGCGCCTGCGCGCTCAGAAGCACGAGTTGCAGTTGGAGGGCGAAAGCGCGCATTGCGGCGCAGGCGCGCGCGGAAAAAGCGCGGTCGGGGCGCCCGCGCGGCGCGACCGCGCATTGCAATCGAAGCGCGAACGCGCGGAAGCGCAGTTGGAGCATGATTGTGGCGCAACTGCGCCCGCGCTTGCATTGCGGGCGCGAGTGCGCTCATTCTGGCGCAGGCGCGAGCAGAAGCACCATCATTGGCGCAACCGCCCCTCGGGGGGCGCGCTCGCCCGCCGGCGCAGGCGCCCCCAGACGCGCGATGGAGCGGGATTATGGCGCAACCGCGCGCAGTCGACGCACGAATGCACGCGCTGCGGCAGGCGCGGACAGAAGCGCAGGTGGCGCGTCTCTGGCGCAACCGCTCAGACTTGCAATCCAGCCACGAATGCGCGCATTTCGGCGCGCGCGCAGAAGCGCAGTCCGAGCGCGGCGTCAGCGCAGCCGCGCGCGCGCGCAGGGGCGCAATCGGAGCGCGAACGTTTGCATTCCGGCAGGCGTGGCAGAATCGCACGTGGAGCATGGTCCTGGCGCAATTGCGTTCAGAATCGCAATCCGTGCGCGAATGCGCGCATTCTGGCAAGGGCGCGCGCAGAGCGTGCTTCTGGCGCAGCTGCGCCCAGTACTACATTCTAAACGACTGCATAATTACAATTCACGCGTGGAAAGCGCATTCCAGCGCAGGCGCGCGCAGAAGTGCGATCGCACGTGACTCTGGCGCAAGAGCGGCCAGAAATTCAATCGGAGTGAGCGCGCGGGCAATCTCGCGCAGGCGCGCGTAGATACACTCGCTCGCAATCGTAATCGAAGCGCGGAAAGTTCATTCTGGCGCAGGCGCGCGATTTCGTCGCAATTGCGCCAGAATTGCTCTCAGAGCGCACATGCGCGCAGAAACGCAATCGCGCCCCGGATAGAAATTGGCGCGCGAATGCGCGCATTCCGGTGCAGGCGCGAGCAGAAAAAACACAATCTGAGCGTCATTTGGCGCAACTGCGCTCGGGACTGCAATCGGAGCGAACGCGCGCATACTGGCGCACGCGCGCGCGGGAGCGCAACTGGTTGTCATTCTGGCGCAACCGCGCCTAGAATTGCAATCCGAGCGCGAAAGCGCCCTGCGCTTGCACGTGCAGCATGAAGGCACAGGAGTGCTACAGCACGCAGAGGCGCTATAGCGTAGAGCAGCGCCCAGCAGCGCACGAACGCGCATGGGCATGGTTGTGCATCGGCGGCCGTCTTGCAACAGAGCGGCGACCCAGGCGGTCGTCGCGTTTGCATGCAGTGGGCACGCGTGGGTCGTTCTGGAGCTTTTTGTGGGTTCCAGTGAGCTTCTTGGGATCTGTTTGAGGGCCTCGTGGGGGGCTCGCGGGTCTGAGGCCTCTCGGAGGCATGCGGGAAAACAGGCGGCACCGCGCAACAATAGATAAGAGTGAGGAGGGTGCCTCTGGGGGGGGGGTTCAGGAGGACGGGTTGTGGTGGTGCGCAGCACTCCGCAAAAGCAGATACCAGTGAGGCTGGGGGTGGAGGGGCCCCCTTGTCCATAAAGGGGGGGGCGAGGGGAGGGGTCCTGAGTTCCCCCTGTCTACGGGGGACCACCCCCGTATCCCCTTTTGTCAACATGGGGAATGCGACCCCCCCGCGACCCCCCCTGGCCCCCCGACCTTCGGTGGGGAAGGATCACACGGAAGGGGCTCCCTTCTCAGTTACGACATTGTTCGATTCCCGTCTGGTTGGATCGCTCGAGGAGGAGGGCCCAGAGAAAGGGGGGAGCGGCGACGGCGACGACGACTCAAACGGAAAAACGTTTCACGCACGCCGACGTGGTCGGCGGATTTCAAAACTAGGTCAGAACCCTTTCGTGCAAGCGTTGTTTTGGGAAAGGCGCCAGGTGTTGCGCTGGTTTGGGTCTTTGGGTCCAGCCCCAAGGCCTCCAAGACGACACAGGAGGCCCCAAGAAGACAGCCTCATGACGGTCTTCTGGGGCCATCTGAGGACACGCGGGAGAAGTGGGCGCCCAACCAAGCACCCGAGGCCTTTAGAAAAGTCACGCGGCAAGCCCCATGAACGCCTGGAAACGCGCAAGAATCGCGGAAATCTGTGGCCTCGGTGTCATGCAGAGCATGTACAATACCATTTCCCACATGTCGCGAGGACATGGGACACTCCGCTTAATGCCTCGCGGCACAATGGCGGATTGGGCCTCTATGCTCCAACGAAGTTGCCCTTGCATCCTTGTTTCGTCGACCCACCCTGATTTGGGCGTGTCTTCACTTTATGTCTCCAGTGCCGATGCAATGTGTACCACATGGGCATCCAAGGGTCCTGTGTCCGGACAATGCGTTCGTACGACGCGTGTTTACGGCAACGGTGACTCTTCCGGTCTGTCTGAAGACCGTCAGAGTTCAACAGAGTTTCGACGTTTTTCAGCTGTAGGTCAGGGCGTGGGGATTCGAGCGCAGACAGTGGACGGCATCAAGAATTCCCAGGGGTGACACGTGGGCCATTGGTCAGAGGAGATGCGCAGCGTCGTTGTGGGCGCAACGGTTGGCGAACCGTGCTGCAGGACCTCAAGACGATCCTCGAGGACGTGGACACGGCAGAGTTGATCAAGTACATGGAGGCGTTTGGCGGGGCGTTCCCTTGGCTCCCGTGCCTGCGTCAGTGCTTTTGTTGTTGGTTTCGGCATGTGGTTGCCCTGCTGGTGCACTGGCTTGGTTTCTCGTCTGGGCGTGCGAGCTGGTTCGCATACCATACATTCTCCGATGTCCCGTAAGAAGATTTTGAATATGTTCGGAGAACACATGTATATTCACCGGCTCGTGTATTTTATACAACAATATTGTTCAGCGTACGTGGGAGTGCCCAGGACGTGTGGGCTGCGTCCACAAACACGCGCGGTCGCGCTGGCGTGTGCGTTCGTCTGCGCGCGGGCGTTCGCCCGCGAAAGTTGCCCACGCACACTTGTGCGCCTCGCCTCTTCTCTGACCTCCTCCCTCCGATTTTCTGTGTCGGGCGCGCCGACGTGTGTCTCGTGACACACGACCGGGCGCGTGGTGGATGAGGCATGCGTCTAGGGCAGAGGGGAGCGTGGGGGGAGCGGGTCCCATCTCCCCGGGGCGCGATCTAAACGTTGCCAGGTTGAGTTGTTCAAGCTCGTTCGGTTTGAGAGCCCGTTTTCGTTCAAGCGTTTTGTTCCCCATATCCTAAGGATTGGGGTTCTTGTTATTACTCTGACGCCTCCCACTGCTCCTCCTTCCTCCTTCCTCCCGCTCGCGCCTCCCTCCTCCCAATGATAATCACCAGATAAGACAAGACAAGATAAGATACTACAAGATAAGATAAGATAGCACAAGATATGATAAGAAGAGATTTCAAGATAAGATAAGATAAGTTAAGCTCACACTCACACTCTCTCATGATCACAAAACGCTGCCAGGGGCATCATTTGGGAGCCCCAAGGGGGAGCCACCCTGGCTGATCTCACGAGCCCGTTCGCGCCGATTTTGGTGGGACGTCTCAGCTAGAATTGCCGTTTGGCGCCCCCAACATGTATCTCTTGAGAGCCTCATGGTCGCAAAACGCTGCCAGGGGCATCATTTGGGAGCCCCAAGGGGGAGCCACCCTGGCTGATCTCACGAGCCCGTTCGCGCCGATTTTGGTGGGACGTCTCAGCTAGAATTGCCGTTTGGCGCCCCCAACATGTATCTCTTGAGAGCCTCATGGTCACAAAACGCTGCCAGGGGCATCATTTGGGAGCCCCAAGGGGGAGCCACCCTGGCTGATCTCACGAGCCCGTTCGCGCCGATTTTGGTGGGACGTCTCAGCTAGAATTGCCGTTTGGCTCCCCAACATGTATCTCTTGAGAGCCTCATGGTCACAAAACGCTGCCAGGGGCATCATTTGGGAGCCCCAAGGGGGAGCCACCCTGGCTGATCTCACGAGCCCGTTCGCGCCGATTTTGGTGGGACGTCTCAGCTAGAATTGCCGTTTGGCGCCCCCAACATGTATTTCTTGAGAGCCTCATGGTCGCAAAACGCTGCCAGGGGCATCATTTGGGAGCCCCAAGGGGGAGCCACCCTGGCTGATCTCACGAGCCCGTTCGCGCCGATTTTGGTGGGACGCCTCAGCTAGAATTGCCGTTTGGCCTCCCCAACATGTATCTTTTGAGAGCCTCATGGTCACAAAACGCTGCCAGGGGCATCATTTGGGAGCCCCAAGGGGGAGCCACCCTGGCTGATCTCACGAGCCCGTGACGAGAGAGAGAGAGAGAGAGAGAGAGAGAGAGAGAGAGAGAGAGAGAGAGAGAGAGAGAGAGAGAGAGAGAGAGAGAGAGAGAGAGAGAGAGAGAGAGAGAGAGAGAGAGAGAGAGAGAGAGAGAGAGAGAGAGGGAGACGGACATACATGCACACAGACAGAACAGACAGACAGAGAACGCACCAACATGGGCGGGCCGAAGTCCGCCCGCGGGAGGCGGGGGCAGGCGCCGCGCCCCCGCGCTTCCAATTCAGAAGCGCAGGGGCGCCTCGTGCAAGCAGGGGCGGCTGAGAGAGCAACAAACAAATAATAATAATAATAAACTTTCGCGTCGCGTGCTGCAAGACGCGTCAAACGGAAAGACAGGCCCCCGATGAATGAGAGAGAGAGAGAGAGAGTCCCTGTTTGCGACCACCACTGCCTTGAGTACTGAAATCGCTGGCAAGCTCGAACCCTCCCACGGAGGGCAGTGTCACGGGCTGGACTGTGAGCACACTTTGGGTCCAACTCGCATCGAAGATGCCTGAGAACGAACGGCAGCGGAGGAGACCGACGTGTGGCAGCATGTAAACACACATACACGGGATGGAGAGGAAGAGGAGGACGTAGGAGATAATAATAATAAGCTCTCGGGTGGGAAAGAGCGAGAGAGAGAGAGAGAGAGAGGCCCAACGCGCGGCCGTAGGGCGGTGCCGCGGTCCTCTCCACGGAGCGCTGGTAGATGGATCATCCCCCGTCGGGATGGCACGTACTCTCTCGGGGAAAGACGGGACAACTGAGTGGAGACTTAGGGAGGTTTAAGGAGGTTCGGGAGGAGGGAAGAGAGAGAGAGAGAGAGAGAGGGCCCAAAAAGCTCCCCGCGACACTGCTAGGCGGTGTTGCACCCACGGGAGCAAGGGCGGCCTGGTTCGGGAGCACTGGTGACGGCTGCTGGCACAGGGGAGAGATCGGGAAACGTGTGGAAACAACCCAGGCACGGGAGCATAGGGCAGGGACACGGGATGTGGTGAGCACGCCTGGTCAGCCTTCCAGCACAGGCCACTCACACCCTAGCCATGACCGGGTCGCACACATTCTGGTGGGAGCGGGAAGAGTGAGGGAGGGCAGGATGATGGGTTAAGTAAGGGAGCAGGTAGGGTGGGAGGGAGACCAAAAAATCAGCTCTGGGCCTCATGATAAATCTGGAGGTTACCAGAGGCATCACTAATTGGGATCCTCCTTCTACTCGGCTTGGGGACTCTGCCACTCGGGGTGCACATGGGGACAGGGAGGCCAGTGAGACGACCAGCGACGACGGGGATGGCAGCGCCTACCATGCCTGTGATCATCGTCTTTACCACCGCCTGCTCCTCCCCGTTGGCGAAAGTGAAGGGGAGCTGCATAGAATTTGAAATCTCCTGAAGAAACCACGTCTCTCTGGTGTGGGTCCAGTTGAGCGTCACGTAGGCTTTCATCACCTTCATGAGGCCCCACTCATCCACAGGAAAGACTAGCCACAGCAAGAGGGCTGATATTAGGCCAGCTGCATAACCAATCACACAGAACTGAAACGAAACCATCTCCATAGATGACGACGCCATAAAGGTCGAACTCTTCGGGGTCAAAGTAGTTTTCATGATCGTCTCAGCTTCACTCTCTGATGATGACTCCACGTCTGTATCTGTTCAGAGGGCGCTACCATTCACGATATTCAAGACCATCGCCACCGCCTTAGACTTCTGCTTGGGCACCTGCTTCCTGGGGCAGTGTGCCTGGATGCACTTGTTCACGTTGCCCGTGATGCCCTTGTCGGTGGACATCGCCTTCTCAAGGATGTTGGCTGCATCACCCCACGTCACACGCTTGGGCAACGTCTTCTTCTTGCCCAGTAGTGACTGCAACCACCCTTGCTCAGCACGGCGCATGTAGTCCTCCGACGAAGGGGCCTCCGCAACTGGCGTCGGCGAAGTGTCACGAATGTCGGGTTTCGAAGCGGACTGTGTAGCCTTCTGATCTTTGTCGCCCTCCAAGAGTTTCGCCATCTTGTCTCCGAATGAACTCTTCATCGCCAGGGCTAGGTATTCTCCCTGCTTACGTCAGCGTAGTTCCTCTGCCCTGTCCTTCTTGTCCTTCACGAAAGCCTGGTATTCTGGATCTGCCTTGGCCAAGTTTTCCCTCATCTTGATGATGTCGGGAGCAGAGGCCGTCTCTTTTGAGCGGGACCTATGGCGTCGATCTCGAGAACGGTCCGAGTGGCGATCACCCCCATCTCGCCCACGGTCACGGTCATCCCGAGAAGAGCCTCCACGCTCACGATCTCCACGGCCTCCACGGTCTCCTCCACGTCCTGGGCTGTGACGCCGCTCACGGCTGTCCCCCCGGCCGTCACGGTAGTCACGCCGATCACGATCGCGGTCTCGATCCCTGTCGCGATCATCACGTTTCCCTTGCGAATCGTACCATCCGTCGTAGGAGCGCCACCTCTCATCTCGCTCACCTCCGCGGTAGCTCCACGACGGGCGGCGTCCTTCTCCACCCATGGTGGTGTCCGTCTCGTATGAAGAACGCCAACGACGAAGGATCACTCGAGCCTTCTGTATGGCGACGGACCACGGACAGGCATGGGTCGCGGCACATATCACCGCCGAGGGGTAGCCCACGAGGTAAAGCTCCAGGGCCAGCTCCAGGATCCAGGATACCGTGACGGAAACCGACAACTCCAGAAACTGGGCCCGAATCTGACGTCCCGAGAAAAGCGCCACGATCATGTTGAAGCCCCTCGGGGGCTGGCCTGGCCACGGTAGGATGTTCGTCTTCGGACGGGGGCCCTCGGAGGTCTTGTGGAGCCAGATCCTGTTGTCATTCTTGGGGGCAATCCAGAGGGTGTTCCCATGAGGCCAAACTTCCATATCTAACCAAATACACGGACTTTCAGGATCTTCCAAAACACATGCCGGTGATAGTTTTACACGATAAACCTCTGTCAAATACTTGAACACGCATAACCTACAGTATACTTTGCTGATGCCTATGATGTCGTCGACATATCTTCTTTGACGTATTTCTATTGATCCTGATGATGATGAAATGGTAAAGCCAGATGATGCATATAGTTCAGGAGGAACGCGATAACTGATGTAATGATAGCACATACATGACGATGATCCCTACGTTGCCAGACCCACTCTCGTATGTGTGCTCCAACCTCACCCTGAGTTAGACCAGAATCTTTTTTCAAGGTGCACTGAAGGAACTGGACAGTGAATTGGCAAACCCCTGGCTGGTCCGAAGGGTACGGCATGAGAAATCTCGAAACCTCGGAGCTTCTCGAGGTCGGGTCTACTGATGATAGCTCTGGTGGGCTGGTCAGTCGAGCTCCAGATCCTCTCCATCCATGTACCTCTGGTCCATCCAGCTCACGTAGGAAGACACTGACTCCGAGTCTGACTCCGACGGTGCATGATCGCTCCACCAGCTGGTCTGGACCGCACGGATCCTCACCTCCTGATGGACTTGTCGCCACTGATCCTCGAGGTGCCATAGCCACGGGCCGAGGGACGTATACGTCGTCTGATTCAACTGTACCAAACATTGCAACCAATCTGCCCGAAGGGCTAAGAACTCACGAATGACCCTGAACAGTGTATTATCACCCAAGATGTGAAGGACTGAATGAGGCATGGATAAAGAGGGGCACGTGCTAGAAGAAGACGAAGAAGAACAACTTGCTTGATACACGCGTCGGGCTCACACACGTAGCGTACACTATGAAGCGCGCGATCCCTGGCTCCCCGTCGCCCTGAGTGGGCCGTGTCGAACCAAGATATGAGAGAGTCCCTGTTTGCGACCACCACTGCCTTGAGTACTGATATCGCTGGCAAGCTCGAACCCTCCAATCGGAGGGCAGTGTCACGGGCTGGACTGTGAGCACACTTTGGGTCCAACTCGCATCGAAGATGCCTGAGAACGAACGGCAGCGGGGGAGACCGACGTGTGGCAGCATGTAAACACACATACACGGGGTGGAGATGAAGAGGAGGACGTAGAAGATAATCATAATAATAATAAGCTCTCGGGTGGGAGAGAGAGAGAGAGAGAGAGAGAGAGAGAGAGAGACAGAGAGAGAGAGAGAGAGAGACAGAGATGAGAGAGGAAGAGGAGAGAGAGAGCGGGATGATGGAGCGAGAGAGAGAGAGGAGAGAGAGCAGAGATAGAGAGAGCGAGAGAGATGACGAGGAGAGACGAGAGGAGAGATAGAGACTGTGGAGCTGGAGAGAGCGAGGAGGAGCGAGAGAGAGCGAGAGAGAGCGAGTGAGAGCGAGAGAGAGCGAGGAGATAGAGAGCGACAGAGATCGAGAGAGAGAAGAGAGAGCGAGAGATGCGAACGAGGAGAGAGATGAGAAGAGAGGAGAGAGAAGTGAGAGAAGGAATGAGAGATAGAGGAGAGAAGAGAGGAGAGAGAGAGAGTAGAGAGAGAAGAGAGGATAGAGAAGAGAGAGAGAGAGAGAGCGAGAGAGAGAGAGAGGGAGAGTGAGAGAGAGAGGAGAGAGCAGAGAGAGAATAGAGAGAAGAGAGAGGAGAGAGAGAGAGAGAGAGAGAGAGAGAGGCAGATATAGAGGCAGAGAGAGAGAGGCACAGAGAGAGAGGCAGAGAGAGAGAGAGAGAGAGAGAGAGAGGCAGAGATCGGACAAGTAGGCGGACCAGGGTCCGTCCGCGAGGCGCACTGCGGTGCGACAACTCGCCAAACACTATTTGCGGCGGTGCAGCCTTAAGATACGAGGGCGGGCGACAGGCCCCCTCCCCCGGCGCAATGCGTCTGAAGCAAAAGACGGCGGACAGACCATGAAGATCTCACCTGTCAGACCGCGTGAAGAAGAAGGCCCCAACGCAAGTGGCGACGTGAGAACGTGGCTCAGGCGGCTTGGCGGACCGCCGGTTGGGCGCTTGGCCGCAGCGCGGCGCGCAGAGACGGGGCACCCCCCGCCCCCACGCCCAGGCCCCGTGGCCGCGGTGCCTCGCGGGCGCACGGGCTGGCGAAAAGAGAAAAGGTGCACCAGCTGGGAGCCGTATGGCCCAGCACAGTGCGCACAGGCCGAGAACCCCAACAGGAGCGGCAAAAGCTAGCCGACAGCACAGCGGCACCCGCCGCTGCCAGCAAACCTTTAGCCCCCATTGGCGGACCTCGAAAGTGACAGAGTCCGCGGCCAGGCGGCGGACGGCAGAGGGGCGCCAGACGCGCAGAGGAAAAGGTGCACATGCTGGGAGCCGAATGGCCCAGCATGCGCACAGGCAGAGACAGTGCAAGGGTGCAGTGGAGGCCCTCGCAGCGGATGCACCCACAACGACAAGGCGGACATGACATGGCGTGATGACTCGAGTGCGTGGGGAGGGGCTGAAGCCGCCACCCCCGCCAGCAGGCACGGCACACCAGGGGACAGCGCCCGGGTGAGCAAGGCAGGACGCGCACATGCGGCGAGGGCGAGGCAGAACCACGCTGGTCAGGATGAGGGTGTGGATGAGAACCCATTGCGAACGCCGCCGCTCGTGCCGGCAGGGGGGAGACACTGTGTGACAGCATCGTTGTTTCTGACACATCAGGCAGAGA
>CAUYUJ010017130.1:170026-247465 GCA_963575745.1 Prorocentrum cordatum | reverse complement strand
ACTACTACTACTACTACTACTACTACTGCTACTACTACTACTACTACTACTACTACGATTACTACTACTACTACTACTACTACTACTGCTACTACTACTACTACTACTACTACTACTATTACGACTACTACGACGACTACGACGACTACTACTACCACTACTACTGCTACTACTACTGCTACTACGAGCACTACGACTATCTGCTTCTCCCACACCTGCCCCTCGCCCTCATCAGAATCATCGTCATCTACACGCCGAAATGCGAGAGTGGCGCCAGTTGTGTGCATGGCTGCGTTCGGCCACAGTTCCTTTTGTTGTGGGTTATTTCAACTCGTGTCAGGAATTCAGCTTCGTGGAAAGAATGTGTTTTGGTTGTTGCGGATTCGTTCAGGAATTTGTTCATCTAAAGTTAGCAGGTTTGCGCGAAAGTGCTATTCTTCTCTCCAATTAGTTGTTGATCCCAAAAAGTTAGTATTTAGAGTTTGTTTTGTATGTGGTGTTCGTCGTTTGTTTGAGTATAGTGGTTAACGTCGAAATGCGAGTTTGTTTGTCGTTTGTCGGGAATGGTGGGCATGTGTCTTCACGTCGCGTTGTTTGCCGATGGAAAAGGGACTTCAGCATTCAGGAAAATCAGTTCGTTTGTTGTTTTTTCCCCCAGCATGTAGTTCAATCTAGAGAGACCCCCTCATATGCTGATGCGTTTGCGTCTGCGTCTGCGTCGGCGTCGGCGTCGGCGTCGGCGTCGGCGTCGGCGTCGGCGTCGGCGTCGGCGTCGGCGTCGGCGTCGGCGTCTGCGTCTGCGTCTGCGTCTGCGTCTGCGTCTGCGTCTGCGTCTGCGTCTGCGTCGGCGTGCGCGTCTGCGTCTGGGTCTGGGTCTGGATCCATGTCCGGGTCCGGGTCGCGGTCTGGGTCTGGGTCTGGGTTTGGGCCTGGGTCTGGGCCTGGGCCTGGGCCTGGGCCCGGGTCGCGGTCTGGGTCTGGGTCTGGGTCTGGGTCTGGGTCTGGGCCTGGGCCTGGGCCTGGGCCTGGGCCTGGGCCTGGGTCAGGGTCTGGGTCTGGGTCTGGGCCTGGGCCTACGTCTGGGTCTGGGTGTCTGGGTGTGTGTGTGTGTGTGCCTGTGTATGTGTCTGTGTCTGTGTCTCTGTGGGTGTGGGTGTGCGTGTGCGTGTGCGTGTGCGTGTGTGTGTGTGTTGTGTGTGCGTGTGTGCGTGTGTGCGTGTGTGTGTGCGTGTGTGCGTGTGTGCGTGCGTGTGCGTGTGCGTTTGCGTGTGAGTGTGTGTGCGTGTGTGCGTGTGTGCGTGTGCGCGTGTGAGCGTGCGTGTGCGTGTGCGTGTGCGTGTGCGTGTGCGTGTGCGTGTGTGTTGTGTGTTGTGTGTTGTGTGTTGTGTGTGTTGCGTGTTGTGTGTGTGCTGTGTGTTTTGTGTGTTGTGTTGTGTGTTGTGTGTGTTGTGTGTGTGTTGTGTTTGTGTTGTGTGTTGTGTGTGTGCGTGTCACACGTCGCTTTGCAAACGTGCGATGTCTCGATCATTCGAATATCATAGTCCCCAGAGAGTCCCGACCCTCAGGGCCAGGCTTTCCTCCCGCGCAGTTTTCCGACGGTCCCTGGGTTCGGCGAGGGCGGGATGTGAGGAGGAGGAGGGGGAGGAGGAGGGGGAGGAGGGGGAGGAGGAGGAGGTGGAGGAGGAGGAGGAGTCGAGGAGGAGGAGGAGGAGGAGTCGAGGAGGAGGAAGAGGAGTCGAGGAGGAGTCGAGGAGGAGGAGGAGGCGAAGGAGGAGGAGGAGTCGAGGAGGAGGAGGAGGAGTCGAGGAGCAGGAGGAGGAGGAGGAGTCGAGGAGGAGGAGGAGGAGGAGGAGGAGTCGAGGAGGAGGAGGAGGAGGAGGAGGAGGAGGAGGCGCAGGTCTGGGCTCAAGCTGCCGCGTGGCCGCGCGCCCAGGACGACGCCGTGCCGACAGCAGGGCCATGGCGTCGCTCGCCGCCTCCCGCGCGGCGTGCCGGCGGCTCTCGGCGGCTGGCCGCGCTGGCCGCGCGGCGCCGCCGGGGGCCAGGAGCTACCACGAGGCCGTCATCGACCACTTCTCGGCGGCGCGCCCTCGGGGGGAGGAGGAGCGATACAGTGAGCGGCTTGAATAAGGAACACTCGATTTTCAAAAGGGGCTCGGTCGTTCCTTCGGCTTGCATGCGTTGTGTATCGCTCCCTATGCGTTATCTATTGTTTGTTCGTCGTTCCCTATGCGTTCCTCCTTGGGAGAAGGGGGCTTCGTTCCTTATTTATCGTTCCTTTGGTCAGGCCGATGACTGTACCAACACCACCAGGGGGCCCACCGCCAGCGAGGAGGTCCACGATGCCTCTCCGAGCTTAGAGGCTGGGGATATGTCTTGAGCGAGAGGGGGGGGGCACACCACCAGGGAGTTCCCCCTTGCCTTCTCGCATCTCCTCGCCCTGTTGGTGTTGGTGTCGCCTCTCCTTGTTCCTACGCCAAGGGGGGAGCTCAGGGGAGCGCGCCAGAATTTCGAGGCGGATCCAGCGGTGGTGACGAGGGCCGCTCGGGAGGCCCAACCGAGCGAAGGTTGGAGGCATGGGTCACGTTCGTCAGAGGAGGAAAAGTTGCCCAGACAGCGTGGAGGCCCATGCCAAGAAGCATCCTGCCTGCCTCCAGGGTGCCCTGGGTTTCTCGGGTAACTTTTCCTCCTGACGAATCATAGGGGAACGAAGGGTGACATAAACATCAAAACTCAGAGGTCCTCTCGGATTTCTCGGATCCGCGCGGACCTCAGAGTTTCTACGTTTATGCCATTCTTCGTTCCCTTAAACCATAGTTCGCCAGAGGAGGAAAAGTTACCCATACCTCCACCCTTCTCTCGTTTCCACATTTTTTGGTCTCCTGGGCGGTCCTCGTCAACACCGCTGGATTCGCCTCGATATTTTTGGTCTGAACGCAACCCGTGAGAGGTACGGGGAGTAGCTGCATCGGTACTTTTTGGTTTCCCCAGTTCGGTAGCAAATCATGGGAGATTGGTGTACCCTCTCAATTCCGTCTCTGGCGTCGATTCGCGTCTAGGTGAGGTGGCGCCGATTTAGCGTCGGCTGGCGTCGACTAGCATCGATGCAGCGTCGATTCGCGTCGACTTGGCGTCGACTAGCGTCAGTCAGCGTCGATTCGCAAAAGCCGACAAGATGGTATGTGAGGCTCCCGTGAGTTGCCAGCGAAGGGTAGGGCAGATCACGGCACGCTGTGCGTCGACGAATAACAAATGCATCAACAGAAAGTTTCGGAGCTGCGCGTGCCAGGGAGGGGGGTCCATCGCCGATCCAAAAAATCAGCGCGAACTTGCGAAAGACGAGACGTAGCACCCTGCAGATGCGGATAAGAGTGAGGGGGCGGCGGGGACGTCGTCAGCAGCCTGCGCGGTTCTGAAGGAGCCCGCCGCAGGCGCCGCAAGCAATTTGGGTGGGTCGCGGGGTGGGTCGCGGGTGGCTCGCGGGTGGGTCGCGGGTGGGTCGTGGGCCGGGTTGCGGGTGGGTCGCGGGTGTGTCGCGGGTAGGTCGCGGGTGGGTTACCCGCGGGTCGCGGGGTGGGTCGCGGGTGGCTCGTGGGTGGGTCGAGGGATGGGTCGCGGGCGGGGTCGCGGGTGGGTCGCGGTGGGGTCGCGGGTGGGTCGCGGGTCGAGTCGTGGGGGGGACGACAGCAACAACCAACAACAAGCAAGCAACAACAGTCCACACCGCAGGACCTAATTTCAGCCACGCGCCCAGGGACAGTGAATGACCGCTCGGCCCCCTCTTACCAGCCTGGAACATATCCCTATCCCTATGCTGGGCACCTCCTCATCACGATGCCAATCTTAGGGATTCCCTCATTTTTTGAGGGCGAGTCCTTAAGATTGTCATCGCATTTTGGCGTGTCAATCTTAGGGATAGGGATACGTTCGAGGCTGGTAACCCTCACTCTGATTGATAGTGATGCTTCACTTCTCGTTCCTCGAAAGAGGAACATCCGGGAGGCCTCGCGCGGCGCCGCAGTTAGCTGTATGGTCCAGTCCGCACGCCCTCCCCGTCGGATACGGACGACGTTCGCTGGGCGATGTTCCGAAGTACTTCCGACGTGAATCCGACGTAGGTCCAACGTGACATCGGCATAGATCCGACGTGGATCCGACGCGAGTTTGATCTCAAGTTTCCGCGCGAGGCCTTCAGGATATTCCGCACAGAGGAGCAGATGAACTCACCGAGGGCAAACGCTCCCCGAAGGCAAGAGTCTCTGAACACAACCGATCTGAAGGACATTTGCTTGACGGCAGACGTTGCTTTCAAAGGCAAGCAGTTTTTTGGGCGCAAGTGTTTGAAGGCCCAAGGGGGAAAGGCAGACCAGAGTACATCGCCAAGCGCCGCCCTTGCCTGGGCTGTCTTGGAGATACCTTGGAGGCCTCTTGGAGGCCTCTTGGCCGCCTTGGGCGGACGGGAACCCGAAGAGGCGAGAGCCTCAAAATCCTGTAACTGGTGGAAGATCAATTGCTTTGGCCCCCTTGGGTTCTCCAGGAGGGCCTCTTTGAACCTCTTGGGCCGTCTCGGGTGCCTCGTCTTCGCCTCTCTCGCCACGACGCCGGCTTTGCACCGAACCTCGGGCCCGAGAGCGCGCCCCGGGGAGAGGCCAGGGGAGCAGCGGCATTTCTAAGAACATTTCGTGGTAGGACTATAGAACTCCCGGGACGGTCGGTCCCTGCTCAACCGACGGGGGCCAGTCAAGGCGCCGGATCCTGCAGGAGACCGCAGCCAGCCAGGGCTGCAGTGGCCAGGGCTTGGGCGCGGGAGCCTGCTGGAGCCTGCAAAGCCTGACCGACACGGGTCTGGATTCCGATTGGCCTCGGTCCGTGGATCCCCGAGTCTCACACGGGGTCCCCCCCAGCATCGGCGGGGGCACGCTCGGAGGGGGCCCCGTCGCAGCCCCCGAGAGCCGCGCCACGGGGCTCGCCCTTGCCCATGGGTCGCTCCTGCGTGTCGCCGCTCTGCTCCCCCCCCCCCCGGGGGCTTGGCATCGCTCGGACGTGTGCATTTTTCCTTCGGCGAGGGCCATCGAGGAGCATCCTTGATCCTTTGGCGAAAAAGCCACGCACGAAGCCGAACAAAAAACACAGGAAATGGACGTCCGAGCGATGGCGAGGGGGAGGGCAGGGGGGGCGGACCTCCTGCGGAAGGCTCATCAGAAGGCCTCCCGCCTGCTAAGCCCTTGCCATGGAGCATGCTGGGTCATCCTGCAAAGAACTCAGGGACACGTAAGACTCGAGTAAGTCGGGGCTCGGGTTTGCCGACCTCTTCTGACGAGCGCGTCGTGGCTTCTGCCGCTCCAGTGTTCGTGGGATGCTGGCAGCGGGCGCTCGCGCCAGCTCTCAGAGGGGGCCTCGTGGCATGTTGGCGGGGGCCCCGTCGGGCCAACCCGGGCCCCCCGTGCCCGAGTCCTGCGCCTCCCCGAACACAAAGAAAAGCACGCACGAGGCAGAACAAAAGAGTGCACGGGGTGCACGATCTGCAGGAATGGAGTTCTGGGAGGTCCAAGAGCACGAATTGTGTGACTGTTGGCGAAAAACGATTCCCGGTTCTCCTCCCCGGCACCCGCCCAGACCCCCCTGAGGAGTCATGATGCTCTCTTTTGACCCTACTAGAAACCTATCAGCAAGAGCTGTTAGGTAAAGAAGCATGCACGATCTGCACGATCCAAAAGAGAGGGCACGGGGGGCGGCCGCCCGGGCGATGTGGGGCAAATAGGGCCTCCTCCCGGGAGGGCGGCGGCGGCGGCCCCCTCGGAGAGGGCCGGGGCGGGGTGCGGGGGGGGGGGGGCTTCGGAGGAGCCCCGCGGCCGTCCGAGGCGGAGGGCGGGCGTGTCCTCTGGCGACCGCTGCGCAGATCGCAGCCCCCCCCCCCAGGGCGCCGCGAGGGCTCGAGGTGGTCTGCGTGGGACGCACCTCCGCCGGGCCTCCCAGGAGCCCGCGAAAGTGGCGACCGTTGCGCAGATCGCAGCCCCCCCCTCCCAGGGCGCCGCGAGGTCTCGAGGTGGTCCGCGTGGGACGCACCTCCGCCGGGCCTCCCAGGAGCCCGCGAAAGTGGCGACCGTTGCGCAGATCGCAGCCCCTCACAGGCGGACTTTTTGGACGAGAGGTAAATCGTAGTCGAAGCACATGTCCCACAACTGTCAAAGATCATCGAGGCAGCCTCCCCAGATCCTCTCTGCTGGACTGCTTCTGGATGCTCCTCCTGCCGAGGGGCGTGCCCGCCCTGATATCCGAGGCCCGCCTCCTGCCCCCGCCCCCGCCCAGGGCCCAGCTCGGCCCGGTGGCTCCGATCCGACGTCGACTCGGGCCAGCCCGTAGCGGGCCCTGGAAACGACAGGGCCGTTGTTTTACCGGTTCCGTTTTGCCGTTTCTGTTGCCGGCTCCGACGCCGTTTTTGTTACCTGTTCCCACGCCGTTTTCTGGAAACGGTGAAACAACGGCCCTGCCGTTTCCGGGGCCCACAAAGGGCCAGCCCGATGCAGATCGATCCCGACCTTCCACCGACTCTCGAAGAAGAAACATCGCCACACAGTGAGCGGCTTGACTAAGGAACACTTGCTTTTCAAAAGGGGCTCGGTCGTTCCTTAGGCTTGCACGCGCTATGTATCGCTCCCTATGCGTTATTGATTCTTTGCTCCTCGTTCCCTATGCGTTACTCCTTGGAAGAAGGGGGCTTCGTTCCTTATTTATCGTTCCTTTGGTCAGGCCGATGACTGTCCTTGGACCCGCGCTGGGGCCCCCCCTGCGGCGCGCCCCGCCCCTGGCGCGCGCTGCGGGCGCCAGGGGCGGGGGGGCCCCGCGCAGATCCGAGGAATCCGCGCGGAGCGCCGGCGGTTTCTGTTGGTGCAGTTGTTGCTTACAGTCGGGGCTCTGAATAAGGAACCCTTTATGTTGGGGAGGGGCTCCGTGTTCCTTCATTGTTTCGCATTTTGCCCCAGGTTATCCATGGATTTTCGATGGGAAGTCGAAGTTGAGCTTCTGGAGAAAAGCGGCCTCGTTCCTTATTCAGGGTTCCTGAGGTCAACGCCCCGACGGTATTCTATCGACGCGGACCGATGCGGGCATGGCGCCGCTGTGCCTCCTGGCGCAGCCGATCCGATTCGGTGGCGACACCGTGCCGAGGCAGCCCCACCCGATGCACGTGTCGATTGGATCCGATGTCCCGATTCGATGTTGAGGGAGCCTGCCTTTTCTCCCCCCCCCCTCGGCGCGCCGCCGAACTTCAGCAACCCTCGCAACGTGGGGGTCCTGGACAAGAACGACCCCAGCGTCGGCACCGCCCTCGTGGGCAAGGCGGCCTGTGGGGACGTCATCAAGCTGCAGGTCAAGATCGAGGACGGCGTCGTGCAGGACGCCAAGTTCAAGACGTTTGGTTGCGGGTCGGCGATCGCCAGTTCCTCGCTCGCCACGGAAATGATCATTGGCCAACCCGTCGACGAGGCGATAAAGCTAAGCAACAAGGACATATCTTCTCACCTCAAGCTACCGCCTGTAAAGATTCACTGCTCAGTCCTTGCTGAGGAGGCCATTCAGGCAGCCATCACCGACTATCGGCAGAAGAACGGGCTGGACAAGGCGGAGTAGATTGCCGGGCAGGCTGGAGAGATTCGTCTGTTGGGTCTTGGCGGGATTGGCTTCCGCCAAGGTGGCCTCACAGGCGTCCTGCAGTAGTTACCCACCTCGACAGATAGGTGTTCTGGAGAAAACGCCACGCTGTCCTGTGCAATTCTCAGTTCTGCCACATGCTCCAGTCTTCCCAACCCTTTCCTGTTCACTGCGCGGGCTCGCTATGCACCCCCTCACACAGCCACCGCGTCGGGGCGCATGAATGGGGAGGGCGTGCTGGAGGACGCGCCGCAGCAAGGGCAACGGAGCGTCCAGCATGGCCACGCATTTTTTCGCCCACTTTGCTTGAGGCTACGACGTCCGGCGGCGTCGGACGTCAGGGCTGGACCTGAACGGTGTTTTTGGTGATTTCGTGGGCCGTTCTCGTTTCGATGTCGTCTTGCGGTGAAGAGGCGGATTCGAAACAATAGCGAGGGGGAACGAAAACAACATGAGAACGAGAAACACCGTTTAGCTTCAGCCCTGTCGGACAATAGGGGGGGTTAGGGAAGGGAAGGGGGGGGGGGGCGAAATCTGCTGCGTGCGGCCGGCTTCGAGCCCCGCCGCAGGGCGCATCCCTCGAGGACATGGGCGCCTCCGGCGCCGGGAAGTCCAGCTGCGCGGGCGGATTCGCCGACCCCGCCTCTGCAGTCAAGGCCCTGACAGGAGGAACACTCTGTGCTCGGAAGGATGGGCATGTGTTCCACCACCACGGGGGAGGAACGAGGAGGAGGAGGAGGAGCTCCTCCTCCTCCTCCTCCTCCTCCTCCTCCTCCTCCTCCTCCTCATCCTCCTCCCTCCTCCTTCTTCCTCCCTCCTCCTCCCTCCTCCCTCCTCCCTCCTCCCTCCTCCCTCCTCCCTCCTCCTCCCTCCTCCTCCCTCTCCTACCTATGGTAGTGGTGGTGGAACAAGGGCCCATCACAGAAGGGGCTATGGTTTGAGAGTCGCTTCTTTAGATTTGGGCGGGGGAACCTGTCTGAGTCCGAGGCTCGCTGCGGCCAGAGCACCGCCCCTTCGTTCTTTATTCAGCGTTCCTTGTGGTACTACGATGAGACTGTACGCCCCCCCCTTCGTCCGACCAATTGCTCTCCCTGCCCTACAGTGGGGGCCCATGCCAAGAAACACCCTGCTTGCCTCCAGGGTGCCCTGGGTTTCTTGGGTCTCGATGGTTTTGCCATGGACAGCGTAGCGCTCCCCGGGCCAGAGGTCCATGGACGCCCTGGGGTCGCAGGGTTGAGCTCCTGGTGGAAGGACCCTCGTGGACTGGCCTCCGCTGTGCTTGCCCTCCCCCCCTTAGTGGGCCCTGGAAACGACAGGGCCGTTTTTGTTACTGGTTCCGGTTTCCCTTTTTTTTTCCGGTTCCGACGCCGTTTTTGTTACCGGTTCTGTGGCCGTTTTTTGACCGGTTCCGGCACCGGTTCCAATCCTGGAGCCGTTTTTTTGCCGTTTTCGGTCGCCGTTTTTTGTGCCGTTTCTTTATGTTCAAGGGACACTTTTTTTTGGAAACGGTGAAAAGGCCCTGCCGTTTCCGGGGCCCACAAAGCTCCCCCCTCCCTCACCATTGCCGCCTGCCCCGCGCCCCCGGTCGCAGGGCATCGCCGACTCCACCGCGGAGGCAGCTCTGCTGGACGAGGCGGCGCCTGCCCAGGAGGCCGCGGTCTGCGCAGGGCGCGACAGCCAGGGGATCCTCCTTCTCCCTCCCCCTCCTCCTCCTCACTCTCACCCCTCCTCCTCCTCCTCCTCCTCCTCCTTCTCTCTCCCCCTCCTCCTCCTCACTCTCACCCCTCCTCCTCCCCATCCTCCTCTTCCTCCTCCTCCTCCTCCTCCTCCTCCTCCTCCTCCTCGTCCTCCCCCTCCTCCTCCTCCTCCTCCTCCTCCTCCTCCTCCTCCTCCTCCTCCTCCTCCTCCTCCTCCTCCTCCTCCTCCCTCCTCCCCCTCCCGGTAAAGCCAAAGTCCGAGGTCGGCCTTTCAGCGGGTCGGAGAGCCAGATAACACCCAAATTTGTGACGCAACGAAAATTTAACGAATTTCGGTGCCGCGCCCGAGGGGGAATTCCTCGACAGTGGAGCCCCAATCGGCTCGATCAGAGTGGGGGTGACTTCCCAAATCCTTGTCGAAAGATTTGGCACCCTATCCCAAGGCATGGCCGAAAACTATATGTGGGGTGGAGTACGTCTTCACGGCCGCTGGCAAAGAAAAAACGGGTGCATGGACCCCCCTGGTGTCAGCAGGTGGCCGATAGTTTTCGGCAGTACCTCCGACTTTGAGGATGTGGCTTGCGATCGGCCAACTTCTAGATTATGTATCTCTCGCAGTCGCACAGTCTCCAGTATTTCGCTGATGGCCGCCTCATCCTTAAAGATGGGGTTTGTTACCCTTTGAAGCCTATAGCCTGCTTGGTAATCCTCCTCCTCATTCTTCTCCCTCGTCCTCCCTCCTCCCTCCTCCCCCCTCCTCCTCCCTTCTCCTCCCTCCTCCTCCTCCTCCTCCTCCTCCTCCTTCTCCTCTTCCTCCTCCTCCTCCTCCTCCTCCTCCTTTCCCCCCCTGGTCGGAGTGGCTGCGGAAGGTACCGACCTGGCAGGCGGATGGGTAAGTGCAGATGTTTCTAGTCTGCCTCTCTCCCTCGGCGAACGTCGGCTTGACGCCTCCTTGCGCTGTCGCAACACGACCCCGCCCTCCTCGTCTTTCTGCTTCCGAGAGCTTGCGGCAGCCTCGACATATGTAACTGGCTGGGTTTGCAGAGTGCCGCCGCTGGGAGCCCGCCAGCGTGTCACTCCGTCGTTCTTGTCCGCAGGCCTGGTGTTTCCACAACTGTAACTCGCCGATGGCTTCTCCACGGCGGCGTGTCATTGATACTGAGTGTGCTGCCCCAGTTTCTCCTCCTGGATAACACCGCGAACGGGCCCCGATGCTGACCAGGTGAGCATCCTCGCTCCCAGCCGTCCCGACGACATGTTTGTCCCATCTGCGCCCCAGATGTCCCGACCGAGGACCCTAGGCTTCTCTTTCCGGTTCCCCCCGCCTAGCCTCGCTCCCAGCCGTCCGACGGCATGTTTTGTCCGCCTGCGCCCCAGATGTTCCGACCCCCGTGCCCGGGGTCAGTTTCTCGCCCACGATCCGCTTCCGATGGCGTCAGGGCCGAAGAACACGTCCCCGAGGGCCGTCTTGGTGGGCCCCTGGCCCGTCCGACGCCGTCGGAAGCCGTTCGGGGGCCCCTCTGGGCCGATTTGGGACCCTCTTGGAATGCTCCAGCGAAGTCTTGGAGGCCATCTTTGGCGTCTTAAAAGCCTCCTGGCACGTCTTGGGGGCTCCTTGGGGCCGTCTTGGGGGCCTGTTGGGTCGTTCTTGGGCCGTCTTGGAGGCCTCTTGGGCGATGTTTGGGCGCTCTTTGGGGGCTCTTGGGCCGTCTCGGGCCGTCGGATGGCCGAAAAGAAGCACATGTGAAAGTCCTTCAACAGCGTAAGGAACACCAATGCTTGTGGCTTCTTCTGGCCTTCCTGGAGGCCCTCTTGGAGGCCTCTTGGCTCGTCTTGGGCCGTCTTAGGGAATACCGAGGCCAGCTTAGGGCGTTTTGGATGCATCTTCGGCCGTCTTGGAGGCATCTTGGGGTCATCTTAGCCGTCTTGGAGGCTATCGTGGTCGCCTTGCAGGCCTCTTGGGGCCCTCTGGGGGCCGTCTTGGGGGCCTCTTGGGCCGTCAAGGAGCCCTCTTGGAGGCTTCGGGCGATCTTGGGGCGATCTTAGGGGCCTTTTGGGCCGTCATGATCCGTCGGAAGGCCGAGAAGATGCAAAGTCCAAAATCGCTCAAAATCTAAGAAAAATCAATGATGTTGGCCGCTTGAGGCCATCCTGGAGGACCTCTTGGAGGCCTCTTGGGCCGTCTTGGAGGCGTCTTGGAGGCTTCTTGGGCGAACTTGGGTTTATCTTGGACTCTCTTAGGCCGTCTTGGACCATCTTCGGCGGACTTGGAGGCCACCTGGGACCATCTTCGGCGGACTTGGAGGCCATCTGGGACCATCTTGGAGGCCATTCTGGGCCAACGTGGCCATCTTGGAGGCCATCTTCAGCCGTCTTGGAGGATTTTTCCGGAAACTGAGCTCCTGCATGGAAGATCGTCCCGGGACCCCAGCGGGACGGGCCGAAGCCCAAGGGGGAGTTCTCTTGGGAAAAGGACCAACACCCAAAATCGAAATAGTCTGGCTCGCCAGGCACTCCTGTGGCAAGCCGACGGGGGGCGGCGGATCGACGGGGGGCGTTCGCCCCATCCCGCCTCCGTGCCTGGAGTTGTGGGTCTGAGGCCTCTTGTATACGTTAGGTTTGCGTCGTGTCAACCATCGGCGACCCCGCCGCGGGCGTTCAAGGTTGAACGCCGCCAGTGGCCCAGAATCGGCCTGTATGGAACGATCGGGCGATCGAAAAGCCGCCGATCGTTCAAGGTTGAACGATCCACGCGGTGTCAAAAACCAACTCCGGGGTCGTCACGACACGAACTTGCCGTATGTGTTGGGGTGTCGTGGGAAGCCTCTCGAGTGCCTCTCGGAGGCGGTTTGGGCGCCTCTTGGGGGCCTCTTGGGGCCCCGTGGGGTATCTTTTGGGCTTCTCGGAGGCTTCTTGGGCGCGATATGGGCGCCTCTTGGGGCCTCTTGTAGGAAATCGTGGCCTCGGGGGCGCGAATGTGGTGCGATTTACGAGGGATCGTGGCTTCGGGGGCGCGAATGTGGCGTAATTTGCTCGGGATCGTGGCTTCGGGGGCGCGAATGTGGTGTAATTTAGAGGAGATCGTGGCCTTGGGGGTGCGAATGCGGCGTAATTTACGAAGGATCGTAGCCGCGGGGGCGCGAGTGTGGGGTAATCTATGGGAGATCGTGGCCCCAGAGGTGAGACTGTGGTGCAATTTATATGGGATCGTGGCCTCAGGAGCGTGAGTATGGTGTATTTTCAAAGGGATCGTGCCTTCGGGGACGCGAGCACATAGTAATTTACGAAGGATATTTGCCTTCGAGGCGCGATTACATAGTAATTTACAAGGGATTATTGCGTCGGGAGCGTGATTACATCGTTATTTCGGTGGATGATTGCGTCGGGAGCGAGAGTCTCATGTATTTTACATGTCACGCGCCCCCCCGACAATTCAGAGCACGCGATCCGGGCGTGGTAAATTTGATCCTTTTCGGCTCCCTCCCTTCGCGCGGACAGTAACAATTAACAGTTAAAAGCAGAAAGCAATGTTGTAATATTAGAAATGGGAAACTGGAGCTGGTGCAGGGAGCTATATATATACATATATATATATATATATATATATATATATATATATATATGGTCGGTCCCCCCCCCTAGCGACCCCCCAGAGCGCCCAAAGCACGAATCCACAGAATCGCTTCGTTGAAGCCCTTCGTTTTTTCACAACTCACCTTTGGCCTGCCATCCAGGCTGACGAACTCATCCGCTCGGCCCATCCGTCACGGGCACCGTGCGCGCAAGCATATCGGTTTCGGCCGAGGCCACGAAACGCTGTGTATTACATGTTGTTCTGTTTTTTCTGGTCTGGGAATCAACGAAACACTGTGTATTACAGGTGTTTCTGGTTTTTCTGGTTTCTGGAGCTGGAATGCTCGCCGCGGCCTCACCCCACCGCCCCCCCCCCCCCCCTTGTCGGCACATGAAAACTGTCATACACAGCTCTTCGTGGCCTCCGAGCAAGAAAACACTGTGTATGACAGTTTTTTGTTTTTTTGTGTGTATGAGTTATCTCATCTGGGAATCAACGAAACGCCGCGCATGGGCCTCTGAGCAAGGAAGCGCTGCGTGGCAGGCGTTGTTCTGTACTCTTCGGGGAAGGAGGAGGAGGATGGGGGGCGAAGAGAAGCGCGACGAGGAGTAGGAGTAGGACGGCATACAAGGGGCGAGGGAAGAGAAGGGGAGATGAGGAAGAGGAGGAGGATGGAGGAGGAGGAGGAGGAGGAGGAGGAGGAGGAGGAGGAGGAGCAAAAGGAGGAGGAAGAGGAGAGGGGAGGAGAAGCGTGACGAGGAGCGGGAGGAGGGGGGCATGCAGGGGGCGAAAGAATAGAATGAACGAATAGAAGGATAGTGAAAAGAGGTGGGCTTATATCAGGCAACGTTCAATAAGAAACCCAGAGTCTCGCCACCAATAGGCGGCCTGGCTCTGCAAACGTGGACGAGGATGAATATCATAGGCCCTGGGGGGTCGCTGGGGGGGGGGGACCAAGCATATATATATATATATATATATATATATATATATCGCCGCCGGGAATTCTGTTCTCCCCCCCCCGAGAGGACGGGTGAGGGGTACTCCTTTTGTAAGCTCGAGGGCCAGCATCACCCGCAGGGGGCCGCTTGGTCGGCGCAACCCAGACCCAGACATATTCGGCGTCCCGAGATTTCTTCGAGGCGCGGGCCCCCGGCCTCTCGACCGCTCCCCCGGAACCGTTTTTTTTTGGACGCCCGACATGGGCACGGAAAGAATGGGTACGATGCCCAACAGCAAGTGTTGTCCCAAACCAACCGCGGCCGCTGCTGGGCAGGCGGCCCTCTGTCTCAAGTGGACACAGGCCGTGGCGGCACCGACAGCGGGTCCTGTTCAGAATGATACAAGAACTGCTGTTGGGCGTTGTACCCATTCTTTCCGTGCCCATGTCGGGCGTCCACATTTTTCATCCCGAGTCGTCTTCGGATGGTCCCGAGGGACTGCAATGGCCCCGAGAGGCCGAAAACGGCGACGAGCCGCTGCCTCGATATTCTGGAGGTGCCAGATGTCTGGGGAGCCTCTCAGAGATTCGGCGCATCGAAAAAGTCAGGACGGAGTTTTTGTCGCCGGTTTCGGCCTCACGTCGATTAAGGAATTGGCCGTTTTCGGTTCGCGAGAGAGCGTCGCGGCCGTCATTTTTGCGGGTCCAGGTCCGTCGGTTTCGGTCCCAGGCCGTTTTCACTAAGGGGGGTTACTAAAGGGAAGTTTGTCCACCGCCGACAGTGGCCCCTCACTGAAAAGATCACGACATCGGCTCTCTGGGCTTGCCGCCTGCGCGCCCGACGACGCCCTGGAGACCTAAAAACCTAAAAGACGAAACGAGACAGCCTAAAACCAAGACGTAGAACAGCTCTGGGATAGGTTTTTACGTCGCGTGCTATTTTTCAGCCCTCCTGGAAGGTCAGGGTCACTGAAAAGAGCACGACATCGGCTCTCTGGCCTTGCCGCCTTCGCTCCCGACGACGCGCTGCCCGCGAGGCTGCCCGCGACGCGGCGGCCCCAGCGAGGGCGGCCCGGCCGCCCGCGGCCCCCGCGGCCCCCGCGCCGCCGGAGGCCCCCGCGCCAGGCGCCGCCCGCGGGCGCCCGTCGTCCGCCGCGCGCGCGCCGCCGCGGGCCTCTGCGGCGGCATCCCCCTCCTCCCCCTCCTCCTCCTCCTCCTCCCCTCCTCCTCCTCCCTCCTCCTCCCTCCTCCCCCTCCCTCCTCCTCCTCGTCGTCTACCTCCTCCTCCTCCTCCTCCTCCTCCTCCTCCTCCTCTCCTCCTCCTCCTCCTCCTCCTCCCCTCCTCCTCCTCCCCCTCCTCTCCTCCTCCTCCTCATCCTCCCCCTCCTCCTCCCCGCCCTCCGCCTCCTCCTTCTCTCCTCCTCCTCCTCCCCCTCCTCCTCCTCCTCCCCTCCTCCTCTCCTCCTCCTCCTCCTCCTCCTCCTCCCCTCCTCCCCCTCCTCCCTCCTCCCTCCTCCCTATCCTCCTCCTCGTCGTCTACCTCCTCCTCCTCCTCCTCCTCCTCCTCCTCCTCCTCCTCCTCCTCCTCCTCCTCCTCCTCCTCCCCCTCCTACTCCTCCTCCTCCTCCTCCTCCTCCTCCTCCTCCTCCTCCTCCCCCTCCTCATCCTCATCCTCATCCTCATCCTCCCCCTCCTCCTCCTCCGCCTCCGCCTCCTCCTTCTTCTCCTCCTCCTCCTCCCTCCTCCTCCTCCTCCTCCTCCTCCTCCTCCTCCTCCTCCTCCTCCTTCCTCCTCCCCCCCTCCCTCCTCCCTCCTCCTCCTCCCCCTCCTCCTCCTCCTCCTCCTCCTCCTCCTCCTCCTCCTCCTCCTCGTCGTCGTCTACCTCCCTGGGAGCCGGCGCGCCAGCAGAAATCAGGAGGAAACGGAACACACATCGAAGACCGATTTCTGGCCACATCCACCTCTGGATCCTCGATTCTGTGACAGGCCCTCGGGGGCGGGAGTGGGTAGTTTTTTGCCTTCCCCTGGGGCGGGGAAGCTGCCCACCTCCACCTCTGGAAACCGCTTTTCGCAAGGCACCTCGGGAAGTGGGTGTGGTCAGAAATCGGTCTCCTAACACAGGCACAAGTCATCCTCGATTCCCCCGAAAATATGGGAAAATATGGGAAGTGGGGGGGGAAGACAGAAACCCAGAAGATATGGGAACATATGGGGAATATGTTTTGTTTGTGTCTATTCATTTGTGTGTTCTGGGGCCCCTTCAAAAAGAGCGGGGCGGGGCGGCGGGGTTCTGGCGGTGTTCGGTCTTCGGGGGCCGTCGCCGGGCCTTTCGGAGCGTCAAGAGAACCATGCAGGACGAAGAACCGGTCCCGGGGAAGGGGTCTGGACCTCCTGCAGGGCCCACGCAGGGGACAAATGGGAGCAGCCGGATGTCTGGGATGGGAGTCGCGAGCACGGGGGGGTCCAGTCGAGGAAGCCCCAGACATGATCGCGTCGCAAAAAAAGCAGCAAGGCAAGTTTTTCCCTATGTTCGGCCCCTGGTGGCCTTCGCCGGGCCCCAGGAGCGTGAGAAGACGACTCACGCGCCAGACCCACGGATCCCTAATCCATGGTGGCATGTGCTTGGTCTTGGACGGTCGCGCACCTTCTGTAGTGCTATCAGCCGAGAGCCTCGCTGGAGCAGCAGCACGGTCATCTGACAGTCGAGGAGGCCAACGCGGTGCGATGCGGGGAAGCGCCAAACAAGCAGCTCCTGACCTCGCGGTACCCTTGCATTCTTGTCTCCTCGGTCCATCCTTGGCCGCTTTCGTTTCGAAATGGGCGTCCAAGGCCCTTGCATCCTTATCGCGCATCCTTCCTATACGGGTTGACTGTAGTGGCTGTCCTCCCACCTGGCCCAAGGTACTCCCAGGATTTAGAGCTTGACGTTTTTTGTTGTCCGATCGGCTCGCGGGGATCAGGCAAGATAAGTCAAAAGAAGGCGAGGCAGCTCCAGCACATCGAGGCACATCTAACCATGTAAACCCTGGGCTATCCAGACAAATGTGGTAAACGGCCACTCGTCCTTAGTAGGGTCCCATCCTTCAGGGCCCCGATCCTTTCAACTGCCGGCAGGATGGTCGTGACCAGGCCCGGGCGTCGTGAAATTACAGGTCGTTCTCGCCAGAGGGTGAGGATTCTTGGGATCCTAGGTTCCAGCCTAAGCGCCCTCCTACTCCAAGGGAGGGCGGCTTCCTGTTCACCTCAACCGCCCATCGGTTGGGCGCGCCGACATTAACGCTTCGTCAATCGCCACCAGACTCGGCAGAACCATTCTGCACGATGCCTGCGTCTTCGCCCAGCTTCGTCCTGGCCTCGCATCAGCTCGCCCGCGAGGCGTCGCCAGGCTGGACTCGATCCAGCGCCGTCGCGGCAGGCAAGTGGCGAGGCCAGCAGCATCTTGTGGACTCCCATGCCCTCAGTTCCGAGATTGGGGTTTATTCGCATCTCGAATCATAAAACTCAAGAGAAAAAACACAGACACTATTAATCGTCGATTCCCCAGAAAATATGGAAAAATATGGGCAGTGAAGGAGGAAAACATAAACCCCCCAAAAATGGAGAATATGGGGAATCCTTTTATCTTGTATATTTATTTGAGTGTCCCAGGGCCCCTTCAAAAACATGCATGAAAGTATTTGTTCCGAGATCCGCGCGGATTTTTGGGATCCGCGTTGACACTCCCCTGTCGGCGCCTCCCATGCCGTCCTTGGTCCAGCGCCGATGCAAGAAATCCGCGCGGACATCGGAGAAATACTGTTTCTGCAGTTTTTGGTTTCTCCAGTCCGCCGCCCCTTGCATGCGGCGGATACGGATAATCCCCCGTCTCGCATCGGTGTGCTGGGCGGCACGGGGCTGGCGATCAGGCCTGTCCCGTGGCCCAGGCACGATGCACATTGATTTACGAACTCCGGGGGCGGCTTGGGCACAGTCCTCTACCGTGGGGGCCCGTGCCAAGAAACATCCTGCCTGCCTCCAGGGTGCCTTGGGTTTCTTGAGGGTTTGATGGCTTTGCGACGGAAAGCGTGACGTTCCCACACCAAACACCGAGGGACGCCCTGGGGTCTGGGGGTCTGTTTTCTCGTGGAAGGTTCCGTGTGGTCGGGCCTCCGCTGCAGGTCGCCCGCACTGTTACCAGCCTGGAACATATCTCTATCCCTATGCTGGGCACCTCCTCATCACGATGCCAATCTTAGGGATCCCCTTATTTTTTGAGGGCGAATCCCTAAGATTGTCATCGCCCTTTGGCGTGTCAATCTTAGGGATAGGGATACGCTCGAGGCTGGCAACACTGGGCGCGCAGTGGGTCGCGCTGCGGCACGTCGCAGTCCGAGCCGGAGCGGGTGCCCTCTCTGCAGGGGGGGGGAGCCGCGCGGGGGCGCGCAGGCGCGAAAGGGCAGCCGCGCCCTCGCGCCCTCGCTGGCCGCGAGGGAGCGCGCAGCCGTGTGGCCCGGGGGTCCTCCTCTGCGGGGCGGCGCGCCGCCGCCCGAGACCGCACGCGCGCGCGCTTCGCTCTCGCTGTGGAGGGCCACGGCAGCGTCGGCGCCGCAGGGCGATCGCCACGACAGCGAGGGCGGGCGACGACGACGGCGGACGATGGCGACGACGACGACGACGAATGATGGCGACGACGTCGACGACGACGACGGTGGCGGCGATTACGGCGACGGCGGCGACGACGGATAGAAGCGTCCGAAGGCCTCGACCATTGCCGACGGCGACGACGAGGGCGACGACGAGCAGCGCCCGAAGAGCGGCGCCACGCGCGGCCTCCCAGCAGACCTCGCTCCCGCGCCCGCCCGTTCTGGCGACATCGCAGGCGCGCTGGCGGACGCGGAGACCCTGCGCCGCCTCGCGGAGGACACCGCGCGCGTAGAAGGCCCGGACGGATGTGGAGACTGCCTGCCTGCCTTGCCTGCCTGTCTGCTTCTCTGCCCGCCTGCCTGTGGCTGTCTCGGTGTGCCTCTCTCTCTCTCTCTATCCGTCTGTCTGCTTCTCTGTCCGTCTCTCCGTCTCTCTGCCTGTCCCCCCGTCTGTCTCTCCGTCCGGCCTGTCTGTCTGTCCCTCACCCCGTCCCTCCGCATCCCCCTGGCATCGCTCGGACGTGTGCGTTTCTTCCTCGGCGAGGACCATCGAGGAGCATCGTTTTGATGACTTGGCGAAAAAATACCACGCACAAAACCGAGAAAACACACAGGGAATGGACGTCCGAGCGATGGCCAGATCCCGCCCGCTCCCTCCGCATCTCCCCCTTTCCTGCCTGCCCGCCCCCCCCCCCCCCCGAACCTCCCTCTCCCCGTCCGCCAGTTCCGGGCCCGCGCGCGGGGGCCCCCCAGAGGGGAGGAGGGGGCCTCGCCTTCCGAGGGCAGGGGGAGCTGGCAGCCCTTCCTCGACGAAGGGCGGCGGCTCCGCCGGCGGAAGGCCGGCGGAAGTCACAAAGCAATGGCAGGCTGTAGAAACAGAAGCATAACAAGTCGATTGCGTGCGCGGTTCCTCTTGCCAGATGATCCAGGATGCTCCTCGATGGCCCTCGCCGAGACACAATACACACGTCCGGACATTGAGGGAGCACTGAGGGTACGTACGCGCGGAGGTTTGGGATCCGCGCTGGGCCCCCCTGGCGGCGCCTACGACGCCGCCTTTGGCGCGCTCCGCGCGCCAGGGAGAGGCGTTCAGCACAGATCCAAGAAATTCGCGCGGACCTCCGAAAGTGCATGCTTCTGTAATTGGTGGTTATTGTACTTGCTTGCTGATATCCTTGACCGATTCCCTTTGTCATTTTTCTTCGGGGGCAGGAGGAGGAGGAGGAGGAGGAGGAGGAGGAGGACGAGGAGGACGAGGAGGAGGAGGAGGAGGAGGAGGAGGAGGAGGAGAGGCGGAGGCAGAGGGAGGCGGAGGCGGAGGCGGAGGCGGAGGCGGAGGCGGAGGAGGAGGAGGAGGAGGAGGAGGAGGAGGAGGAGGAGGAGGAGGAGGAGGAGGAGGAGAGGTGGGAGGGGGAGGAGGAGGAGGAGGAGGAGGAGGAGGAGGAGGAGGAGGAGGAGGAGGAGGAGGAGGAAAAAGGAGGAGGAGGAGGAGGAGGAGGGAAAGGAGGAGGAGGAGGAGGAGGAGGAGGAGGAGGAAACGGAGGAGCTGGAAGTGGAGCAGGAGGAGGAGCTTGTCCCATCCTGGGGCGCGCGCACCGGCACCGCCAGGCTGGGTGCAGCAGCTGGCCGAGCGGGAGGCCATGCAGGACCTGCGGGGGGGAGCCGAAGGGACGAGCTGCACCTCTGCAAGGTTTCTTGTGGTCGGGCCCCGACTGCACACCCAGAGAGCAACGTGGTGTCGCTGACGGTAAATGTGGTGGTGACGGTGACGTGGTGAAGCTGGCGATCGAGGGCCGCCACGAGGGCGCGAAGTTTTTCGCGGTTCGCGATCCGCGACTCCTCGTCCTCGTCTGCCTTGTCCTGCTCGCCCCCGGGGGCCGGCGCGACAGCGTGAAGTTATCCGTGTTTCGCGCAGCGCGAAGCGCAAACATAATTGCCCTTGGTGATTTGTGGCGTTGATGTTGACCTGGTCGACGATGATGTTGCCTATGATGATACACGGGGTGCGCTCTGCTTCCCTGCCAGTGACTCTGCCCATCTATGGCGGGGATTATCAGCACCTCGTGGAATCGCTGAATAATCGTGCGAAGACGCGAACCGTGTTCGACAGCAAGATAAGGCATCTCCGTGGATATCGCAGCGTTCGGCTTGTTTTCCAAATGAGGTGAACCTTTTACGCCACATATTTTGCACGGCACTGCGGCGAGGAATGAATCCAGGGGCTTGACACGCGCAGCGGGGCCTCAATTTGATGCACTCGTTTCATGACCTCAGCTGCACGCCGATGGTTTGTCGGGCTGGCAATTATTGTTACTACGCCAGAGGGACTGCACGCTGACCGCAGTCGTCGCGTGCGCAGTGATTTCACGTGCGGTGGATTCCAGCAGCTGGTGACTGGTGCTGGTACGACTTTGCGCCACAGTGTCTTTTGCAACCGTGCCGCGGCCATCAGCTCAGCCGACCTGCGGAGACGCGCTGACGTGGAGCATCGCGTCTTTGGCACATTCGAAATTCTGCGAAATGAGTGCGGACAGACATTGGTACGATGCCCAACAACACACGTTTCCCACCACCGACAACGGCCGTTGTTAAAAAGACGGCCTTACCCATCTCGAAAGGACAACGTCCGCGGCGTTGCCGACAGCGAGTCCTGCACACAATTGATAAGAATTACTATCGGTCTTCGCTGCCACTATTCGTACCCATGCCATTCCCTTTAGAACACGCAAATGTTCTCAGATCTCCGAAAGATGGACCTCTGGTGAACTGAACCCCTTCTCCAGGACCAGTGTAGTTTCATCCGGGGTCGTTTTTTGACGGTCCGGCGAGGACCCCCAGAGTCCGAAAACAGCTGCAAATTCCCGTCGTGATTTTTCACGACGTGAGCTTGTCAAGGAGTTGGTGTTGGCCTTCGTCTCCATTCTTCCCCTATCCATTTCGATCGTACCGACCTGTCCTCCGTGCCGCCAGTAGCGGGGGTTGGCCTGTGCTTCCTGTGTGACACAGGCAACACAGGCCACCCTCGGCCACTGGCTGGCGACCACATGTAGGACACAGGCTGTGTCCTGCCCGTGGACGGACAATGCAGGGCCTGTATGAATCGCTCCAGACTGTTCTGGAACGCTCTCAGAGCACACTGGAGCGCTCTGGAACGGCCGCGGCGTCTGATACGTCTTCCAGAGCTGCCAGATCTCGGGGATTCCCAATGGATCCCAGTCGGAATTCGTTTGGGTCATAGTTTCGTCTTCACGGGGCACCGCCCGTGGTCTGTGCCGCCAGCAGCGGGCGGCTTCTGTGCCCCGGGTCCAGACAATTTGCCCTGGTGACCCACGTCAAGGAGAACACCCAGGATGCAACAAATCACATCCTTGGGTATCTGCAGGCAGCACCGAGCCCCTCGTCCCTGGGGTCCCACGCAGCAGGGCCTTAGCTTTGAGCCGTCTCCAGCGGCCTGTGCCGCCAGCCAGCCGGCGGCTTCTGTGCCACTCCCGAGGAGGCGGCCTCGCCGGTCTTTGGCTTCGAGCGGGAGCTGCGGGCGCTGGGCGTGCTGCGGCCCGGAGAGGCGCCACGGGGCTCAGGGGGCAACCTATGGGCGGTTGGGCGTCGTTCCCAGATTCAGGAGAGAAACCAACACCCCGACCCCGATAACTGGCGTGCCCAAAACAGCGCAGGGCGTTTACTAACCAGCCCTGCCCTGTTCGATTGCTTCCTTGGGTGCGTTCATTAAACGGCTTCGCTTACCTGGGTGTTTATTTTCTTTCGCAGCTGTGCTCTAGAGCTCGGACATCTTTATTTTCGTCGTGGTTCGTGGTTCGTGGTGGTTCGTCCCCCTCGGCCCCTCCCCTGAGCCTGAGCCCCAGCTCCCCTGGGCCACCCACCCTTCGGAGGCTTGCTCCGTCCAGGCTTCGCAGGGCAGCCCCCCTTGGCCGCGGACATCCTTATTTTCGTCGTGGTTCGTGGTTCGTCGTGGTTCGTACCCCTCGGCCCCTCCCCTGAGCCTGAGCCCCAGCTCCCCTGGGCCCCCCCCTTGGGCCCCCCCCTCCGTCCAGGCTTCCCAGGGCGGCCCCCCTGGGCCGCGGAACCTTTTCTGTTCGTCGTGACTCGTGGTGGTTCGTACCCCTCGGCCCCCCCCCTGAGCCTGAGCCCAAGCTCCCCTGAGCCACCCAGCCTTGGGAGCCTCCCTCCGTCCAGGCTTCCCAGGGCGGCCCCCCTGGGCCGCGGAACCCTTAAGTTTTCGTCGTAGTTCGTGGTGGTTCGTCCCCCCGACCCCCCCCTGAGCCTGCCTCCCATCCCTTGGCCCTCGAGCCCCTCCTCTCCTCCTCCTCCTCCTCCTCTCTCCTCCTCCTCCTCCTCCTCCTCCTCCTCTCCTCCTCCTCCTCCCTCCTCTCTCCTCCTCCTCCTCCTCCTCCTCCTCTCCTCCTCCTCCTCCTCCTCCTCCTCCTCCTCCTCCTCCTCCTCCTCCTCCTCCTCCTCCTCCTCCTCCTCCTCCTACCTCCTCCTCCTCCTCCTCCTCCTCCTCCTCCTCCTCCTCCTCCTCCTCCTCCTCCTCCTCCTCCTCCTCCTCCTCCTCCTCCTCCTCCTCCTCCTCCTCTTCGTCTCCTCAAATGCGCAAGAGCCAGGGCACGCGTGCCACTTGTTGTGATGGGGGATCTTCTGCGCTCTGCAGATCGCCGAGGATATGGTGTTTTCAGTCCCCGGCGCTTGTCCTCGAGTTCGGCGCTCCCGGGTCCCAGGACCACCGAAGAGGGTCTTGGGCGACTTCTACCCTCAGGAGAAGGGCCAGGGGCAACCGTAAGGGGGGGGGGCGCTTCGGGTTCGAGGTTCGAGGTTGTCTTAAGCTGGGCATGTCCCTCTACAGGGGGACCGTTCAAACATAGGAGAGGAACAGTCTGGGGACGATGTCTTGGTCATTGTCTGCTATTCTGGGGCATCTTTCAAATGCCTTTTATTTTTCGTCCACGGTCCGCCGGTATAGGAGGACATGCCCGACCTAAAGGTCGTCGGGTGGTTCCGTCGGTTCTCGACCGGGGGCCTCCAGTGTCTGGACGCCCGAGATGGGCACGAAAAGAATTGGTACAATGCCCAACGCCAGTTCCTGTCCACTTTGAGCAGGACTCGCTGTCCGCGCCCGCCGCGGCCTGTGCCCATGCGAGACAGGAGGCCGCCTGCCCGGCAGCGGCCGCTGTTGGCTTGGGACAACCTTTGCTGCTGGGCACCGTGCCCATTTTTCCGTACCCGTTTCCGGGCGTCCAAGCCCTCCTCCTCCTCCGCCCCCGCCCCCGCCTCGGCCTCGGCCTCTGCCTCCGCATCATTTCCCCTTCCCTCCCTCCCTCCCTCCCTCCCTCCCTCCCTCCTCTTCCTCCTCCTCCTCCTCCTCCTCCTCCTCATCCGGGCGTCCAAGCCCGGCCGTTGCGCCCCGGCCGGGCGCGCGCCCAGCCGCGCCTCCGGCGCCAGAGGCGGGGCACCTCGGCGGGGCGCGGCGCGCCGGCGCGGAGTTCCCGCCCGGCACGGACGGCGAGGACGCGGCCGGGCGCGGGGGTGCTCGGGGGCGGAGAAGAGGGGGGTGATGACTAGGGGGGGAGCGTAAGACCCGGGTTTGCCGGGACTCGGGTTCGCCATCGTTTTTTGACGACCGCGACTCGGATTTTGATGAGGAGGAGTTTTGTGGGATGTCTGCAGCGGGAGGCCTCGTCAAAATGCAGGCTCGGCCTCGTCATTTTTTTGACGACCTCGTCGGGGATTTCCGAGTCCCCCGTACCCGGGTCTTACGTCTCCCCGAGACTAGGGGGGGTGGATATCATGGCGGGGGTCACGATATTTCCGCAGATTTCATGGCGCCTCTTCTTATTTCTTGGGGCCCCCCCCGACCGCACATGCGCGTCATGATTGCCCCCCCCCCCCCCCCCCTCTCTTGGACACCCCCCTCTTGGCCGCTCCCGATGTGCTCTCACCGAGCGCGCTCCACGGCTCGCAAAGTTCAAGCAGCGGCGAAGCGTCCTGGCTCGCCTGTAGCCCTACCAGACAATGTTCTCAGAACCCTCTGGTGGTTTCCACGAACTGTTCTTAGAACATTTCTGGCGGAGGCTGTCTTGTTTTATCGCATCGGGTTTCTGTTCTAAGAGCATTGTTTTTGTTCTTAGAACATTTTTTGGGTTCTAATAACATTCCGTGGTATGACTATAGGAATGCCGGGACGGTCGGTCCCTGCTCAAAAAGTGCCTGCTCGCAAACGTCCGAAAAACGCACGTCTGCACCGATGCAGCACATCGTGAATCTCCCATGGCGGAGCCAGGCCATTTTGCGGGCAGGCACTCTGCCAGTAGTGGAACGCGCTCGTCTACTTTCGGGAGCCTTGGGACGGGGCTCCATGCAATCGTCTATCTGGTTGACCCGAAAGGGAGTTCAGCGAAAAAGGGGGTGGTGCGGCAGACATGGTGCAATAGCTCTGTATGGTTGCAACAGAGTTGGGATGTGCAATACATTCCACTGCGCAAGTGTATTGCTGGATTTTCGGGTGCAATGCACTAGCTGCAACACAATACAATCCAATGCTCTGGCTCAGCATATTTGCAATACAATTGCTCCAAATCTGTTGCACCACACCCTTTCATCTGGACCCCCTTTCGAGTCACGAGGAGTCCAGGCCTTTGGATGGGGTCCGAGTAGATGGGGTCGGAGGACCGCGCCGCATCGCCGATGCATCGACGATGCGGTTCGATGTGGAGCCCGTATTTTTCCCCACGACGACGTCGCCGATGCATGGCCGACGTCGCCGATGCATCGCCGATGCATCGCCAATGCATCGCCGAGATATCGGCGATGCATTGGCGATACGGCGCGATCCCGATCCTTCGCTCCCATGTGCTCGGACCGCCTTTATGCGGCATCTAAAACGGTGGTCAGCCAGATCGCCGGATCTCGCAGGATCCTGCAGAGACGGTCGCATCGGCCCAGGCTTGGGTGCATGATCTTGCAGGATCCCGCAGGATTTTGCAGGATCTTGCAAAGTTGGATTGATCTGGGTTCGATCGACCCCGGGTCAGTAGACCTCCGAGCCACGAGCTTGGAGGGTCGGAACGGGTACAGGAAGAATGGTGACGAAGACCAATTGCAGTTCTTGTCAGTATTGAACAGGACTCGCTGTCGGTGCCGCCACTGGCGTGTTCCACTTGAGGCGCAAACATTATCCTGCCCAACAGTGGCCGCTGTCGATTTTGAACAACATGTGTTGTCGGGCATCGTGCCCATTTCTTCTGTACCTATTTCGGGCGTGCTAAAGAGGCGAGCGATGACAAAGGGTTGGGAAACAGCAAATGGCAAACACATACAAACTTTCGGGGCTCCGCGAGGATTCCTCCCCTCGGCGCTAGAGCCCCCCAGCGGCGCCTCTGGCGCCGCCCCCAGCGCGCGCCAGGGAGAGGGGGCATGAGATCGCCCCGGATGTCATGACCCCCTCTGCTTGTTTCAATGCGTCCCCCGCCCCCCCACACCTGGGCCGCGCACGGGCTATGATGTTGGAGCCTCCCTTTTAGACGCCCCCCTCTTTGGACGCCCACGAAAGGACAGTGATACCGCCGGTCTTGCTCGTTGTCGCCTCGTTGGGCCTCCTGGGAGGCCCTCGTCGCCTTGGCTGGCTTCGCCTCGAAATTCGGTTCAGGACGCACCCCGGGAGAAGTCCTGGAAGTACAGTGGAGACCCATGCAAAGAAACACCCGGCTCGCCTCCAGGGTGCCCTGGGTTTCTTGGGTTTCGATGGTTCTACGATGGAAAGCGTGACGTTCCCACACGAAAAACAAATGGACGTCCTGGTGTCTCAGGGTTGGGTTTCTTGTGGAAGGGTTCTTGTGGTCGGGCCCCTACTGTAGCGATATCGGTATCCTTTGGTTCCACCATGCATGGGCAAATGTTTGCAGATGGTCGGTCTGATTCTCTCGTGCTCTCACGTTGGCCCCAGCAAGGGCACGTGGCGTCTGCGGCGACGTCGCCCGCGGCTCCGGGGAGGCAGCAATTGACGGAGGATCAAGTTTACCAGGTTCTATTGTTTTGTGTTGCGTTGGCGTTAAGTTTGGTTTCTTCATGTTTGTGCGTTTGCTGGGTGAGGGCTCGGTTGTCCTTCGTTTATTCCTACTCGCGTTCCCCTGTTGCGATAAGCGTGCGCCACCGTGCCTCGAACGGTGTACAGTAGTTCCATCGCTTACAGTTGCCATGCCTGTGGGATATTAATGGGAATCGACGTCCATTCTCCGTCAGGAATCTCAGTGTCATAAATACCATGTGCAAGGACCTGAGGTGAGGTCTACGAGCGTTAGCGGGTTTCTTGAATATCCGGTGGCGTTTTTTGTTCAGTTTTTTGGTTTTCCTAATCATGTATGGCTTCGACGTGTCTGCACACGTGCCATTCGCGTAGTTTGGATGTTTATCGATCGAGTGCGCGATGCCGTATCAACATGAAAGGTGTGAGCTGGCAGGTCTAGGGGAGTGAGAGCTGGAGCCGTGGATTTGCACCACATGCCCCAGAGTCGTCGCTGCGAATGTGGCGGCGCGCGTGGGGTAATCGACCGCAAAGTTCCAGGGACGAGGAGGAGGAGGACGAGGAGGAGGAGGAGGACCAGGAGGAGGAGGAGGAGGAGGAGGAGGAGGAGGAGGAGGAGGAGGAGGGGAGGAGTGGTTGGGAGTAAGACGAATCTCGAAACCGCCATGCAGAGAGATAGGTGCCAGGGCATGGGCGGCGGGCCAGGGTTCTCCATGCAGTATATCTGCGCCTCTCGGGGGTGGGGGCGGCGGCCTGACGGAGCTGGTTCATGAATGTGAGGCAAGAGGGCGGCACGGAGTGAGGGGGGCAGAACGCAGGGAGCAGGGGGGCGAGGAGGAGAGAGAGGGTGGAGGAGGGGGAGGAGGATCAGGAGGAGGAGGAGGAGGATCCAGAGAAGCGCCGAGCACAAACAGCGAGGTAGGATGTGGTGGGGCAGATGCCATATCGTGCTCTTGGGCCGACGCGGCGGCCGTTCGGGGAGGAGGAGGGATTGGAAGTTGGAGGAGGAGGAGAGGGAGGCGAGGATGGAGGAGGGATAGAAGAAGGGAGAGGAGGAGGGAGAGGAGGAGGGAGAGGAGGTGGGAGAGGAGGGGAGGAGGGGAGGGGAGGGGGGCAAGCTAGGTGCGCTCGCATGATATCTGAAGTCCTAACCCTCCCTCCCATCCCTTACCATGGCGTAGATATCCTCTCTATCCGCACAGTCGGATGTCGAGCAGGGCAATGATCGCGAGAGGGTACGCGGTGAATGGTCGAGCACGGCATGGCATGGCGTAGAAGAGCACGGCAGAGCGTAGCATGTCATAGCATGGCGTCGCATTGCGTGTTGAAGCATTGCATCACACAGCACTGCAACGTAAAGCCTGGCATCGCACAGCGGCGCAGAACACAACACCGCACAGCACGTCATGGCATGGCGCCAGGTTCTTTGGAGGGTAAGTGGATCGTCTTCGGAATCTCTGGGCCGATCTGGAGTCGTGGCTCCATGCCTAGCTCCTTGGGCTCCCCGGAAAGCTCCACACAAGGCGGGGCTTATGCAGAGCACCCGCTGGCTCTGCTCCCAACATCGCCTTCTCAGAGCAGAAACGGGGCTACCGCCCGATACTTCCTGACAATGACGACGCCCCCCAAGAGGGGGGGGGGGGCTTCTGCGGTCCAAGAACTCAACGAATCGACACCGAGTGTGGAATCACTCCCGATGTTTTTTTCCGGGGGGGCATTTTCTTTAGATTTTGAACCCCTTTTGGACGGAAGGCCAGCGCTGTAGCGGGAGTACGAGTCGGAACGAGCGGAAGCGCGGAAATCAGGCCAGCGAAGCAGCGGGAGCACGATTCGGATTGAGCGGAAGCCCGAAAATGAGGCCAGCGATTCAGCGAGAGTAGCATTGTGAAACAAAAACCAAGCGAAAACTTGTTGCCCGGGAATCTTGTGTGACAAAAAACAGTACGCGGAAGGGGGGCCGGATACCTTCCGGACGTCATCAGGGGAGAGAGGAGGGTAGTATTCAGATTGTGTAATTGTGGAGGGGTGAGGGAGGAGGAGGAGGAGGAGGAGGAGGAGGAGGGGAGGAGGGGAGGAGGAGGAGGAGGAGGACAGGGAGGAGGAGGAGGAAGGAGGAGGAGGAGGAGCAGGGAGGAGGAGGAGAAGCAGGGAGGAGGAGAAGCAGGGAGGAGGAGAAGCAGGGAGGGTGACACCTGCGCCCCCAAGAGGTCGGCCAAGAACATGGGGGGAGGAGGGGAGGAGGGCGGAAGGGGAGGGTGGAAGGCGAGGGCGGGGAGAGCAGAGGAGGAGGAGGAGGAGGAGGAGGAGGAGGAGGAGGAGGAGGAGGAAACGGAGGAGGAGGAAACGGAGGAGGAGGAAACGGAGGAGGAGGAAAGGAGGAGGAGGAGGAGGAAATCAGGAGATGAGCGGCGAGGGAAAGAAGGGGAGGAGGAGGAGGAGGGAACAGGAGAGGAAAAATGAGGAGGAGAGGAAAAAGAGGAGGAGGAGGAGGAGGATGAGCGGGTGGGAAAAGGAGGAAGGAGGAGGAAATGGAGGAATGGAGGAGGAGGATGAGGAAACGGAGGAGGAGGAGGATCAGGAGGCTGAGGAGGAGGGAAAGAAGCAGGAGAAAAAGGAGGAGGAGGAGGAGGAAAAGGAAGAAGAAATGGAGGATGAGGAGGAGGACGAAATTTAGGAGGAGGCGTCTGGAGTTCAAGGACGTCCGGAGGTTTAGGAGGGAGGAGGAGGAGGAGGAGGAGGAGGAGGAGGAGGAGGAGGAGGAGAAGGAGGAGGAAGCGGAGGGCAATTAAGAGGAGACGGCCTTCCTCCCAGGGCGGCAGCGTCTGCTGACAGACTCTACGGCCATCAGCGTCAGCGTCAGGGGGCGTCGCAGCGGCAGGTGATCGCTCGAGGCGGCGATCGCCGGCTCTGGCCTTGGTCTCCAAGCCGTGCCGAGTCATGCCGAGTGCAATTTTCTTTTCATTCAAAGTGTGCAGGTATAACCTCGGGGGTAACGATAGAGGGGGATAGGCATAGGGGGGGAATGCTTTGACCCCAATCGCCGATTCATCGCCGATTGGGGGGCCCGATAGCCCCAACTTTCCCAGAAAGGTGCGGATTCACTATCGGGGCCCCATCGCAGGCCTATCGGCGATGTATCGCCAATTCCAGGTCCATGTCTCCAGATTCCAATCTACTTGAAGCGCCTTCCTACTTCGATGATCGAGTGGCTTCACTTATCCGTCCTCCTTAGGGGGCGGACGGGACCCAATCTGCTGTCAACTCTTTCCTATGTCATGTTTCTACCACTTCTTCCGTCAGATGGGTACCCCCTCCCATTTCTCGTCCGGTGCCTCCCTCTTCCTATTTTTTCGTCCCGTGGGACGACGCTTCCCTCCTCATGCCCCCTCCCCCCCCTCCTCAGCCGGCCTCGTCTGACAGGGCAGAGGTTCCGTGGGTGGCTGTCTCTGCTTCGTCCTTGGGCCAGGGCAGATTGCGACGGGCGAGGCTGCCCCGCCCGAGCTCCCCCCCCGGGCCCTCGGCTATTGAGGGGCCGGTCGGTTCCCAGAGCCCTTTCGGGCTGTGAAAAAAATCACGACGGGGAGGTGTTCGCTATTGTCAGCCTGTGGGGGCCATTGCGGGGCCCCAGGGCCGTAAAGCCGGTCTCGGGGAAGGGGTCTGTTTTGGATCCGGGGTTGACCACTTTCGATTTTGCTTCCCGCATCCGCCTGTGGGAGGGCATGCCCGACCCAGCCCCGGCAGTGCCGCGCACGAGCGAGCGCTCCTCCACGCCGCGCGGGCGGCCCGCGCAAGCCGCGGCGCAGGGCCGCTCTCCGTGCTTCCTCGCGTGGGCACCCGCTCCGCCTCGCCGCCCGCCGCCGGGGTCTTGGTTGGGCGGACGGACCACCCCTGCGCGCCGGGGCGCGCTTTTCCACCAGGAAGGGAGCGGTGGCGCCGCGGTGCCGAGAGGGGGAGGAGGAGGAGGAGGAGGAGGAGGAGGAGGAGGAGGAGGAGGAGGAGGAGGAGGAGGAGGAGGAGGAGGAGGAGGAGGAGGAGGAGGAGGAGGAGGAGGAGGAGGAGGAGGAGGAGGAGGAGGAGGAGGCAGGAGGAGGAGGAGAGGAGGAGGAGGAAGGAGAAGGAGGAGGAGGAGGAGGGGAGGATGAGGAGGGAGGAGGTGGAGGAGGAGGAGGAGGAGGAGGAGGAGGAGGAGGAGAGGAGGAGGAGGAGGAGGAGGGAGGAGGAGGAGGGGGGAGGAGGAGGAGGAGGAGGAGGAGGAGGAGGAGGAGGAGGAGGAGAGGGGAGGAGGAGGAGGAGGAGGAGGAGGAGAGGAGGAGGAGGAGGAGGAGGAGGAGGAGGAGGAGGAGGAGGAGGCGGAGGAGGGGAGGAGGAGGTAGGAGGAGGAGGTGACAGGAGGAGGAGGAGGAGGGGGGGGGACAGGCCGGGCCAGCCCGCCGCGGCGGGGCAGGCCGGGCAGCAGTTCTGGCGTGGCGCGGGCGGGCCTCCCAGAGCCGCCTCAGGACAAGCTCTGGCACCGCGAGATGGCGCGCCAGCGCGCGAAGGCGGGACGGGCCAGACCTTCGCGGGCGATGTTTCTCCCCCAATCCCCGAGTTTCGCCCGAAAAGGATCGCCGCTCAGAAAAATGGGAAAACCCTGGGATGCACCCCAAGGAGGCCATTCGGACGCACCCCTACCGAGCATGGACACCCCCCCATCGTATATCCCAGGGTTGGGCCCAAAATTTCTGGTCCATTTGGAACCCCCACGAAGCCTGGGATAGGGGTCGACACATCCCCTGTTAGACCTCCTCGCGTTGTGAGCAAAGCAGGACGGGAGGTTGTCACTATTTGCGGCCAGCGGGGGCCCTCACAGGGCCTCGCGGGCCGTCCAGAAACGGCTCCGGGTGAGAAGACCTGTCCCGGGGAAGGGATTCCAGACCTTTGGGGGTCGACGCTGTGAAGAAGTCACGACGTCGGAGGTCTGGGGACTCTGCACGGCCTTCTTGCCCCACATGCCCGGGCAATACACGATTGCAGCACCGCTCCCTCGCGCATCCTGAGGAGCTGCTCTCGCCGTCCTGGTCCTCGCTCCCGGTCCCCGTCTCTAGGGGGGCGAACAATGACAGAAGGATGAAAACTCGGAGGTCCGCGCGGATTTCTCGGATCGGCGCTGGACCCTCCTTGGCGCAAGCGCGCCAGGGGCGGCGCCGGAAGCGCCGCCTGGGGGCTCCAGCGCGGATCCGAGAAACCCGCGCAGACCTGCGAGTTTTTATGTTTCTGTCATTGTTCGTTCCCTATAGTCTCGGCCCGTCGCTCTTGTCATCCTGCGGATCGTCTTGGCCCTCGTCCTCCTATCCCCCCCCCCCGGCGGGCCCAGGACAGGGAACAGATCGGTCCAGAGCGTTGCGGATCGCTCCGGAACGGCCGCGGCGCCAGATGCAGTGGGGGCCCATGCCAAGAAACACCCTGCTTGCAGGGTGCCCTGTGTTTCTTGGGTTTGGGATGGTCTTGCTGTGGAGAGCGCGGCGTTACCACGCCCAAAATCCATGAACGTCCTGGAGTCTCAGGGTTGGGTTTCTTGTGTACTGACCTCCGCTGCACATCCTGCAGAACCGACGGGTCTTCGAGAGAACGCATTGTCCCTGTCCGCTGTTGTCCCAGTCCGGGCCTCGCCTTCCCCCTCGTCCTGACGAGCTGCTCGAGCGCCGCGCCTGTCCCCAGGCATGCGATGACCAGACTTGTTCCCGGAAGGGCCCCCCGGGAGTCCCGACCCTTTCCTCGGGGCCAGCGTCTCGCTCCGGGCCGCTGTCTGGCAGTCCCTGGGCCCGGCGCGGGCCCCTGGGAGACCCGAGGCGGCAGAAAGTATGGCCCTCGCGACGTTTGCTGCCCCATCTCTCGCGCTTGGGCCCGTGGCAGGAAGGGAGGGGGGTGGGGTGTAGGGGGGGGGGGGGGCGGCAAGGCCGGGGGGGGGCGGGGTCCCAGGGTTCCTTGGCTTTGTGTCCTCGCAAAGCGCTGCCCGGGCGCCCTTCGTTCTGGCCCCTTGGTGGCCTTAAGGACCCTTGCTCTTTGTTCCCTTGGTTTCTTCGTACAGTGCCGTTTTAAATGCATGCTCCGCGTGCGGATCCTGTATGAAACATGCAGGAAGGTAGTATCTAAAACAACGATGAATTCAGGCATAATCTGATTCATGAATTCTACAGGCTTACGCCACATCCGCCGACCCCTTCTGTGACTGTTGCGAGGCCAGGAGTTTCTGGCCAGCGGCGTCTTGTGTGAGGGTGCGGTGTCGCGCGCGGGTGGTGGCAGATACGTAGGGGGTCCACCTGTTTGCGTGATGCCGGTGGTCTGGGGCGTGTTTTGCGAGCGCTTTGCGTGCTGTGCACCCGGGTGCGGGGTGTCCTTCTGGGAGGTCGGCCTCTCGCCCCTCAACCAAGTGGAGGAGCACCGGAAGACGAAAGGAGCAAGAGTAGCGTGCGGAAGCTGTGATCAGCGAAGCATCACCGCGAAAGATGTGGCAGATGAGTCGAAACGGGTGAAGAGGCTGTTGACGTTCGCAGCGCGCACGAAACAGTTCGCGTAGCAGCAGCACGTCGCGTAGCACAGCGCCGAGCAAGATTGTGAGCACGTCGCGAGGAAGAGCAAGGCTGCATGCGCGGAGTGCATTGCAGTTGGCTTGACGGCTCGCAATGCGGAAGCGTCTGGTGGTCTTTTGGAGGCCTCCTGGGGGCCTCTTGGGGGCTCGTGGGGCGTCTTGGCGGCCTCTTGGGGGCCTCTGGCGGCCTCTTGGGGCACTCTTGGGGCCCCCTGGGGCTCGTGGGGGCGGGAAGCTAGATTTTTGAATTTTTGGTTGCCCTCTTGGGCCCCTCTTGGTGCCGTCTTGTCGGAAATGCGCGGAAGAACGTCAGAGGACGACGCTTGAGTCCAATAATAGGAAACGGAGAGCCGAGGCGGAAGCGAAGCCGCTGACGTGCGCGGCGTGCGGAGGAGCGTTCTCAGACACGAAACATTTGAGGCAGAGCCAAAAAGAACATCATCGATGGTCGAATCAAAAAAAGGTGGTGTGCGGAAGCTGCGCGGCACTCGGGTTCACAGCCCGCAGTTGCCAGGCGTATCAGTGCAGCGGCGCGTGCAAGAGAAGACTACCGAAGTCGGCGTTCCCCGACCCTCACAATGTCCCGCGCGACGCAAAAAAAGGCACTCTGAAGTGCAAGACCTGCAAATGATGCCGAATCGGGCGCGCGCGCTGAGGAAAAAGGAGAACGAGGACAGGAGAATGGGGGGTGAGGCGGAGGACACAGGGGAGAATCATCGAACGTGTCGAGGTGACGGGCCATGAACAAGAGGAGGGGGACGAGGAGGAGGGGGACGAGGAGAGGGTGGTTGAGGAGGAGGATGAGGGGGACACTGAGAGGAGGCTCTGGGTTATGGTCTTTGGGTGAGAGGTTCTTGTATGTGTATCGGAATTTCGCGGCACTCCTTTCGGGGGCCTCTGGAAAGCAGTTTTGACGCCACTGGGGGGCCGACGTGGACAAGGCGGGTGAGGGGGAGGAGGAGGGGGACGCGGAGGAAATGTTCTGGGTCATGGTTTTGGAATTCTTCGCCTCGGGAGCGCGAATCCCGCTTGTGCGATGATCGCTGGGATCTCTGGTGGTGCTTCTCGCGGGACTCTTGGAGGCAGTTTCGAAGCCTCTTGGGGGCCGTTTTGGGGCCGTTCTGGGGCCTCTTGGGGGGCCTCTTGGGGCCTCTTGGGGGCGTTTTGGGGGCCTCTTGGGGCCTCTCGGGGCCTTTTAGGGCCGTCTCGGGGCGGAAGGCTCGGGATGTCAGTTCGGGCTCCCTCTCTTGGGCCCCTCTTGGGGCCGTCTTGGGGCTCTCTTGGGCCGTCCTGGGGGCCTCTTGGGCTGTCTTGGCGCCCTCTTGGGCGGACTTGGGCGCGTGTTGGGGGCCTCTTGGGCCGTCTTGGGGCGGTCTTGGGGTGCTCTTGGACCGTGTTCAACGCCGTGAAGGCCGAGAAGCCGTATATGATCAAAATGTACGTTTTCCATAGGAATTTGAAGATTTTCGGCTCTTCGGCCCTTCTGAGAACTGCTCTTGGAGGCCTCATGGGCCGTCTTGGAGGCCTCTTGGCCCGTCTTGGGGCCATCTTGGGCGCCTTGGAGCGTTCGTTTGGCGTCTCGGGGCCCTCGTGGGCCGTCTTGGAGGAGTCTTGGGGCCTTCTTGGGCCGCCTTGAGAGACTTTTGAGCCCAAAGAAGCTCCGTGAGTCGCTCGGGCGGGGCCATGGGGGGGGGGTCAAATCGCCAGTTTGGGGTCCCTGGGGGGAACTATCTCACACGCCTAGGGACCCACAAGGGGTCGGCGGATTAGGCATGTATTAGAATTCCTACATATATATATATATAGATATAATTTTAAAACATGACATGTATTAAAATCTCTATATTTGTAAACATCCCATGTATTAGAAACTGCCCTGTATTGGTCTTTGGTCATTGGCTGTCGGCCTCCGCCCCCTCGGAGGCCTCGACCCCGGAGGGCCCGGAGGTACAGCGGCCCGTTCCGCGGGGCAGGGCTCCGCCTCGGTTCCGTTCTGCTGGCCCAGCCTGGGGTTCAGTCGGGCACGTCCTTCTACAGGAGGAATGTTCGGGGCCGGGCAGAACCCCCAACAGTGACACGTCGATGAGTGAATTGTCCGTGTTCGGTTCTCGAGAGGGCGCCGTGGCCGTTATTTTCCAGGCTTGCGCCCGCCAGGTTTGGGCCTCAGGTCGTTTTCACTAAACCACGTTATACTAAAGGGGGGTCTGTCCGTCCCCGAAAGTCGGGCATGTCCTTCGACAGGAGGAATATTCAGAAGCAGTGCTCCAAAACATTGTCTGGCGACGATGTTTTCTTGTTCAGGATTTTGCTTTTCTCCCAACCATCCTGTGGAGTTGGGTCCTCGTTTTGAAGAGACAGCGCCCGCGTCCTCCTTCCTTCCTTCTCCTCCCGCTGCCCCCCCTCCCTCTCCCCATCATCAGCATCATCGTCACCATCATCACCATCACCCATCATTCATCAGTATCATCATCCGCAGCATCATCATCATCCAAATCATCATCATCATCAGCATCATCATCATTTATCATCATTTATCATCATCACCATTTATCGTCATCATCATCATCATCGTCATCTTCATCGTCATCGTTGTCGTCGTCGTCATCATCATCATTTATCGTCAGCATCATCATCATCATCATCATCATCATCATCATCATCATCATCATCATCATCATCATCATCATCATCATCCCCACCACACATGTCGGCACACCCTTCACACGCTTCGTGGCCCCATAAGGAGCTCCGCCGAAGTTTCCAGTGGCGGAACTCGCATTGCGGCGTCGCCCCATTTTGGCACACCCCTCACACGTGTCGTGGCCCCCTAGGAGCTTCGCCGAAGGTTCCAGTGGTGGAACTCGCATGGCGCCGCCGCCCCATTTGGGCGCACCCCTCACACGTTTCGTGGCCCATAGGGAGCTCCACCGAAGGTCCCAGTTGCGGAATTCGCATGGCGGCGCCACCCCTTTTTGGCACACACACCCTCACACGTTTCGTGGCCCCATAGGGAGCACCACCTAAGGTCCCAGCGGCGGAACTCGCATGGCGCCGCCGCCCTATTTTGGCGCACCCCTCACACGTTTCGTGGCCCCTTAGGGAGCTCCACCGAAGGTCCCAGTGGCGGAACTCGCATGGCGGCGCCGCCCCATTTCGGCACACCCCTCACACGTTTCGCGGCCCCATAGGGAGTTCCACCTAAGGTCCCCGTGGCGGAACTCGCATGGCGTCGCCGCCGCATTCTGACACCCCCCCTCACATGTTTCATGGCCCCATAGGGAGTTCCACCTAGGGTCCCAGTGGCGGAACCCGCATGGCGGCGCCGCCGCATTTTGGCACACGCTTCGTGGCCCCATAGGCAGCTCCACCTAAGGTCCCAGTGGCGGAACCCGCATTGCGGCACCGGCCCATTTTGGCACACACACACCCCTCACACGTTTCGTGGCCCCATAGGGAGTTCCACCTCAGGTCCCAGTGGCGGAACTCGCATGGCGGCGCCGCCCCATTTTCCTGATTTTGGCGCACCCCTCACACGTTTCGTGGCCCCACAGGGAGCTCCACCGAAGGTCCCTGTGACGGAACTCTCATGGCGCCGCCGCCCCATTTTGGCACACCCCTCACACGTTTCGTGGCCCCATAAGTAGCTCCACCGAAGCCCCCAGCGGGACCGCTCGCATGCGTCCCGCACACGCATTATCATTTTTCCATCCACCCAGTACAGCGTTTCACGCGCCCCACACGCCCAATTTGGCAGTTTCACTTACACTGTATAGCGCTTCGTGGCCCCATAGGAAGCTCCACCGAAGCTCTCAGTGGGACCGTCCGCATGCGTCCCGCACGCCCAATTGGACATTTTCACCCTCCCAGTACAGCGTTTCGTGGCCCCATGAGGAGCTCCATCGAAGCCCCCAGTGCGACCGTCCGCATGCGTCCTGGAAACCTAATTTTGCATTTCCACCCACGCAGTACACCGTTTCGTGGCCCCATAGGGAGCTCCACCGAAGCCCCCAGTGGGACCGTCCGCATGCGCCCCAGAAGCCCAATTTGGCATTTTCACTCACCCAGTACAGCTTTTCGTGGCCCCGTAGGGAGCTCCACCGGAGCCCCCAGTGGGACCGCCCGCATGCGCCCCGGAATCCCAATTTGGCATTTTCACTCCTCAGTACAGCGCTTCGTGGCCCCGCAGGGAGCTTCACCGACGAATAGATTCTCAATTGCGGTACCCACAACTGCATATGGTTGGGTTCTTCGCCAGGATACTGTTTATGATTTTCTGTGTTTCCAGAATCCGCCTGCAGGAGCACATACCCGACCGAGGCCCGGGGCCCGAAGCCGGACCCTAGGGGCCGACGCCGACGAGTTCAACCGCCAGGACCGAGAAGATCCGCCAGAGGCATGGGTCCGCGGCCACGGGTCGGGAGCGATTGAAGGACGCACACGCACGGCAGGCTCGTGTCGTGTCGACCGGCGGCGACCCCGCCAGCGGCGTTCAACATTGAACGCCGCGGGCGACCCAGAATCGTTCGATGTGGAACGATGTGGACGCTTCGGAAACGGCCGATCCTTCAAGGTTGACCGATCTCCGCGGCGTCAGAAACCAACGCAGAACTCGGCACGACACGAACCTGCCGTACATACATCACGTTGGTTTCGAAGGTGCGCATTGCGCGAACGGTCGTATCCCGAGGCTGGTCTATTCAAGAATAGGAAAAATTGTCAGGGGACGATCTTCCCCAACCATCCTGTGGTGTTGGGTCCTCGTTTTGAAGAGACGGTCCCCGCGTTCCCTCCTTCCTTCCTACCCCTCCCCGCTCCAGCGCTTCGTGGTCCTATAGGGAGCTCCACCGAAGCCCCCAGTGGGACCGCCCGCATGCGTCCCCGAAACCCAATTTGGCATTTTCACTCACCCAATACAGCGCTTCGTGGTTCCATAGGGAGCTCCACCGACGGCCCCGGTGCCCCCGCCCGCATGCGCTCCCCCCGCCCAGTGCAGCGCTTCGTGGCCCCCTAGGGAGCTTCACCGAAGAAGATGTTGGTGGGGACCACGGTATTGCTTCGATTGCCTCGGCCTGCCGTTTCTGATTTTGCGTTTTCCGCAAACGTTATGGTCTCAAGCTTCGGCGCGCTGAGGGCCCGCTGCCGGATGGTGGTGGCGGCTTTCGGCGCGGCCCTGCGCAGGGTGGGCCCGGCGTGCTGTGCGAGCTGGCGCGCGGGGCGGAGGTGGCGGCGGCGCGAGGCGCTCTCGGGCCGGGCGCGCGTGTCGCGCCCCGACTGCCGCCGTCCGACCGGTCCAGCCTGCCCGGGCTGACCGCCGCCGCTGCCCTGCCCCGGCCCGGCACGCTTGGAGGCGGGGGCGCAGGCCTGGGCCCCGGCTAAGCGTAAGAGTGACCTTTCGCCGGAGGGACCTTTGGTCCGGGCACAATGGGGTCCCCCGATCGCCGATTGCGATGCGATAGTAGCGTCTTGCGCGCCTGAGTTGGGTCCCCCCGCGGCCCCCCAAAAAACCGCGCACCAAGGGTCATTCTTACCCAGGGTCATTCTTGCGTGTAGCCGATGGGTCGGGAAGGCAACGCCGCATGAGGGGGTTCCCTTGGCGTGGCCGCCCTGGCTGGCGCTGGTGCTGTTGGCGATCCCGGTGGACGCGGGAGCTCCGTCGGCATCCTCTCTGCCGGTGGCCGCCCGTGGGCATGTCGACTTACGAGGAGCGACGCCCAGGATCGCGCCTGCTGGTGAGGTTCGACGGCGATGAGTGGACGCACGAGCGGTTCCTGCTCTGGCCTGTCCACCTGGACCCGCGTCACGGGTGCTGGGTGGTGGAGACGCCCGACGGTGACCGTTATGTGGAGCGGAAGGCGGACTGGTGCTGGCACGTCTCGCTGCTGCACGGGTGGCCCGAGGGTTTTCGCGGCGACGTCGTCAGGTTCCGAGGGGAGCTCTCGCGCGAGGTGCTCCGCCAGGCGGTGTTGGAGGGCCGTGAGCTTGCGCGCGAGGAGCGCTGCAGGCGCCGCCTGCCCGCGGGGTTGGGTGCCCACCTCGGGGAGGAGCCGAGCACGATGATGGACTGGCACGGGGACGAGTGGCCTGGTGCTGCGCGAGCGGGTCTCCGTAGGCGACGTGTCCTCCTGGCGCGCCGAGGTTTTTGCCAGCGCGGGCCGGGTAATTAGTTGAGCGGGCGGCTCTGGCCGATGCATCGCCGCCCGCCACCGAGGCCCCCCGCGACTTCCGCGACATGACCCGCGCGGAGGCCACCGACATAGGAGGCGCTGACGCTCCTCGAGAGGGCGGCGAGGCCGCCGGTCGCGAGGACGTCCGAACGTTGTCGGTGGAGTGGAACGAGCAAGGGACGAGATTCAAGGAGTGGCGCCGAGCTGTAGGAGAGAGCTGCGAGGAGGCCCTGGACGGCCGCGAGCTTCGCGGGGCTGGCATAGCGCATCACCTGTGCCAACGGTTCACGCAGCACGGCGGGCATCCGAAGACGTGGATGTCCAATTTCTGCCGGGAGTACGGCATCAGCCAGCGAGATCGCACATGGCACGAGCTGAACTGTTTGGTCACCATCTTCTGGCTGGCGGGGACCCTCGACGCGGTGAACCTCGGTGGGCCGGCGCGCCTGAAAGTGGCGGCTCGGCGCGCGGCGCAGATCGCCGAGGCGCGTCGGGTCGCGCCTGGGCAGCAAGCTGCGTGGGAGGCGGGCCGCTTCCTCACTGGCACCAGCGACCCCTTCGACGCGGCGTCGCCCGAGCTGCGGAGCTTCGCGAACCGCGCGGCCCGCGAAGAGGCAGACCGCCGGATGGCGCTCGGACGCGGCCGCGCGCTGGCAGCAGGCGGGCGCGGCGCTGGGGGCAGTGACGATATGGCTGGCGCGCTGGAGGCCGGGGGGCCCCCCCGCGCGGGCGCTGGGAACGGCGGCGGCAGAGGCAGCGGCGGCGGGCGTGGGCGCGGGCGAGGCAGGGCGAAGCCTGGCGACGCAGCGGCTGCCGCCGTGCCCAAATTCTGGACACGGGGCTGGGGGTGAGGCCGCTCCCAGGCCTGGAGGCAGAGGCCATGCGCGGCGGGCAGGTCTACCCATTGCCTGGACTGCGCGAGCTGGACGCCGACTTGGCAGCCCCGCTCGGTCGCCGTGACAGCGCGCGCGTGCGCCAGTTGCCAACGAGGGTCTGGCTAGCCTGACTTGGCGCACGGTGCTGAACGGCGGCTTCCTGCGACGCCGCCCGGCCTCGCCGCGCGGTCCCGCGCGGCGGACATCCAGCGCGACGCGACGCAGATCCTGGCTGCAAGTTGGGGCGCGACCGCCTGCGCGGACGATCCGAAGCAACGTCTTGCGCAGCTGCTGCGGGGCCGTTGCGGATGCGCCCAGCTGGCCGATGCGACGCTGGCCCCTTTCTCCCGCGCTCGGCCGTCGATCCCCGATGATCTGGCCGGCGCGCCTCGCGTCGCGGACCTGCCGCCGACGGCAGCGCGGATGCAGTTGAGGGATAATGAGAGCCACATTATGCGTTCACCTGAAGAGGTGGGCGAAACCAATGCAATATGTGGCCCTGTTCGACCCTGCATGGGCCCAGCTTTGAGTCACGAGCGCCCCGCCTGCATCGGCCTGGTCAGGCGGCTGCTGAAGGTGGGCTTGGTGCGACTGCCCACTGCGAGCCGCTGCCAGGTGGGGTCTTTCTCTGGTCCCACTGCCGTGCCGCTGCCCACTGCGCCCCACTGCGTGCCGCTGCCCACTGCGTGCCGAGGGCGATCGCCAGCGGCTGATCCTGGATTGCCGCCCAGCGAATCGTCTGTTCAGGAGCCCGCCCGGGGTCGACCTTGTCAGAGGCGATGGTCTCAGCCGCGTCGAGAGGTTGACGGCGGGCGGCGCCGACCTAGGCGAGAAGGTGGGCGACGCCTTGGGCGGTCTGGACACCTGGCTCGGCGTGAGCGACGTGACGCGGCTGCTTTCACGACGGGCCGGGGCTGCAGGATTTGTTCGGGTACCCCCCGCTGCGGGCCTGCGAGCTGGGCCTGGCGCAGCTGGGCGGCTCCTGGCATGGGCGCGCTGATGAGCCCCCTGGCGCGCGCGCTGCCGATGGGGTGGGCCTGGTCGCTGCGCTTCGCCCAGTCGGTCAACGCGGGCCGCATGGCGAAGCTGCGCGAGCTGGAAGCGCGCTGGAGATGACCGGCCGCGGGCCCCCGCTGATCCTGGACGGCCCGCGAGCCTTGTGCCACTACACCTACGTTGACAATATCGGGGTGTTCGGCGGGACGGGGAGCCAGGACCTCGCGGCCCTGACGGCGGCCGCGCAGTTTTTTTGGCTCCGTCGGCCTCGAGGTGCACGGGACCTCCTTGAGCAGCGCAGGCTCGAGGGCCCTGGGCGCGCAGCTGGGCGGGCGCACAGGCCGGCCTACCCCCTCCAGGTTCCGGCGAGCGCGAGGCGCGGTGCAGGCGCTGCTGCGACGCCGCAGGGTGAGCGGCCTGGCGCTGGAGGTCGTCGTGGGCCACCTTGCTTTCGCGGGCCTGGTGCGCCGCGAGAGCCTGGGCTGCTTCCGCTGTATCCACCGATTCATTCAGCGCCACTACTTCGAGCGAGTTGCGCTGCGGGTCAGCGTGGGGCAGAAGCTGCGGGTCTTCGCCGGGCTGATGATATACCTGCACGCGGACGGATGCGCGTTCGACGGCGTCGGGCAGGCCTGCTCGCCGTGGGAGCCAGAGGACGTCGGGCGCGTAGGTCGCACCAGCGAGCGCGCCCGCTATCGTCTGGGCGCGGGCGCCGCGCGGCGGCGCGCTGTCGAGGCTGCCGGCCTGGAGCCTCTGTAAGACGGCGGCGCCGGCGCCCGAGAGGCGACGCCCGCGATCCCGGGCGCGGAGGTGGCGCGCTGGAACCAGGGCCCTGATTTCGAGGAGGTGCCAGCGGAGCTGCTGCATGCGGGGCGCTAGAGGGCGGCCTTGGCGGATCGTCGGGCCTTCGAGGAGGGGGTCCTCCATCTCGAAGGTCGAGCGCTGATCGAGGCCGCGGAGCGCGCGGCTAGTTCTCGCGCTGGCCACGACGGCCGAACCCTTGTGCTGGGGGAAAACATGTCGGTGATCCTCGCTTTCTCACGGTCGCGAGCCAGGGACTTCGAACTGCTGGCGATGATTCGGCGCGCGGCTGCTTGTTCCTTCGGGCGCAGACTCAGGTTCCGTTACAGGTGGACCCCCTGGGAGTTCAACAGCAGCGACGAGGGGGGCAGACTGTTTGCGAGGGAGTACGAGGCCGAGAAATGCGCGACCCACCTGCTGCCTCTGGTGGGAGAGAGACGTGACAGAGATGAGAAGGCCCTCGGCGGCCTGGACCCCAGCGCCTGGTCGGGCGCCCCCGCGGCCGCCTCTCGCGCGGAGCCATCCTGCCCCGAGGAGGGCGGCCCTGCGGCGCCGCATGCCGCTGCGGAGCCAGCCGACGCGGGCGCGGGCGCTGACGCATGCCCTGCCGGCGCCGAGGGGAACGGCGGGCGCCGGCGGGCCCCGCGCGTCGGGCAGGTGCCCGCGACGGGCGCGCACGCCGAGCAGGGCAGCCACCAGCGAGCTGGACCGCCGCGCGGCGGCGGGCGGAGCGCCCCCGCCAGCAGGCCTGAGGCGGGCAACCTCGACGCCGCGGGGTCGCGCCGCCGCCGCCCCCCTGACGGACGCAAGGGCCGCAGACGCGACCGCCGCTACCGTCGAGGGCGACGGCGAGACCAGCAGCACGCAGCGCGAGGGTGTCGGCCCGCACGCGGTGCCAGATGCACGCGGGCGAGCTGGCCACGGTAGTCGGCCTACCTATAGGGCGCGCCCTTCGGAGAGGATGCCGAGGTCGAAGACTGCGTCGGGAAGTGGACGCGGACTTAGTTCAGCGTCGGCCGACGCGCCTGGCTCGGGCAAGGCATGCAGGCCGCCGTGACGCGCCGCCTGGCGGTGGGCCCACGGGGCGAGAACGTGTTGCCATGGGCCCCCAGTTCATTCCATCAGATGTTCGAGCAGGCGACGGCGGCTCTTAAATACAAGTTGGTGTCTTACCAGAGCCGCCAGAGCGGGATCTCGACCGACAGGACTCATCGGGGCCACAGCCTAGACGCGTGCATGAAGTGGAGAATATGAAGAGCCGGCAGGAGCGCGGCGCAATGCAGGAAGGCTGGTCGCCTGAGCGACGCGAGGCGCGAGTTGCCGCCCGCGCAGCAGGCCCGCGCCCTCGCGGGCGCCAGCTCGAGGAGCGCCTCGCGCGCGGGCGCCGATGGCCGACGCCAGCGCTCTGGCCGTGACGCCCTTCCTCGCAGAGCTGTTCAGCGGATGTGGGCGAGTGGCGGCGGCTGCGAGGCAAGCAGGCTACATCTCGCGGGAGTGGGACATTCGTGCTGGTCCGCCGGGGGACCTGCTGCGGCCCTGCGCGGGGGCGGAGATCCGTCGCCGCCTGCGAATAGGAGAAGTGCTGGCGATCATGCTGGCTCCGCCTTGCAAATCCTTCTCGGCGGCGCAAAACGCGAGCGCGCCCCTGAGGGGCAAGTCTTCTCTTCGAGGACTCCCAGGTTTGCCCGAGCCGCAGCGCGAGGAAGTCGCCTTTGGAAATGCCTGTCTGGATTGTTGCATTCGTGTGATCCGTTTGCGTTGTCGTCTGCGGGTCCTATTCTGTCTCGAGCACCCGCGTGGCAGTTATTAGTGGCGCGATCCTGTTTGGCCTCGCTCCTTGGCCGCTCGGACGTTCGAATGTCTTCAGTCGCTCACTGTGCTTTCGGGGCGCCCCGCAAGAAGGCTACCAGACTGGTCTTCGGCGTGGGCGATTTAGATCTGGGTCACTCGGGGCGCCCTGGAGCCGCGACCTGTGCAGGGGGGCGCGGTTTGCGTTCCTTCTCGGGCAAGAAGCATATAGTTCTAGAAGGACGAGGCGCGCGCGCAGCCGCGGCCTATCGCCATGGACCGGCAGCGCTTGCAGCTCGAGCCCTGCTGCCACCCGTTTGGATCCAACGACGCTGGATGTGATTTTCCGACCGTCTAGTGCCCAGGACCTTCGCCTGGAGTTTGTTATAACGTCCAACGGGCGGCAGCCCGCGCCCCTTGGCAGTGAATGTCGGTATTGAGGCCTCTTTAGTTTTGGGATAGGTGCAGACGTCTGCTGATCGAAATTCGATTCCGAGCGGCCCCGCAGTTGAGCACGCCCCTTCTTTCGTGCGAGTGGTGTAATCTCAGGGCCCGTCTCGCAGCAAACGTCACTCGCCGCCGAGAGGTTTTAAAGAAGCATGTTTGTGGGGGCCACGGCATTGCTTCGATTGCCTCGGCCTGTCGTTTCTCATCTTGTGTTCTCCGATTCTTCGCAACTGATATGGTCTGAAGCTCCCTCACACACCGCCCTGGTTGCAGGATCGGTGCAGACTTCTGCTGATCGAATGTTGATTGCGAGCGGCCCCACAGTTGAGCACGCTCCCTTCGTTCGCGTCAGTGGTGTAATACCAGGGCCCGTGTCGCAACAGAAGTCACTCGCCGCCGAGAGGTTTTAAATAAGTATATGTCTTCGCGACTGTGGTACCCACAACTGCATGGTTGGTCTTTCGCCATGATAATCTCTATATACATATATATATATATATATATACACACATATAGATATATATATATATATAGAGAGACTCCAACCATTCTGGGGTGTTGGGCCGTTGTTTTGAAGGGACGCTCCCCGCGTTCCTCCTTCGTCCCTCCCTCTCCTCCCCCTCCTCCCTCCTGCTTGTTTTTTTTCACCCACCCAGTACAGCGCTTCGTGGCCCCATAGGGAACTCCACCGAAACCTCGAGTGCCACCGTCCGCACACGTCCCGAAACACCCAGTTTGTCATTTCTACATACCCAGCGCATCGTTTCGTGACCCCATACGGAGCTCCACCGAAGCCCCCAGTGGGACCGCCCGCGTGCGCCCCGGAAACCCCTTTTGGCATTTTCACCCCCTTGTACAGCGATTCGTGGCCCCATAGACAGCTCCACCGAAGGCCCCAATGCCCAGTCCGCACGCGCCTCGAAAACCCAACTTGGCAGTCTCACCCACCCAGTACAGCGTCTCGTGGCCCCATAGGGAAATGCACCGAACCCCCCAGTGGTATCGTCCGATGCGTCCCGAAAGCCCCACATGGCTACTTCACCCACCCAGTACAATGCCAACGCCCGAATGCGTCCCGAAAACCAAAGTGGGCATTTTCACCCACCCAAGACATTGCTTCGTGGCCCCATGGGGAACTCCACCGACGACCCCACTGGGACTGCCCGCGTGCGTCCCGAAAACAAACTTGGCATTTTTTCCCACCCAATGCAGCGCTTCGCGGCCCAATAGGAAGCTCCACCGAAGCCCCCAGTGGGACCGCCCGCATGCGTCCCACACGCCCAATTTAACATGTTCGCCCACCCGGTACAGCGGCGGGTGATCCATAGGGAACTCCACCGAAGCCCCCAGTGGGACCGCCCGCGTGGGTCCCACACGCCCAATTTCGCATTTTCACATACCCAGTACAGCGCTTCGTGGCCCCATAGGGAGGCCCACCGACGGCCCAAATGTTACCGCCCGCATGCGTTCCCCCCCACCCAGTACAGCGTCTCGTGGCCCCATAAGGAAGCCCACCGAACCCCCCAATGGGACCGCCCGCGCGCGTCCCGAATATCCAATTTGGCAATTTCACCAACCCAGTACAGCGCTTCGCGGCCCCATAAGGAGCACCACCGAAACCCCCAATGGGACCGCCCGCATGCGTCCCACACGCCCACTTGGGATTTTCACCCACCTAGTACAGCGCTTCGTGGCCCCATGGGGAGGCCCACCGACGGCCCCAGTGGGACCGCCCGCATGCGTTCCCCCCACCCACTACACCGCTTCGTGGCCTCATAGGGAACTTCACCGAAAAACAGATTCACAATTGCGGTGCCCACAACTGCATATGGTTGGGTCCTCCGCTTGGATACTTTGACTATTTTTGATTTTTGGGGATGTTACTTTTGTTCTTCGTTCAACCTGCGCCTATAGGAGGACATGCCCGACCGAAGGCTGGTCTCGCGGACTGGGGGGGCCGCATTCATGCACGTGGTGGGGCCCGTACGCCCTCTGCGGGCTCTCCCGCCGCAGCGCCTGCTTCTTCGGACCCTTCGCGGAGGCGGCGCCGGCCGCTGGCACCGGCCGTCGGACCTATCCCCTCGTTCTCGCGCTGTTGTCAGGAGGAAAAAACACACACACACACACACACACACACACACACACACGCACACACACACACACACACACTTACACACACTTACACACACTTACACACACTTACACACACACACACTTACACACACACACACTTACACACACTTACACACACACACTTACACACACACACACACACACACACACACACACACACTTACCCCCAGGAAAATGTCGGAAAATATGGGAAGTGGGGGGGAAGACAGAAACCCAGAAAATATGGGAAAATATAGGGGAATCCTTTTATTTGTGTGTATCTACTTGTGTGTCCCAGGGCCCCGTACGAGCCGACCTTCGCAGGGGCACCGTTCCCCATCGGTTTATCCAAGGGCAAGCTGGAACACTACGTCCGCGAGGCGTGGCGCAGCTTCATGATGAGGGACGCTAGCACCACCACGGTTCGCAAGGAACCAGTGGACTTGCCGAGCCTGGATGTCAAGACACTCCGGGACTTCGTAAACAAACAGTCCAAGTTGCAACGCACATGGGCATGGCGGTGTGTGGTCGGGGCTGAGCCTAGCCCGGATCGCCTTCATCATATACATTCTGATGTACCTCATGACTGCGAGGAGTGTGGCGTCCCAGCCACCACTCGACACTTCCTGTGGGAGTGCAAGAACACACAAGAGCAGCGGGCCCAGACAATAATCCACCCGCACATTTTGCCAAATATGGTGCCTGACAGCGAGCGGGCAGCCTTACTACTCAATGGGTGGTTTCGTGCAATCTGGGATCCTCCAGCGGGTGTTTCTCAAGCTGATTGGGGTGAACACCATCATCTTATTCGTCATCTGTCTTCTCGCATCCTCGGGTACAAAATGCAGATCCTGCAGCCGTGCTACAACATCCTGGCAGGCCGCTGTGCCTTCTAGCTCCCGCTCGAGTGGACCAAGGCCAGAGTCAGCCTGGTTCACGCGCAGAAGGAGCAGGGCCCCTTCATGCTGGGCCTCCTGGAAGGCCCTTTTGTCGCCACCGCTGGTCTCCCCCTCGGAGTTTGGGCCAGACCCCCCCTCCACTTCCCTTTGGGAGACGCCCGAGGATCGCAATCAACCCGCAGAGCAAGGATGGGCATCGTTCCCGAGGGTACTCCAGACTTCGTAATAAAGGGAGGGGGGTCTCATTTCGGGGGGGGATATCTTCCAGGCTATCTTGGAGGGCCTGGGGGGTCTGGGGACGATGTTTTGGAGGGGTCTCCCACGGGGGAGGTCTGAAATGGCTTGTCTTGGAGGGTCCAGACCCCCTCCCTTATATTGCGAAATCTGGAGTACCCTGGCATCCTGGCCCCTCCGGCCCCATCCTCGGCCACCTTCGCTGGCCGACCTCGCTGGAAGAACGTTCACGTGGTCCCCCCAGGCCCCTGCATCCTCACCGCTCACAGCCGACGCGGAGTGGCAGGTCGGCCCTGCCAAATCAAGGGCGTTCCTGCGTCCTGTGTCTGCCGACCCATGCCTTCTACTCCAGATTTCGCAATAGAAGGGAGGGGGTCTGGACCCTCCAAGACAAGCCATCTCAGACCTCCCCCGTGGGAAAACCCTCCAAAACATCGTCCCCAGACCCCCCAGGCCCTCCAAGATGGCCTGGAAGAGACCCCCCCCCGAAATGAGACCCCCCTCCCTTTATTACGAAATCTGGAATAGGTCGACCCTGCCAGATCCAGGGCGCTCTTGCGTCCTGTGTTTGCCGACCCACGCCTTCTGCATTCCTATGGTTGGCATCGTGGCCCGCGGAAGGGCCCTGGGCCCTCTCGCGTGTCTTCTCCAATCCACCTCGGCTGTATGCTGCGGGCCGGCTGCAGGGCAGCGGCATGCGCGGGCTTACCCCAGGGATCCCGGGGGGCGTGCTCCCACTGGGACCAGCAAGCGCCTTGAGAGAGCCGCACCGCGCGGGGGCGGCCGAGAGCCTCGGTTCGCGCAGCGGCGGCACCCACAACGGCATACGCTCGGGTCGCTCGCCAGGATAAGTGTCGCCCTGCTGGGCATGCTGTCGCTAGGGGAGCGAAGAATACCATCAGCATAAACATTCGGGGGTCCGCGCGGATTTGTTTGATCGGCGTTGGGGCCCCCTGGCGGTGCCTCCGGCGCCGCCCCTGGCGCGCTCCGCGTCCCGAGTTGTTATGTTTATGTCATTCTTCGTTCCCCCAGCCATTGCCCTACAGTGGAGGTCCATGCCAAGAAACACCCTGCTTGCCTCGAGGGTGCCCTTGGTTTCTTGGGCTTGGATGGTTCTTCCATGGAAGGCGTGGCGTTCCCACACCAAAAATCAATGTACGTCCTGGGGTCTCAAGGTTGGGTTTCGTGTCAGAGGTTTCTTGCGGACTGGCCTCCACTGTATTCACACCTGCGTATGATTGGGTCGCTCGCCAGGATCATTGTTGCCCTGCCGCGTCGGGTATGCTGTCATCGCCCTGCTAGCATGAGTTTTCTCCGGTGTGCTGCGTTTGTCGGGGGCGGCCAGGAAAGGGGTGATGATTGGGGGGGGTGGATATCTTGGCGGGGCCATGATATCTCCCCAGATTTCATGGCGCCTCTTCTTATTTCAATACGTCCCTGGCCCCCCTCTGGGCTGCGCACATGCCGCCGGCCATGATTTGCGCCTCGCCCTCTTGGACGCCCCCCTCTCGGCCGCCACCGAGAGAAGAGAGGGCGTCGCACGGCCGGCCAATACCAGCGACGAGCCCAACATCGCTGCGCCTCCGTGAGGCTGAGGTCGCGTCCAGTACGGCGGGCCTGCATGACCTTGGCATCGCTCGGACGTGTGCATTTTTCCTTCGGCGAGGGCCATCGAGGAACATCCTTGACCATTTGGCGAAAAAAACACGCACGAAACCGACAAGGAACACCAAAAAAATGGACGTCCGAGCGATGGCGAGTGACGACCCATAACCTCGTCGAGCGAGAGACCGCCAAGACGGCCCTCTTTGGCCGCCCCCGATCCTGCTCCGACTGCTGCAGCCGCGCCCCCCCCGGAGGTGGCGGGCTCGCCGTGGTGAGCTATTAGCGGCGGCGTGCGCGAGCCGGCGGCGCAGGCCAGCGGCCCAGCTGCGCCTCCCCTCGCGAGGCCCACGATCCCGGTGGCATCGAGCACGAGAGCACCCCGAGCCCTAAGCTTCAGTCGGGCGTGTCCCCCATATAGGGGGATTTTCGACGAAAAACAAAAAAGTACCCCCAGAATGCTCCATCGAAGGTAAAAAAACATTCAAAAAAGAGTCCCCAGGCTATGTTTGGACTCTTCTTTGATTATTCTGGGGGTACTTCGAAAATCCCCCTGTAGTGGGACAGGCCCGGCAGAACCCTAACCCTGATGGCACGGTGAAGACGTGGCCTCACTGAAAGGGGCACGAGCAATGACATGAGCATAACAACTCTGAGGTCCGTGCGGCTTTTTCTCGGACCGGCGCTCGACCCCCTTCCCTGGCGCGCTCCGCGCGCCAGGGGGGGCCCAGCGCCGATTCGGGCGGTTTGGTCTGACACATCTGCAGAAAAAAAAAACCCTATGCCTACTGGTTTTGTGCCCTCCTTTCTTAGGTCCCCTCCCAAAGGGTTAGGAGTCCTTGGCCAATCGCAGGGTTAGCTTTAAATGGGGGGTGGGATGGGCTCAGGGGGGGGGAGGCGGAGGAGGAGGAGTAGGAGGACCAGTGGAAACCCAAGAGTCATGAACGATGCTGGAATGAACCCCCCCTCCAAGCTCCCTCTTCATAGGTCCCTACAACGGTTAATTTCCATAAGGGGAACGAAGACAACCGTTTGAAGATCCTGAAGCGTGTCACAACATTGTTCTCGGGATTTCAACGCCACGTATCAACCTGACTGCTGCGTCTTGACGATCCAGAATCGTGCCAGAACGCCAATTTCTGGATTTCAACACAGCGAATCAACATAACTGTTGCGCCCGCATCATCCTGAATCCGTCCAAAACACAAAATCTGGTACGTTGATCATGGGAATCCGCGAAACTCTTGCAAATGTTTGAAACGAATCTGCGCGGCGCTATGGCGAGAGCCATATTTTGAAACGACCCGCCCTCAATCCGTGAAACGCTTGCAATTGTTTAAAACGCATGTGCGCGGCGCTCATGCGAGAGCCACATCTTGAAAACGACGCGCCCTCAATCCGTGAAGCTTGCAAATGCTTAAAACGCATGTGCGCGGCGCTTAAGGTGAGAGCCGCAGGTTGCAAACCACCCGCCCTCAGTCCGTGGAACTCTGGCACATGTTCAAAACGAATGTGCGCGGCGCTAAGGCGAGAGCCACATGCTGCAGACGGCCCGCCCTTCACCTGTGAAGCTGTTGTCACCGTTTAGGCTTCCGAGTTACAAGTGGAGAGGAAGTCTCAGGCGAAACGCCCGGCCCGCCCCAAAAACTGGCCTCGGGGTGCGTCATGGAGAAGCTATACGTAAGGAGAGGGAATGGAGGCGGAGGCGGAGGAGGAGGAGGAGGAGGAGGAGGGGGATGGGCTTAGGGGGATGGGCCAGAGGGCCCGGGGGATGGCCCGACAACAGTGGGGCTGCGCATTCAGGGGAACGAAGAACGACATAGACAACAACTCGGAGGTCCGCGCGGATTTCTTGCATCGGCGTTGGGGCCCCCTGGCGGCGCCTCCGAGATTTTATGATTATGTCATTCTTCGTTCCGTGTGGGCCGGCGCGAGCCCGCACTCGAAGATGAGAAAACGCCATAAGCATAAACTTTTGGAGCTCCGTGCGGATTTCTTGGATTTGCGCTGGGATCCCCCTGGCGGCGCCTCCGGCGCCGCCCCTGGCGCGCTCCGCGGGCCAGGGAGGGGGGGCCAGCGCGAATCCAAGAAATGCGGGCGGAGCGCCAAAAGTTTATGTTTATGCCGTTTCCATTCTTCTACGCAAGGACATGAGGTAATGTTTGTTGACCTCGGGGGGCGGTTTCTGGGAAGCGCCCGCCACCTGGACTCGCCGTGCAGTCACGGAGCACACGCTCGGCTCAGGCTTGGATCGTGCGCCTGTCGCAAGCGTGGACGCCCGTGCAGTCTCTCCCCACGGGCTGCGGCGCCCTCCCCACCGCCAACATACAGCCAACCCGCATAGTAAAGATGGGCAACCTTCCCAAGGGTACCCTTCCTTTCTCCCATCCTTGTCGACTTTCGCTGGCCAACCTCGTTCGAAGAACGTTCAAGTGGCCCTCTAAGGCCCTTGCATCCTTACCGCGCACCCTTATGATACGGGTCGGCTGTGCGCAGAGTATGTGAACAAAAACACCGCGCAAGGAACAGTGGCCATGATTCGGGGTAGGTTTGCGAGCGTGAGACGTTCAACGTTGGGGCGACGCCCAGCAGACTCCGCATGTCACAATCAAACTGGGAGGTCTGATTTGGGAGGGGGTCTGCTTGGAGCTGCCTTGGAGGGGTCCGATGGGTCTGGGCAGAAGGCCGCCCTTTCATGGTTTGTTCGGGGGGGTCTAACACTGCCCGTCTGGGAGCGTTGTGACCGCAGGGGTTTAGTTCTCCTGGAAAAGGGCTGGTTCTCCGGGCAAAGGGTTGGTTCTCTGGGTGGGCTTCTGGATCCTCATTCCGGCAGAGAAGCTGATTCTCCGGGTGCGACCCGATCAGTGATTGTCAACATTCAGTCGATTTTCAAGTTCTCAAAGACTCGCCCAGGATTTCGCACCACGCGTAGCCTCGGCTACCCGCATAACCAATTCTTCGTCATGATCCTTGCATGTATAATGGATCCATCGTCGTCGTAGTACTATTAGTAGTAGTAGCAGTAGTAGTCGTAGTCGTAGTAGTAGTAGTAGTAGTAGTAGTAGTAGTAGTAGTAGTGTACTAGTAGTAGTAGTAGTAGTAGTAGTAGTAGTAGTAGTAGTAGTAGTAGTAGTAGTAGCAGTAGTAGTAGTAGTGGTAGTAGTAGTAGTCGTAGCAGCAGTAGTAGTAGTAGTCGTCGTCGTCGTTGTCGTCGTCGCAGTTGCTATTGGAGGTAGTAGTAGTAGTAGTAGTAGTAGTAGTAGTAGCAGCAGTAGTAGTAGTAGTAGTAGTAATAGTAGTAGTAGTAGTACTCGTAGTACTAGTAGTACTAGTAGTACTAGGAGTACTAGTAGTACTACTAGTACTAGTAGTAGTAGTAGTAGTACTACTACTACTACTAGTAGTACTGGTAGTAGTAGTAGTAGTAGTAGTAGTAATACTCGTAGTCGCGGTCGTAGTAGTAGTAGTAGTAGTAGCAGCAGTAGTAATAGTAGTAGTAGTAGTAGTAGTAGTAGTAGTCGTAGTCGCAGTAGCAGTAGTAGTAGGAGTAGTAGTAGTAGTCGTCGTTGTCGCCGTCGTAGTTGTTATTGGAGGTAGTAGTAGTAGTAGTAGTAGTAGTAGTAGTAGTAGTAGTAATAGTCTACTAGTAGTAGTAATCGTAGTCGTCGTAGTAGCAGTGGTAGTATCAGTATCAGTAGTAGTAGTCGTAGTAGTCGTAGTAGTAGTAGTCGTAGTAGTAGTAGTAAAAGAAGTAGAAGCAGTAGCAGTTGAAAGTAATAGCAGTAACCGTAGTAGGGGTAGGATCAGTGTTAGTAGTAGACCTGGTAGCAGTAGTTGTAGGAATCGGAGCAGGCGTAGAAGTAGAAGAACTAGTGGTACAAGCAGTGGCAGCAGCAGCAGCAGTAGTAGTAGTAGTAGTAGTAGTAGTAGTAGTCGTAGTAGTAGTAGTAGTAGTAGTAGTAGTAGCGGTAGTAGTAGTAGTAGTAGTAGTAGTAGTGAAGGTGGTGGTAGTAGTAGTAGTAGTAGCAATCGTATTAGGAGTAGTATTACTAGAAGTAGCCATGGATTTAATAACAGTACTTGTAGAAACAGTAATCAAAGGAGTGGTGGTTGTGATCGTGGTAGTGACTAGTGGCGATCGAGGTAGTAGTAGTAGTAGTAGTAGTAGTAGTAGTAGTAGTAGTAGTAGCAATAGTAAGAGTAGCAGCAGCAGTACGACACATCGACGGAGCACATGCGAAAACTACAACACGTATTAGAGACGCATACGAAACATACCCGACGCGTAAACAGCACGATACGAATTTGCACGACAATTCTACAGCGAATACAGCACTTATTGCGCAACAAATGCGGAACACGCAGACAGACCTACACGTAACAAGTGCACACCATACACACAACATACGACACATGTACCGCACATTCATACAACGCGGTTCCGCGACATTTGTGACACGCATACGCAACGTAGACAATGAGCGAGCGACATGTATAAAAAGACGTGCGAACATAACGTGCACGAAGAGTATACGGCAAGAGTATGCACATCACACGCAAGAGGGAACGTAACCAATCGCAACGAATGTGCTGGCGCATACGCAGCGCACACACATAGTAGTTGTACTCGCCGTCGTCCTCGTGGTAGCCCTTGTGGTATCAATGCTACAGGTCAGTAGTAGCAGGAGTAGTAGTAGTGGTTGTAGTAACCGTAGTAGTGGCAGTAACCGTAGTTGTTGCAGTAGGAATCGCAGTGGCAGTAGCACGAGTCGCCGTAATAGTAGTAGTAATCGTAGTCGTAGTAGCCGTCGTAGTCGTAGTCGTAGTCGTAGTCGTAGTCGTAGTAGTAGTAGCAAAAATAATACTACTACTAATGGTTGTGGTAGTACTCGTAGTAGTAGTAGTAGTAGTAGTAGTAGTAGTAGTGGTAGTAGTAGTAGTAGTAATAGCAGCAGTGCGAGTAGTAGCTAGCAGAGGCGATAGTAGTAGTAGTAGTAGTAGTCGTCGTAGTGGTAGTAAGTGAAGTAGGGGGTGGAGCCGTAGCAGTATCAATACTAGCGGTAATCGTAGTAGTGGTGGTTTGGGCGGTGGCAGCGGGAACCGTAAGGGGAGCAGTAGTAGTAGTAGTAGTAGTAGTAGTAGTAGTAGTAGTAGTAGTAGTAGTAGTAGTAGTAATGGTAGTAGTAAGAGTAGTGGTAAGAGTGTGAGCAAGCGTAGACGTAGAATAAGTACTCGTCGCAGCAGTAGTAGTAGAAGTGAAGTCGGTAGTAGTCGTAATCGTAGCAGTAGTGGTGGTTTTAGTCGAAATTGAAGTATAAGTGTTCATGACAGTAGAAGCAATAATCCGAGTAGTTGTGGTCGTGGCCGCGTTGGTGGTACTAGTAGCAATCGCGGTATCGGTGGCAGCAACAGTACGACACATCTGCGAACCATGCGCGATAAGAATCAGAAAGAAAACGAGACACGCACGAACCATTCTTGGCGCGCAAACAAAACGACAACGAATCATCTACGGCATTATGCAAAAAGTATAGAGAACTGTCTGCGCAACATATTCGGATTGCCTGCGACCAACATTTCCACACCATAGTCGAACCATGTACGACACGTTCACTGCACATTCATACAAAGCGTATACGCAACACATACGACAAGTATACGAATCGTATTCGACAAACAGGCGACACGTATACAAAACGTGTCAACACAACGTCAAGAAAACGTAAACGAAACGTGCACGACACGGATTTGCGCAGCACACGGAGGAAGAACGATACGCATGCGAAACAGTTGTGCGGGCTCAGACGCAGAGTATACACATAATAATCGTACTTGTCATCGTCGTCGTGGTAGTCGTTGTGGTAGTAATACTACAAGTAACCATCGAGGAGGAGCAATCGTAGTAGCCGAAGTAGCAGCAGCGATCGTAGTAACAGTAGTAGTAGTAGTAGTAGTAGTAGTAGTAGCAGTAGTAGTAGCAGTAGTAGTAGCAGTAGTAGCAGTAGGAATATTAGTAGTAGTCGTAGTAGTAGCAGCAGTAGTAGTAGTAGCAGCAGTAGTAGTAGTAGTAGTAGTAGTCGTCGTGGTGGTAGTGGTGGTGGTGGTGGTAGTAGTTGTAGATCTAGTCGTAGAAGTAGTAGTAGTAGTAGTACTAGTAGTAGTAGTAGTAGTAGCAGTAGTTTTGGTAGTAGTAGTAGTAGTAGTAGTAGTAGTAGTAGTAGTAGTAGTAGCCTTAGCAGTATTCGTAGGAGTCGTAGTAGTCGTGGTAGTAGTCGTAGTAGTCGCAGTCGTAGTAGAAGTAATAGTAGTAGTGGTACTCGTAGTAGTCGTCGCAGTAGTGATCGTATTCTTGCTTAGACTAGTGATAGTGGTGAGTTAGTAGTGGTGGTGGTAGTAGTTCTAATTGTAGAAATCCTAACGTTTGATTGCCCTTCACTGTGGGCGTGGGCGTCCTCTCCTAGACGCTCTTACCGGTCAGCACAAACCAGACGCTGACAGCCGCTGCACGCACGCCGAAACCACCACCCATGCGATCTCCGCCCCGCGCCCCTTGCAGGACAGCCTATTCCTGCCCCAGCACGCCTTCACCCCTCCCACTTACCGAACACCTCGGAGCAGTTATTTGCTATCTTGTGACCTTCGGTCCATCACGCTGTCGTGCCCAGATCGTGGACAAGAGGTTGCTTGGGGAGGATATTGGAGTAGTTTGGGAGGCCTTTTGAGAGTCTCTTGAAAGCTTCTTGGTTTGTCGGGGCCGTTTTGGGGAGATGTCGGGGGCTTCGTGGGCCGTCGTGGACGTTCTGAAGACAGCCCAGTATCCAGCTGCCTGCGTCAGCCCTGCCACCGTGCCTGTGCAACAGCGCAGCAGGACGGAGTATTGGGACAAGTAGTCTGCACTGGGGCGTGTCGTGATCCAGGTCTCGTCTTGGCCCGCGCGGTAGGAAGGCAAAGGAGGAAGAGGAGGAGGAGAAGGAGGAGGAGGAGGAGGAGAAGGAGCAAATGAGGATGAGGAGGAGGAGGAGGCGTCGTGGGGCCTTCTTGAGGCTTCCTGGGAGCCTCCTGGGAGCTTCCTGAAAGCCTCTTGAGGGTCTCTTGGGGGTCTCATGGGGCTTCTTGGGGGCCTCTCAGGCCATCGTGGGCCGTCCCATGGGACTCTCGGCCCGTCTGACGCCTATGGAGGCCGCCTCGGAGGCCTCTCTAGGCTCCGTTGGTGCCCTCTTGGAGCGATTCACGGCCGTTTTGGAGCCTTTTTGGGCGCTCTTGGGATCCTCTTGGGCCGACTTGGGGCCCTCTTTGGGGCCCTCTTTGGGGGCCTCTTGGGCGGTCTTGGGGTTATCTGGGAGGCCTCTTGGAGGCTTCTTGGGCCGTCTCGGGCGGTCGGAAGCCCGAACAGGTGAGAACCCCCAAAACCTTTTAAACACCGATTGGAGATCAATGGTGTTGACCCTGTCGTGCTCTCCAGGCGGGCCTCTTGGAGACCTCTTGGGCCGTCTTGGGGGGCTTTTTGATATTCCTCGAGGCTGCCGCGGGAGCCTACTGGGCCGTCTTGGGCCATCTTGGCGTCATCTTGGCGTCATCTTGGCCGCCCTGAAAGCCGTCCGTGAGGCCATGAGGCTCCCAAGAAGGCCTCGAGACAGGTCAAGAGGCCCCCAAGACGGCCCAATATTCCTCCAAAGGCCCTCCAGGAGAACCCGAGGAGGCCAACACCGGTGCTTGTCCTTAGGTGTTTGAAGGATTTGGGGGCTCTGTCATGTTTGGGTTACCGACCACCCAAGCTAGCCCACAACGCCCCTCTGGGCCGTCTAGTTGTTTTTTTCTGAAGCGCTTTAAGGCCGTCTTGGGGCCATATTTGGGAGCCCTTCGGGCGATATGTGGGTCCTCTTGGGCCGACTTGGGGTCCTCTTGGGGGCGTCTCGGAGCTAGATATCTTGGAAGCCTCTTGGAAGCCTCTTGGGCAGTCTTGGGTGGTCGGAGACCCGAACATGCGAGGGATAGCAATCAACGGTTTGGGCCCCCTCGGGCTCTTCATGGAGGCCGTTTGAAGCTCTCTCGGGCCGTCTTGGGGGCAGCTTGATCCGTCTTGAGGCCCTCTTGGGCTATCTTGAACCGTCTTGAGGCTGTCTTGAGAGGCTGTTGCACTGTCTTGGGCCATCTTGAGCTGTTGTGTTTTCGCCTTGGCTGTCTTGGAAGCCGTCTCAGAGGCCACTTTTGCAGTCTCGAGGCCGAAACGACCGCTAGGCAGCAATTTCAGAAGGGTTTTTGTTTAGGGGTACATGCGGCGAGGGGAGGGGGTCCTTGAAAACTCTTTAGATCCGCCCAGGCAACAGACGAGCATTCTCACGCGCCCACTCCGTGCTGGCACGGTGGTGGCCGCTACAACCACAGAGAAGCTCAACAGGATTCTGACGGGTCGGGGCTCTCGGGTCGGCCAAGGACGGGCCTGTGAGTCAGAAGTCAGTCATGTTGGAAGTGTGGAATCGCGACCACGCTCCCTGGGCCTCTTAAGAAGTCACGCGGGGATATCCAACATCGCGCGAGAGCATCCAGAACTCGGCGTTCTGGGCCTAAGTTGTGGCTTACAATGCCCAATGCAGAGATAGCTCGAAACCATCTCAAGACACGCCATGCAGCACGGTGGCTAATCTTGTATGGAACAAACTTGTAAGGGGTCCTCACCGCACGGCTAGGGAGGCAGATATGGATGTTGGCCAAGAGGTACAACCAATATCGCTTGGTGCGAGGCGCATACGGACAAGAGGGTGAAGTGCGTAGAGTCTAATGTCCCTCGCTTTTGCTGTGACTGCTCACTGCAGGCGCGGGCGCGGCGGGAGAAGCCCGACCGACAGGAGACCGAGGGCTTCGCCGCCGTGATGCTCGTATTGGCAAGAGTGCAGCAGCGAGGTCACTACCAGCACGTGGAGCAGGCCGAGTAGAGCATCGCGCGTGCACTTGAAGGGCGCCTGAGTGGGGCCCCAACCTGTGTACAGTGGAGGCCCGTGCCAAGAAACACCCTGCTTGCCTCCAGGGTGCCCTGGGTTTCTTGGTCTGGATGGTTTTGCTGTGGAAAGCGTGACGTCCCCGCATCAAAAATCAATGGGCGTCCTGGGTCTCAGGGTTGAATTTCTTGTGGAAGGCTTCTTCTGGTCGGGCCTCCACTTTAGAGCGTCGCGCGTGCACTTGACGGCCGCCCGAGTGGGGCCCCAACCTGTGTGCGGCAGCATCCGCAGTCGCTGCCAGCGCTCGGCTTGCGCGGAGGTCTGCGCGGGGCATGCCGCCTCCCGAAGGAGCAGGCATGTCGCTAGAGGTGCAGGCCGGCAGAGGGCGCATCAGGGCTGCCAGTGAGCCGAAGTCGAAGAAGGGAGAACGCCGTTAGCCTAAACGCTTGGCGTTCTGCGCGGATTTCTTGGTCCAGCGCGGAGCGCCAGAAGTTGGTGGTTACGACGTCGTATCTTCTTCTTCTGAAGCAGCGGTGGCAGCGTGAAGGTAATTGCGCTTTCGCGCTTCAACCTTCTCCCTCTCTCCCCCTCCCTCCTGCGTCCTCCCCCCCGGACCTGGAGGACGCAGAGCTAGCCGAGCATCACATGTCTCGCAGAGTGCAGCCTATTGCGTTGGCTAGGGTTCACCAGTCTTGCGCGACATCTGCTGAGACCTCTCTTGCAAGGTCTCTTCTCTGCGTCCTTGGGATAGGGGGACTCCCTTGGGTCCCCGTTGGAGTGTCTTGAGTTCCTCCTGCGGCCTTCTGGGTCACCTTGGAACGTCTGGGGCGGTGGGCCCTCTTGGGCCGTCTTGGCGCCCTCTGCAGGTTGGCTTAGGCTACCTCGGCGGCAGTTGGGCCCAACAGGCCCTTCTGGGCCGTCGTGGCGCATTCTCGTGTCACTCTGAGTCGTCTTGATCACTCTCAGCCTGTCTTGGAACCACCTTGACCGCCCCCGAAGCTATCCTGACCCGAAGAGCTCAGGAAGCGACAACATACAACACACGCGTGACAGGAAAGTCTCCTCCTCCTCCTCCTCCTCCTCCCTCGTGGGGACCTCCAGCGCAGCGCGCTGGCTGAAGCTTTCTGGGAGCATCTTGCGTCGTCTCGGGAGCCTCCTGGGGGCTGTCCTGGCGGCCTTGCGGGACCCTGGTTGTTTGGGTCCACGTCGGGGGGCATGGGCCGTCGCAGGACGAGGCGGGAGCCCCCTGATGAGCCTGGCTCCCCCCCCTCTCGGTGGTTCAAAGATGGGGTCCTAAGGATAGGAAGGGATCCAAGGTTGGATTTACGTTGTTTGAGGCACCTCGTTCTTACGACCCCATCCTTCAGGACCCCATCTTTGAACCACCGACCCTCGAATGTGCAACTTTGAGTCAGTTGGGGGGGGGGCACTGCAGGGGGTGGGAAGAGTCTCACACGCCCGGTGACCCCAGAGGGGTTGGCGGATATCTGCCAGTGGCGGTTGCGTTGGAGTAAGAGGGCGCGCGAGGACGAGCTTGAAGCGCGAAGTCCACGATGGGTGGAGTGCAGAAACGGGGGGTCAGGAGGAGGAGAGAGGGAGGATGGAGGAAGGGAGGAGGAGGAAGGGAGAGGAGCAGAAGATGAGTGAGGAGAAGGAGGATAATGCGAGCATAGACGGGGATGGTGATGTTGCTGCTGATGATGATGCTCATGCTGCTGCTGCTGCTGCTTCTGCTGCTGCTGCTGATGATGATGATGATGATGATGATGATGATGATGATGATGATTACGATTATGATGCTGTTGATGCTGTTATTGATGATGGTGACGACGACGATGATGATGGTGGCGATGACGATGATACTTCTTGTGGTGGTGGCGATGGTGGTGGTGCTGAAGGTGGTAATGATGAATGGTGCTGGATGCCGATGATGATGCTGATGATGATGACGATGACAATAACGATGACGATGATGATGGTACTGATACGACGATGGTGACGACGATGGTGCTGATGGTGATGAGGGAACTGATGATTATACTGATGATGAGTTTGATGATGATGGTGATGATGAGTATAGTGATGCTGCTGATAATGATGATAATGACGACGATGAGGAGTGTGAGGATGCGGATGTGGATGATGCTGATGATGATCATGATGATGGTGATGGTGACGGTGGTGGTGGTAATGTTGATGGTGATGGTGATGATGAGGATGAGAGGATGATCCTGACATGATGATGATATTGATAATGATGAGGATGATGATGATGATGGTGATGGTGATGATGATGGCGACGACGACGACTGATGACGGTGACGATGATGCGGATGGCGATGGTGATGGCGACGATGATGGTGGTGATGATGATGGTAATGATGATGCTGATGATGATGATGCTGATGATGATCATGATGATGGTGATGGTGATGGTGATGGTGATGGTGATGGTGATGGTGATGATGCTGGTGGTGATGATGATGATGACGAGGAGGAGGAGAAGAACGAGGAGCAGGAGGACTCAGGCGATGATGTACTGCGTTTCGTTCGGTTCCTATTCAAAGGTATTTGGTTTTCGAGGGGGATGATCTGGACAATCTGCCTCTTCTGCCCCTTCGTCCGGCGATTGCTGCCACTGTTGCCGACCCCTGCAGTTGTCATGGCGCATCTCTACCAACGATGACTCCAGATCGGCTCGGACGAGCAGGGAGTTGAGAGCACGGTTCAGGGTTCAGTGTGGGGTTTGGATGCGTTCAGCGGTTTTTGCGTCGCGTTAGTGATCTCGTTGCCGAGGCGTTACGGTGTCCAGTTTAAATGTGAGTATTGCCTGGTTGGTGTGAAGTTGGCAAGATGGGAGACAGAGAGGACAAAAAGAGAGAGGGATAGAGAGAGAGGCAGAACGAGAGAGAAAGAGAGAGAGAGAGACTGATGAGCTCCAGGCAGAGACGCTACATCCAGCGGGCATAATTGCCACGCCTGGCAAGACGACACAGTTTTGTTATGACAAACTCCGATACAGAGGAGGATGAATGTACGGCGTTGTCCGAAACGAGAAAACGTACACCATCTCATGTTACCCCCCTAATGATTGCATTCGGGGGTTTTCCCTCAGGTGTCCGAGTAATGATTGGGTAGGTGTGTCGGGGTTTCGCCGTGTGAGCGCTGTGAGCACTTCGTGGGCCCTCTTGGATCCCTCTCGAGCTGTGTCACGGGGGCCTCTTGGGCCGTCTTGGGACTCACTAAGCCCGTCTGGCGCCTTCGGAGGCCGTCTTGGAGTCCCCTCTGGGCTGTCTTGGGGCCCTCCTGAGGCGGTCTCGGGCCGTCTTGAGGGTTTCTTTGTCCGTATTGGTGCCCTCTTGGGCCCGTCTCGGGGGCCGTCTTGGGCCGCCTTAGGGCCCTCTCGGCCCGTCTTGCAGGCCTGTGTGGCCGTCTTGGGCCGTCGTATGCCCGAGAAGGCGAGAACGCGAAAACATTGAAACGCAGATAGAACAACCATGCTTTTCGCCTCTTCGGGCCCGTCTGGAGCGCCTCTTGGAGCCCTCGTTGGCTGTATCAGGGGCCGTCTTGGAGCAATCTGGGGCTGTCTTCGAGGCATCTTGGGCCAGCTTGGAGGCATCTTGAGGCCATCTTGGACCCTCGAAGCTGTCTAGGCGCCGTCCAGAGGACAAGCAGAACGCAAAGCCATCCCGCGGTGGGCGATTTGAAGGGGGCGTGTGGGAAGGGGATCGGGCTGGTTATGGCCAGTTCTAGAAAACATTCAAGGGATAGCACCTTGCATCGAAGAAGAGAAAACGCTATAAACATAACCTTGTGGCGCTCCGCGCGGACTTCTTGGATCCGTGCTGGGTCCCGCCTGCGGCGCCTCTGGCGCCGCCCCTGGCGCGCTCCGCGCGCCAGGGAGGGGGGTCCAGCGCGTATCCAAGAAATCTGCGCGGACCTCCGAGTTTTGCGATGTTCCCTTTAGGTAAGCGCCTTGCAGCAATGGAGCATTCTAACATGCCCCAACGTGCATCACCCAGCATGCACCTATCATGTGTACTGCATATCCAGAGTACAAGACTAATTTGGGCCCACGCTGGCGAACATGTTTCGGTACTTGGCATGCGGGTAAGTGCAAACCGAACACTTCAGGACGCTCGGCCGCGTGTGAACAGGTGGGGGTGAACGAAGTGGTGTTGGCGGAGGGCGTCTCTAGATTTCTCTGCGTCCTCACATCGTATGTATTTATACATGCTCTGTGACCACCGCTATCCCTCCATCCCTCACCCCTCCCGCTCTCCCTTCCTTTCGCTGCTGCCTCTCCATCTCTCGTTCCCTCTCTCTGTCCCCTCTCCCTCCCATTCACTCGCTTCCCTTGCCCCTCTCTGCTCTCGCCTGCCCTGAACCATCGCTTTCGTTCCCTGCCCCCCTCACCTCCTGTTCCGCCACCCCCCTCTGTCCCTCTCCCTCTCGTTCCGTTCGGCTCACCTCTCCCCAGGCATCCGATGTTTGGACTTTTTCAAGACGGGGTCTCCAGAAGGTCCGGGGAGGAGGAGGAGGAGACGGAGGAGGAGGAGGCGGCGGACGAAGACGAGGAGGAGGCGGAGGAGGAGGCGGAGGCGGCGGAACCGGAGGAGGAGGAGGAGGCGGAGGTAGGTCGACCCTTTCGCCCTCCCCCCCCGAAGGGCCGGGTGCTCGCCCCGAGGGGCTCTCTCTGATTGACGGTCGACCAGGGGCCCCTGTGCGGGGCCCCCTGCGGAGGCCGGGGCCTCGCCCGTCCTCGCCCGCCGTGCGCTCGCGGTGTGTGGCACGGCGCGAGCAGGCCCCGGGCAGGTGCCGTCCCCGCCGCCCGCTCTCCATAGGCCTCTTAGGTGGGGGTCGGAGTGGGAAGGGGTCTGGACTTCTCGGGTCGGGCGAAAGGGGGGGATTGGGAAAGGGTTACGAAATTTGCTGCATGCAGCTGGTTTCGGCCTCACCGAGGGGCCCGTTCCTCGATACATGGCCGCCTCCGGCGCCGGGAGGCGCCGGGAAAATCAGCTACGTGAGCTGATTCTCAACCCCCCCCTTTGCTATCCCCCCCTTTCGCCCGACCCGAACTTCCGGGGACGCCGTATTGAAAAAATCAGGATGTCGCATTGGGGCAGTTACGTTCTCTAGGCCTCCAGTGTGAGGTCGGAGGAGCGCGCCGCATCGCCGATGCCTCGACGATGCGGCTCGATGCGGAGCCCGATGTTCTCCACGCCGGCGTCGCCGATACATCGCCGGCGTCGACGCCGCATCGCCGGTGCATCGCCGGTGCATCGCCGATGCATCGGCGATGCATCGACGATGTATCGACGATGCATCGGCGATGCGGCGGGGTCTTCGACCCCATTTGCTCCGACCCCATCCGGGAGGCCTCTACGCACCCAGAGGTGCTCGCGTCGTAACAAAAAAAATCAGGGCGGTGGGTTTTCGGCCGCCTTCGGCCCCGTGGGGCCCTCGCTGGGCCTCGGGGCCGTCAGAAAGCGACGCAGGATGGGAAGCCGGTCCTATAAGGAAAGGGTCGGGGTTTCCGGGGGCGCCGTCCTGAACAAAAATCAGGACGTCGCATGTTAATTTGAGTACAGATCGTGCACTCCGTCCCCCCCGTCCCCCCATCCCCCCAAGATTTAGTCGGGCATGTCCCTCTACAGGAGGAATATCCAAAAATAGTCCAAAAATACTCTGGGGACCATGTTTATGTGTTTGACTCTGTTTGAGCATGTGTTGACTATTTTCAACTCTTCTTCCAAAATCCCCCCGACCTAACCCCAGGAGGAAGGAGCAAACGCGAGGGAGAGGGAGAGTGGAAAGCGCGAGGGGAGGAGGGGGGGGAGCGCTCAGACGTGGAAAGGTTCCACGCAGAGCAGGCCCCATCCGCCCCCATACACGCCTTCCCTCGGCGGCGCCTCCTCGCAGCGTCGCCCCGGGCAGGCCCTCCTCCCACGAGTGACTCCTACACATGTGGCTCCAATCGACGCGGGGGTACCGGACGCGCCCACTGAGGTCCACGTGGGGCTGCAGACGCCCTTGAAGTTTTGACGTCCGCCCAGTTGATCAGAAGCCTGTCCTTCCCTCACGGGCATTACCAGCCCCAAACATTCTCTATCCCGATGTGATCGTTTTTTATTCATTGTTTTGCCGATCGGCGTGGGCCCTCGCAACCCTCCCTCCGCCCCCCACATGGAGTAGATCTTGGCTGCTTTTTGGCGCCTGTTTGGAGCGGGTGGAGTCTCTCCCATGGGGCGCACTGTTGCAGACAGACGTATTAAACAGAAGTCTTGAGGCAGTCCCCCCCCCCTGCCACCCCCTTCCCGCCCAATGTCGAAACGCCGAATAAGAAAACGCTCACCAGGATAGGATGGGCATCATCTGAGCTTGATGCCGACTTCAGGATCCCCTCGGTGTCCGAGGGCGCACCCCGACGGTTGCCATCGCCCGTGGACTTGTGAATCTTCGGGATGGGGAGAAGGAGGAGGAACAGGACGAAGAGGACGAGGATGGGGATGATGACGATGATGATGATGATTATGATGATGCTGATGCTGATGCTGATGTTGATGCTGATGCTGATGCGGATGCTGATGCTGATGATGCTGCTGATGCTGATGCTGATGCTGATGCTGATGCTGATGCTGATGCTGATGATGATGATGATGATGATGATGATGATGATGATGGTGGTGGTGATGATGATGATGATGATGATGATGATACTGATACTGATACTGATACTGATACTGATACTGATACTGATACTGATACTGATACTGAGGATGAGGATGAGGATGAGGATGAGGATGAGGATGAGGATGAGGATGAGGATGAGGATGAGGATGAGGATGATGATGAGGATGATGCTGCTGATGATGATGATGATGATGATGATGATGATGACGAAGAAGAGGATGAGGAGGAGGAGGCGGAGGCTGAGGGGTGAGGAGTAGGAGTAGGAGCAGGAGCAGGAGTAGGAGGATGAGGATGAGGATGAGGAGGAGGAGGAGGAGGAGGACTACGACGACGAGGAGGACGAGGATGAGTATGGTTGAGGCAGGGCGCGCACGTGACTGCCTACTGATGCACACCGCGTCCCCCCTTGCCCTCCCCGACTCGACCACCGCGCCCAGGACGTCATGTCCAGGGCGCGCCCCCGCCGCCGCCCGGCGAAGCTGCCGATGCCCCCCGCGCCGACGCCAGAGGGGTGGCTCCTGCTCCTCCTGCCCTCCTCCTCCTCCTCCCCCTCCTCCTCGTCCTCCTCCTCCTCCTCCTCCTCTACCTCCTCCTCCTTCTCCTCCCCCTCCCCCTCCTCCTCCTCTTCCTCCTCTTCCTCCTCCTCCTCCACCTCATGCTCCTCCTCCTCCTCCTCCTCCTCCTCCTCCTCCCCCTCCTCCCCCTCCCCCTCCTCCTCCTCTTTTGACGTTGCGCGGACATGATGCAGCAGCACTGGGCGCTAACGCGATGGAAGAATAAACGCAGAATGCCGGCTTCTAGGCGAAGCGCAATCGAATTGGGTTTGGTGGGCGCAGCAAGATTCGGAAGGGCAAAGAGACGCGGAAAAATTGCGAGGGCCTATGACCTTCGAGTGTGCGCCCGCCAGGCCGCAGTCATCAGCCAAGCCTGGTGGTACCCTGGTGCTCCCCCATGTCCTAGGATAGTCCCCACAATCTCCCCTGGCTTATCCAGGCAAGGGGCAACGAGGCAAAGCAACATAAGTTCAGCGCGGTTAAAGGTAACCTATACAGGCGACTCTAGGTGCACTCGAAATCCCTCAATCATTGATTTTTTTTTTACCAGACCCACCCTTCAACAGCAACCTAATTTTCCGGACCCCCTTGTCAACCTGGGGTCTTGATATTTCTAACCCTTCTCGTCTTCGGTTTAGAATAGCGCCCTCATAAACTGGACCCCCCGCTTCCAAAAAAGGCGCCTTCAGAAATCGGACCCGGCGGACGAGTATTAAGGGATTTCGCGTACGCTGCAACGCCTGGTGTTACCTTGGTACCGTAGGTTCTTGTCGTGTCGACCGGCGGCGACCCCGCCAGCGGCGTTCAACGTTGAACGCCGCGGGCGACCCAGAATCGTTCGATGTAGAACGATTTGGACGTTTCGGACACGGCCGATCGTTCAAGGTTGAACGATCCCCGAGGTGTCAGAAGCCAACGCCGAAGTCGGCACGACACGAACCTGACGCACTCCTTCCCCGTGATGCCCTCCCATCGGATGGGCCTCGAGCCATGCCGGTCCAGGCGTGCAGCGCGGTCTGCTAGCACGTCGAAGAGAAGAGCCAGAGAGGCAAGGCTGGTTCGAGTAGGAGGTCGACTAACATTGTACACAAGGGTCGTAGGTCTACGAACGTTACACGCACTGTTCTGGTAGATTCGACGAGGAAGTCAGTTTCGGACGTGTGCATTGTTCCCTCGGCGAGGACCATCGAGGAGCATCCTTGATCACTTGGCGAAGAAAACGCGCACGAAACCGAAAAAAACACAGGGAATGGACGTCCAAGCGATGGCCAGGTAGGAGGTCGACTAACATTGTACACAGGGGTCGTAGATCCACGAACGTTATACGCACTTTCCTGGTGGATTCGACGAGGAAGTCAATTTCGGCGTAAGTCAATTCTGTAGTCGACCTCCTGCTCGACTGGTGGCAGGGTGATTCGCCGTGCTCAAGGGCTGTCGCGAGCTGAAAAGGTCACCGCCCACCAAACCACCCCGACCCAACCCGAAGGCCCCAATTTGCTTTCCATTTCCAGTTTTGGGGGGGTCGGGGAACGTTGAGAAAACACACATGAAGCTCGTACCCCCCCCAACCCGAAATTCGGGTCTTCGGGTTGGGTTGGGGTGGTTTGGTAGGTAGTCAAAAGGCTGTCCTGTGCGGAGACAGATGAAAAGGAAAAGGCTGGCCAACTGACAATTGCTTCACAGATGGAGGGCGGGTCGTTTTTAAAACGTGGCCCTCGCCTCAGCGCAGCGCACAGTCGTTTGGAAAATGAGCAGGAGCTTCACGGATTGAGGGTGGGAGGTTTTCAAAATCCGTTCTCGCCTTAGCACCGCGCACATTTGTTTCTTTATTGAACCAATTACAGCGGATCTCGGATTGAGGGCGGGTCGTGTTCAAAATGTGGTTCCCGTCTTAGCGCCGCGCACAATCGTTTTAAGTTGTTGTAAGAGAATCACGGATTGAGGGCGGGTCGTTTTCAGCATGTGGTTTTCGCCTCAGCGCCGCGCGCATTCTTATCAGCAGTTCGCAAGGGTTTCATTGATGTCAGGTCGTTTTCAAAAAATTGCGGTTATGAGTTTAGCGCCGCGCACATTCGTTGTCAAACATGTGCAAGAGCTTCTCGGATTGAAGGCGGGTGATTTTTAAATATTGCGTTCGCCGTAGCGCAGCGCACAATGATTCCCAACATTTGCAATACATTCACGGATTGAAGGCGGCCCGTGGTCGAAATGTGGTTTTTGTTTTCGCGCCTCGCACACTCGTGTGAACAACTTGCATGAGTTAGACGGATTGAGGGCGGGCCGTTTCCAACATGTGGTTCTCGTTTTAGTGCCGCGCGCATCGTTTGCAACAGTTTCATTGGTTCTCATGGTTAACGTACCAGCAATGACGCTTTGGAGCGATTCAGACTTGTCAGGGAGCAACAGATAATTTATTCGCGGTGCTGAAGTCCCAGGAATGGTGTTCTGGCACGAACCAAGATCACCAGGACGTAACAATCAGGTTAATTCGTGGGTTTGACGGCCCGGAAATGGTGATTTGGCATGCTTTTAGATGTTCACACGGTTGTCCCCCGAGCAGGGGGAATATATCTTCAGTGTGAATGGCCTTTTGCAATAGGGGATTGTAAGAGGGATCTTGGAGGGAGGGTGTATTCCAACATTGTTGACGAATCTTGGGTTTACATTGGTCCTCCTCCTCATCATCCTTCCCTTCTCCCTCCTACTCCCGCTCCTGGCCCTTTCTCCTCCTCCTCCTCCTCCCCCAACCCTTCTCCTCCCTCGCCTCCTACCTCTTCTTCTCCTCTTCCCTCTCCTTCCTCCTCCTCACCCGTCTCCTTCCCCCCATCTCCCTCCTACCCCTCCTCCTTCCCTCCTCCTCCTCTCGAGCCGCTGCGGCTCGAGGCAGTCGCGCACCCCGCGGTGACACGAGAAGCTCGTCCCGATGCCCCAATTCGCGACTGTGCCAGCGTGTGCACGGGAAGAGTTCATTGCATGGAGGCCACATTTGTACAGTGGAGACCATGCCAAGAAACACCTTGCTTGCCTTCAGGGAACCCTGGGTGTCTTGGGTTTCGATGGTTCTGCTGTGGGAGGCGCGACGTTCCCACGCCACAAACCCATGGACGTCCTGGGGTCTCAGGGTTGGGTTTCTTGTGGACGGTTTCTTGTGGACAAGCCTCCATTGCATGCGCACGGAAAGAGTCAATTGCATGGAGGCCACATTTGCATCAGTCGCTTGTTGGTTCCCTCCTGCCTCTCGCCTTCCCGTCATTCCCCCTCCGCTTTCCCCTCCCTTTGCATCGCTCGGACGTGTGCACTTTTCTCGGCGAGGACCCTCGAGGCGCATCTCGGACCATCCTGCGAAGAAATACACGCACGAAACCGAAACATGCACGGGAAACGCACGTCAAAGCGATGGCAAGTTCATCTCCCCCCCCATTCCACCAGCGGCGAAGTGCTCCGCTGTGCCAGGCGGCCTGGGTCAGGGACGGTCGTCCGCAGACTCGCCTGTTTGAATTCGGACCATTCGGAAACATTCGTTGTTATTGTGTATGTGTGTCTGTGAAATGCGTTGTTGTTTGTCCGCTGTGAGGAACTACGATTTTTGTTCCGAGTTGTGGTGCCTGATGTTTGTTCCGTTCTGGGCGTGTTGTGCCCTTCGATTTCAGTTCGGTTCCGTGTTGTATTGCCGTTGTGTGTTGTGTTTGGTGTTTTCTTTTCTGTTAGTTGACCGAACACCAAAAAGGGTAACATTACAAGGAACGCCCCACGCGTTGCCAGCATCAAACTAAAGTGCCGCCTTCTCCCGCTGCCGATCTAAGTGACCAGTCCCATGCTGAGTTCTGATGGCAGGCCTTGCAGTCAGTGGCCCCTGCTTCTGGTACCAACATGGCGACTGTCCGCCAGGGTGCACATGCGTATGGTCCGCCGCCAAAGATGGTTGGAGAGTAAGTAGATCAATTGAGTATGACGTAAGTGGTCTATCGCAACCTCATCCAGGAATATCGCAAGGAACCCCTGGAGCAGACATCAATGGTGATTGGATAGTATCAGACTGCGTGCTTTGGGGCAAGATGTGCGAAGCCATGCTGTCCCGGGCAGGCTCATCACCCACCGACTGCGCGAGTATACGGCCGACGAGCTCTGCCCAGACTCCCGACGTCCCGTTTTTTCGTGACGTGCATTTCCAGACATCTAGGCCCTTCCCCCAGCATCGGTTTTTCATCCCGAGTTTTTCTCCCGACAGTCCCGGCGCATGGTAAAGGGCCCCCTGATGCCGAAAGTTGCCAAACATTTTGCCGCCTGTTTGACTTCTCCCGACGGGCACGTCTGGGCATGCAGGGTCACAGGGCGTGGGGTAGCTCCGACGATGCCCTCGCGTGCCTCACGGCGCGCACTCGTGGCTTCGACGAGGTCAGGCGCCGATGTGGGCGAGGAGGTGCATGGGCTCCAGGTCCACTGCGACTGCCTCGCGGCGTGCTGGCGTCTTCAGCGCCGCGCCGTCGCGTCGGTGGCAGCGCTCCGACCCAGGGCGACGGGCTCCCTGGAGCCACGCTGGGAGTAGGCTCGGGGGGGGGGGGGGGCGGGGGCGCATCGAGCTCCCACCGCCCACTTCTCGCCAGCAGGGGCCCCATCGCCCACCCGGGCCAGGAGCGTGTGGATCTGCGGTCGAGGGCCTGTCGCCGATTTGTTTGCGGCGCGTCGCCGGTTCGAGCTCGACGCCCCCCCCCCTTCCCCCTGAGCCGGTCCTTCCGCACCGTTGTCCCCGTCAGGATCTCGCGTTTTGGGGAGACTCGGCGGCTAAATGTTCTCTCTTGCTTGCCCCCTCCTCTCCAATGCGTCCTCCGTCGCTGCCGCGGGCTTCAGGCAAGGAGTACAGAAGCGGCCGACGACTTCGCAAAACCGCCAGCGATGCAGCATCGGTGCACCGCCAGATGAGGGATCCACAGGAGTACCTACGTTTCCCGCCGCAGGTGTACATCTGCAGCCCGGTCTCTGGATGGCAGGGTTCGCTCCGTTGTTTCCCTGGCCCGACGCCCCTGGTCGGGAGCAGACCGCTGCCAGCATTCGACCGATGGAGTGTTGTGCACTGGATGATCTGTGTGTTTGAGCTCGGTGGAGACGTGGAGGTCGTGCCGCGCCGTTCTCCCGCTGGGGGCGAGCGCGCGCAGTTCTCTTCCTCAGCGCGCCGACCTCCTCCGGGACAGCGCTGCGTGTGCTTCCATCCTCCCACATGGCTATGATTCGCTCTCTCGTCTCTCCCACGTTCGTCTTCCCTCCTCCTCCTCCCCTCTTTGCGCCTTTTTGCAGCGCCTCCCACCTCCTCATCCTCCCCTCTCACCAGGAGGACAAGAAACGCAATGCTTGTGTCAGCGAGCTGTTCGCCCCCCCCCCCTTCCCGCCCTTTGGCCACCCGACCCCGGTTTCTGTCCTCCGCTGGCATGAAGTGCGCGCGTCGTTTCAGATGTAGGCGTCTTGCCTCTCAGGTCTGACCATTTGACTTTTCAGAGGGTGGGATCGCGATCGTGCTGCCTCACCACTGGCAGGCTTGTCCCCATATTGTTTGGGTGCCCATGTTTGGCTTCTTGGCGCTTGTGGCATTTGCCGCGACTGCCGTGGCCGCCGAGTGTGGCGCTCAGGACGGCATTGTCAGTGGCAATTATCTGATCGCTCTTCTGACGGCTTTTCTTCTAACCCTACGTCGTACGTGTCAAACGCCTGGGTAGTTCGGCTTGCTCCTGCGGGCTATGGCCCTCCCAGGGAGGGCGTGCAACATCAGAGTCTGCAGGGTGGTGCTACGTTGTTGGCACTTGCGCTGGGAGCGAGTGCGCATTGCTTGCCAGTTGAGATCGCGTGGCCGCATCACAGCGTTGTGGCATCATTGTTGTACATCGCGCTGGCGGCGGTCTGGCCGCCCTGCGGTCCATCCCAGGGGCAGGAGCGACGACAGGAGACGTGCCTTGCGCGAAAGGGCGTGGCGACATTGCGCCGAGGCTTGGGCGGGCCGCCATCGTCGCACACCGCTTGGAGGAGGGGGGGCGCGTGCTCGCGGCTCTACGCGGGTCGCCCACGCGCGAAGATCGGCGGCGCAGTCGGCCCCGCGCTCTGATGTTGTTAGCGCGCAGCAGCTTGGCCGCGAGGTGTTCGCTCCGCCCTGCGTGTCCCGCTTCCAGATCCCCCCTCTTTGCTTCGGTGCCACAGGGCTTCGCTAGACAGTGTAAAGGGCGGCTGCGACGAGCCGCCACTGTTGCAAACCAAGCGGCATTCAACACATGATGCAACCGCCTTCGGGGCCCGAGTTCTGACTCAATCGGTCTCAGTTTCTCTCATATATTTTTTCGGGGTTTCTCAACTTCGCTCGATGAGTCTTAGTTTCTCTGAGCTAGGCCTGGCGACGCGCTCAACTTTCGCCCCCCCTCCGTTGGAGCCACCACCCCCATGTGGAGCGAATTGGCGACTACATGCGCCGAACGCAGCGCCATTTCAATGGTAAGCTGAGGCGACCAGCCGAACTGGCAGCATTCCCAGTCCACAGGTGTTCCCCATTGTCAGGTGGTCTGCCCGAGTTTCCAATCTTGCGTGAGATCTGCGCAAGTCGTGGGGCCAGCATCCCTGTGCAGGGAGCATAATAGAAGTAGTGGAGGAGCGGAAGAAGGAGAGTGACGAGGAGGAGGAGGAGGAGGATGAGAAGGATAGGGAGGGGGGGAAGAGGAGGAGAAAACGGGTGATGGCGGAGGACGAAAAGAAGGGAATCATTTGGAGTAGGGAAGCGGGATGTGGGGACGATAGTTGTTTCTCGGTGCCGCCCCGTGCGAAGCGGAGCGGGGGGTGGTCTTGGGCTTTGACTGTGTGCGGACGGGGGCTTTCCCTTTTCCCACGGGAAACAAGGGATGAAGCGTCGCGTACGGCAGCCCGCAACATCACCGCAATATCAATATGTGTGTGTTTATTCGTTCCGTGTGTTGTTTGTTTGTTTGTTTGTAAAAACAAACGAGTGTTGCTGAGCTGGCAGGGTCGTAGCACGAGTTGTTGTGCCCGCTGTCGCCTCACTTCCACGCCTCTGCGGTCGTCGGGGGTCTGCAAGCACCCATGTCGATCCTTGGACGTGCCTGCTGCAGCATGTTTGAATCGCCTCGCCCATTCCGCTGGCCCATGTTGCATCCGTGTTGCTATCTTGCGGCGTACTCGTAGTGGACAAGGAGGAAGAGGAGGAGGAGGAGGAGGAGGAGGAGGAGGAGGAGGAGGAGGAGAGCAAGAGGAGGAGGCATCCTGATTGTTTCTGGGGCGCTCTTGGGATCAGCCGCTGCTGTTGCCGTTGCAGCTGTCAGGCCAGGGCTTTTAGTGCCCTGCCACCTCGGCCAAGAGGTGCGGCCTGGGCGCGGGAAGACCCCAGTGGCACCTCCTGGTCTGAGGTGCACCGCCGTTTGACGACCACGGAGGCGGGGCCCGCGGCTTTCCGCCTGTAACCTCTTGGTTGCAGTGCTCTTTGCCGCGGGCACACTGTTGCCGTGCTTGTGAGGGTGCGGGCGCTGGGCAACGCTCCGCGTATTGTCCCTTGGGTGCCGATCCCGAACCCCCGTGCGCCATTTTGGCGCGGGGTGTAGGGCGGTCCTTGGTTTTGCTTTCTTTTCCTTGATTTCCTCCCTAAGGCACAGCGTTTCTGGCGCTATTGGGAGTTAGTCAAGGAAAGGAGGCCGGAGGTCAGGTCCCAGCTTGTGTCCGTGATCCCCTCTTTTTGCGCGTGTGCCCTTGGTGTTGGCCGTTGGCCACTTTGGCCGTTGGCCAGGGCACGTTGGCCCGCGCTTTGCTGAGCGCCACGGTTTTGTTCTGCCTTTTGGGCCTGCAACAGTCCCCCATGCCAACCCGCCGTCAGGGAGAAGAAAGAGGGGAGGGAATCGACTTAACTACAACGTTTTTTTCTCTCGTCGTTCCTTTTTTGGAGGGACTGGCGAAAACGACGACGACCAAGAAAATGACGACGACCAAGACGACCAAGACGACGACGAAGGGTCCGCGGATTTGGTGCGCGCAGGATGTGCACGGCTTCGAGCGTCTCAGAATTCGAGCCTCTGCACCCTTGACAAGATTTCAAGGAGAGCATGTCAGGGGCAAGGGGCGGGACGTTTCGGGTTTGAGGTTCGGGGCTCGGTGTCTTCGGATGATTCCGTAGGTTCTCGACGGTTCCCCAGCCTCGGGATGACTTCCAGACGTTGCGCCTCGCTGAGAGCGTTCCAGGGGGGCCCTGATCGTCCCGAAGGAAAGCCAAGTTATGACCCGAAAACCAGGGGGCAACGTTTGGGGGGATGGGCTCGAGGGGAATCACATCTACCCCCAGTCGCCCATTGATAGCCGATAGGGGCCCTACCGCCCCACCTGGCCCAGGAACGAGCGGACTCGCTGTCGGGGGCATACCGCCGATCTGTCGGCGGTGCATCGCCGATTCCAGCTCGAGGTCACCCCTAACGTTGCCTCTAAACCGTGCCAATCCTGGAGGGGGCCTGTGGGGGGGAGGGGCAGGGGCGCGATTAGGGCATAGATCTCGTTGCCCAAGTCATGCGCGCAGGTCGTATTCTACAACCCCGACACGCTGCCGAAGGACCTCCCAAAGAAGGCCTCTTATCGAGTATGCGGCCGGAAGCAACGGTGGCGTTGGTTACAGTAGCGGTGTTGCGGGGGCCATGCGATGAGGATGACGGCGACGACGACGTGCAGTGGTTGAAGTGGCTGCGATGACGGCGGGAGAGACGAAGGCGTTGTTGCCCATAGAGCATTCAGCGTCGTCGTCTGCTTGACAGCAGCAGCCGCCAATGTCGGACAGTGTCCACTGAGACAGCGACCTGGGCCGCCGTTTTGCGGCGTGGACGCCTGCCCGACCGCGTGCTTCGTTCCGCCAGCCTTGGCCCCCCGCCAGCGCGTTCGCCGTCTTCTCCGTTCCCTATCTCCCTGTTTGTCGCCGCGCAGCACACACTGCTGGGAGCTGGTTGCGGAACGCAGCTGGTATTTACACCCATTTGGCCGACAATTCAGGTATGTTTGAATCTGTTCCGAGGCGCACGGCTAGAGATGAAGGGGTACAGCTCAGCGCGCTAAATAGTAATATACACCAGAGAAAATCCCAATCAGTGGATGGTTTGAAATGGGATCGATAAAGAGATCGATAAGGACATCGACCGGGAACCCAGGAACCCGGAACCCACCGAAATCGGCCCGGAACCAACAACCAGGAACCTGGGAACCCGGGAACCCAGCCAGCCACTGGCCAGCCACCAACATCGGCGGGAACTGTTCGCCAACTCTTTCAACATCCGCTAGGACCCCTTCAGTGCAAGCACCGATTGTCGGAGGTGGACAGAACCCCCAACAGTGACACGTCGATTAGTGAATTGTCCGTTTTCGGTTTTCGAGAGGGCGCCGTGGCTGTTATTTTCCAGGCTTGCGCCCGCCAGGTTTGGGCCCGAAGTCGTTTTCACTAAACCACGTTTTACTAAAGGGAGGTCTGTCCATCCCCGAGATTGGGGAACAATTTCCCGGAGCTCCGTGTTAGCAGCTACGGGTTTGCCAGCCTTCGCCTGTCTGGGCTGCGATGCGATGGCCTGGCTGCTTCGTGCAGGTCTCCAGCTCTGCCCCTCCATCCGGCAGGAGAGGGCACTGATGGGCCCATGTTCCACCACGACCATAGGTAGGAGAGGGAGGAGGAGGAGGAGGAGGAGGAGGAGGAGGAGGAGGAGGAGGAGGAGGGGGAGGAGGAGGAGGAGGGCGAATGGGAGCACCTCCTCGTCCTCCCTTCTACCCCGTCCTACTTCTGGTAGCGGTGGTGGAAGACTGGCCCATCAGGCATTGGCGGGGGCGTCGGAGGCAGCGGCAGCCCAGCATGTGAGGCGTCGGAGGAGGAGGACGAGGAGGGTGGACGGACGGGAGGGTCCCCGTCTCTCTGATGACAGACGAGAGTCGCAGCAGTGCAGGTGCCATCTAGGGACCAAGTTTGGGTTGAACGCCAAGCTCGGCGAACGGAGAGCTATACGTTTGGTCAGCGGCCCTGGAGGCACTGGAGGCGCACAAGGTTGGAAGGGGTGGGCGGAATGGTATGAAATTTGGTGTGGCGTGATCATGCCCAGTTTGCTCCCTCTTCTCCTCCCCCTTTCCGCCGTCCTCGCCACCCCTCCATCGCCTCACGATCTTGGATCCCCTCCCCCGACCTGCGTCACACCAAGTATTGTCAAAATAGATGGGACGGCGAGTCCCCAGCTCTGAGGCCAGAGTGAGCGTAGCTTACTGCCTGATGCGGGTCAACACAACGTCAGCACAGCAGCAACCACAATACATAGCCTACCCAAGGCGTGCCCAACCCCTTCTCCATGCATGGCGACTATTAAACGGTGTGCTCTTTTCGAACACGTTGACGTACACGCATCTCTTTGGCGCACGAAGATGCCGACAGGTGTGCAGTTGGCAGCCTCGCTGGGCGCCGCGAGGTCTCTGGGTGCGGGTGGCCCTCGACTCCGTTTGACCTCCAATGAGCCCACGAAAGTGGCGCCCGCTGCGCAGTTCGTAGCCACCCAGGGAGCAGCGAGGTCCCGTCTGGGTGCGCGTGCCCCGCGACTCCGCTGGACCTCCCAGGTGCCAGCGACAGTGGCGAAATTAGCACAGCTCGCAGCCACCCAGGGAGCAGCGAGGTCCCGTCTGGGTGCGCATGGCACCCGACTCCGCTGGACATCCCAGGAGCCAACGAAAGTGGTGACAGTTGCGCAGTTCGCAGCCTCAAAAGGAGCAGCGAGGTCTCGTCTGGGTGCGCGTGCCCCCCGACTCCGCTGGACCTCCCAGGAGCCAACGAAAGTGGTGACAGTTGCGCTGTTCGCAGCCACCCAGGGAGCAGCGAGGTCCCGTCTGGGTGCGTCTGGCGCCCAACTCCGCTGGACCACCCAGGAGCCAACGAAAGTGGCGGCAGCGTGGTCTCGTCTGGGTGCGCATGGCCCCCGACTCCGCTGGACCTCCCAGGAGCACACACACACACACACACACACACACACGTGGTGACAATTGCGCAGCTCGCAGCCTCAAAAGGAGCAGCGAGGTCTCGTCTGGGTGCGCGTGCCCCCCGACTCCGCTGAACCTCCCAGGAGCCCACGACAGTGGCGACGGTGGCGCAGTTCACAGCCACCCAGGGAGCCGCGGAGGAGCAGTGCAGGAGGAGGGGGGAGGAGAGGAAGTGGTGACCACGGTGCCCTACAGTGGGGGCCCGACCACAAGAAACCTTCCACAAGAAACCCAACCCTGAAACCACAGGACGTCCATCGATGTTTGGTGTGGGAACGTCACGCATTCCATGGCAAAACAATCGAAACCCAAGATACCCAGGGCACCTTGGAGGCAAGCAGGGTGTTTCTTGGCGTGGGCCTCCACAATATCCAAAACGAGAACCCAACACAGGAGACGCGGGAAATATTGCCTGATGTGCTTCAGCGCGTGGGCTTCTGTTGCAGGATCTACAATCGCTTTGGATTGAGGTGTCCCCGAAGACTGCGCCTCCTCTCGTCCATCTTCCTCTTTCTCATTGTCATGATCCTCCTCCTCCTCCTCCTCCTCCTCCTCCTCCTCCTCCTCCTCCTCCTCCTCCTCCTCCTCCTCCCCCCGCCTCCTGCCCGTCGTCGGATCGAACGTCAAGGACTTCCGACGGCGGCGGGGGGATGGAGGGGGGGGAGCGTGAGGGTTTTCGATTGTGTGTAATCTAATAGACGCGAGGGGGTGCGTCACGGACGCATCCCCCTCTTGAAGAGTTACTCCAGTTACTCCTCCTCCACCTCCTCCTCCTCTTCCCCCTCATCCTCTTCCCCCTCCACCCTCCCTCCTCCTCCTCCTCCACCTCCTTTCATCCTACTCGTCCCTCCTCCTCTCTCTCCTCCTCCTCCTCCTCCTCCTCCTCCTCCTCCTCTCCTCCTCCTCCTCCTCCCCCTCGTCCTCCTCGTCCTCCTCCTCCTCCTCCTCGTCCCCCTCCTCCTCCTCCTCCCTCCTCCTCCTCCTCCTCCTCCTCCTCCTCCTCGTCCCCCTCTTCCTCCTTCTCCTCCTTCTCCTCCTCCTCCTTCTCCCCTCTCCCCTCTCCTGTTCCACCTCCTCCTCCTCCTCCTTCTCGCCATCCTCCTCCTCCTCCTCCTTCTCCTCCTCCTCCTCCTCCTCCTCATCCTCCTCCTCCGCCTCATCCCCCGAGGGGCAGGCCTGGCACTTGTTTTCATGGTGTCAGTGCCGAGCACCCTCGGGGCACACTGTACACGGCACTTA